>JACAXG010000071.1:216837-501020 GCA_018881555.1 Amblyornis subalaris
CGATCGATGTGTGTGTGTGTCCTCATGCACACAGGAGCACACGTGAGGGTGCAGGTGTTTGTGTGCACACATGTGTGTGAGGATGTCTGTGTCCTTGGGGGATTCCTGAGTGTATCCGTGTGTGTCCGTGTGTGCACCTGGATGCGTGAACGTGCAAAGGTGTGTGCCCTGTGTGTGCCTGCACACACGTGGCTGGATGTCTGTGCAGCTGTGTGCTGGCTGTGCACACACCTCTGTGTGTGTGTGTATGGTGTGTGGGTGTGGTGTGGGTGTGGGTGTGGGTGTGTTTGGGGGTGCCATCCTGCCCCTGCACCCCTCTGTCCMCACCCTGGGCCAGCCYGAGGTGCTGTGGCCAGAGGGCCCCCCCGAGCCCCCCGTTGCTGCTGTAGGGGCCAGAGAGGCCGCACTGGGTGGGTACAGCAGCACCCAAACCACCCCGAGCTGCTGCAGCGCAGGCTACGGCCTGCAGGTTTTCCTGGGAAAATGGATCCYGGCGCCCTCAGGAAGCTCCCGCCAGTGCTGGTGGTGTCCCACTGGAGGATGCCCACTCTGCCCCTGGGTTGCCCATGGCCCAGCTCCCCCTCCGCCCAATCCCAGCTCCAAAGCCTCTCCCCTCGGGCCYGGGAGTCACCCTGGGAGTCACCCTGGGAGTCACCCTGGGAGTCACTCGGTTTTCCCAGGGCGGGCAAAGGTCGGTTGGGCAGGCACAGCCGCTGGGCCTGGGCCAGGGATCTGCTGTGCTCCTGGCTGGGACACACCAGGCACCGGTGAGATGCTTTCCCGGGAGTTGCCATGCCCGTGGAATGGCCACGTGCCGCCCCACGCCCCGGTCCCCRTGTCCTTGTCCCCAGCGTCTCTCCTCTCTGGCTGCAGGTGACCAGGATGCTGTGGCATGGGAAGCCCTGGAGGTCCATGTGCAAGGGGCTGGTCCTGGGGACCCTCCTGACCAGCTTCATGTTGCTGCTCTACTCCTACGCCGTCCCCCCGCTGCAAGTCAGCGTCACTGAGTGAGTCTGGGGTCCCTGCGTGTCCCCCCCCACAGCTCGGCCTCCCTGTTCCACACTGGGAACTCCCAACTGCAGCTGGGGGACATGGAGATGGCCCTGAGGGTTTCTAGGCCCTGGGGGTTTCTAGGCCCTGGTGGCTTCACACCAAGATGTTCCCTTCCTGCTGGAGGCTGTGCCCTGTCCCATGGCTCCCAGCTCCCTGGGGGGCTGGGGACACATCCTGGGGTGACACTGCTCCTGAGTGAAAAGCGAAGGGAAGAGGGCAGGGGGAAGAAAAGAGACGAGCGGAGAGGAGAGGACTCAGGTCTTCTTTCTTTTCACTGCTGGTGATCTGCAGGGCTCAGCTCCTGGCCATGCCTCCTGTCATCAAATTTGTCTCAAAGCTTAGAAAGAAGGTCCACATGCAGGTGCCTCATAAGCCTGGTGCTGACCTATGCTCTTGGATGGGATCCTTATCAAGGATCACCTTGGCGAGTTTATTACAGGTTTCTAAAGTCACCTGACTCCGTGGGCTCTGCTCGCTGCCCTGGGCAGCTCAGATAACACCCCTCATGTCTTCTCATGCTCCTCCAGGGCCCGTGAACTCATCTGCAGGGCCAGGCTCTGGAATTATCTCCCTCTTTGCTGAGGGCTGGATCCTTTATGGACCCCACAAGGTGCTGAGAGCTCCCAGGCCTCCTGCATGGATCCCACAAGGGGTTGAGAGCTCCTAGGCTTCCTCCATGGATCCCACAAGGGGTTGAGAGCTCCTAGACCCCATAAAAATATTATCAGCTCCTCTCCATGTAGTTGTGGCCATAGAGAGCTCCCCTTAATGCACTCGTGGGCATCACCTGCACCAAAACCACCACGGCCATGCCCATGGAGACCCCCTGCTCGGGCTGCACTGCTGGGGGGGCTAACCCCTGTGAAGACCCCCCACAGTGGCACATCCTCCTTGTCTGGGGTTGTCCATGGGTGAATGAGCATGGTGTGGTGGCTCAGAGGTGCATCTGATGCTGGGGGCTCATAGGGGTGGGGGGCTCTGCCCTGCTCAGTGAGGGGTTCCTGACGGGTGGGTGCCCTGATCCCACTGGGCACAAGGCTGGGGGTGAAGGGGGCTCTGCCCAAAGCTGGGCTTATCTCAGTGGGGAGCCTGTGGGTGCTGGGGGCAAGCACCCATCTCCAGCACCTCTTCGCAGGTCCAGCACTTATCCCCAGGTTCACCACCTGTTCCCAGGTCCAACACCCATCCCCATTCCCTGTTCCCAGGTCCAGCACCCATTCCCAGGTTCACGGCCTATTCCCAGGTTCAGCATATATTGCTATTTCCAGCACCCATCTCCAGGTCTAGCACCTGTTCCCAGGTCTAGCACTTGTTCCCAGGTCCAGCACTTGTTCCCAGGTCCAACACCCATTCCCAGGTGAAATCAGCCTCACACAGCACAAAGGGCATGTGTTCCCAAGGTCCAGCATCTACTCCCATTTCCAGCACCTATTCCCATTTGCAGTACCTATTTCCAGGTCTAGCACCCATCCCCAGACCCAGCTCCTCCAGCGCGGAATACACCCAAGCCTTCACAGCGCCGGGGCCGCTCTCCCATGGTGTTCCATCTCTTCTCCCACCCAGGATCCCCGCCCCCGCCTCCTGCTCCTCCCACCTGTCCCCCRTCCAGGCTCCGTCCCCGTCCAACGGCACGGGCGGCGCCTCGGGACGGAGCTGCCGGCCCAAGCTCAACGTCATGTTCATGAAGACCCACAAGACCGCCAGCAGCACCGTCCTCAACATCCTCTTCCGCTTCGGGGAGAAGCACCGCCTCAAATTCGCCTTCCCCAACGGCCGCAACGACTTCTACTACCCGTCCTTCTTCGAGCGCAGCCAGGTGCAGCACTACCGGCCCGGGGCCTGCTTCAACATCATCTGCAACCACATGCGCTTCCACTACGAGGAGGTGCGCGAGCTCCTGCCGCCCGACGCCACCTTCGTGACGGTGCTGCGGGACCCCGCGTACCTCTTCGAGTCCTCCTTCCACTACTTCGGGCCCGTCATCCCCCTCACCTGGAAGATCGCGGGGGAGGACAAGCTGGACGAGTTCCTGCGGGACCCCCGGCGCTACTACGACCCCAACGGGTTCAACGCTCACTACCTCCAAAACCTCCTGTTCTTCGACTTCGGCTACGACAGCAGCATGGACGCCGGCAGCCCGCTGGTGGAGGAGCGCATCCGGGAGATCGACCGCCGCTTCCACCTCGTCATGTTGCTGGAGTACTTCGACGAGTCGCTGGTGCTGCTCAAGGACCTGCTGTGCTGGCAGCTGGAGGACGTCCTCTACTTCAAGCTCAACGCCCGCAAGGGCTCCCCGGCGTCCCGGCTGACCCCCGAGCTGTACGAGCGGGCGACCGCCTGGAACCTCATCGACGCCAAGCTCTACCGCTACTTCAATGCCACCTTCTGGCGCAAGGTGGAGGCCTACGGGAGGGAGAGGATGGCCAGGGACGTGGCCGAGCTGCAGCGGGAGAACGAGAAGATGACCAGCATCTGCATCGACGGGGGACACGCCGTGGACGCCAGCGCCATCCAGGAGTCCTCCATGCAGCCCTGGCAGCCCCTGGGGGAGAAGACCATCCTGGGGTACAACTTGAAGAAGAAGATCAGCAAGAAGCACCAGAAGCTGTGCCGCAAGATGCTGACGCCCGAAATCCAGTACCTGACTGACCTGGGGGCCAACCTCTGGATCACCAAGCTATGGAGCTACGTGCGGGACTTCCTCAGGTGGTAGGGGCTGGTGGGCCCCTGCTCCCCTGAGGAAGAACCAGGTGCTTTCGTTTTTCTTACTCATGGTTCTTTCGGTTTGGAACTGGCTGGAGGTTCTGGAGCCTGGGAACTTTCGGGGGGACCCTCCATCACCTTCCTGCAGAGCCCCAGCGTGGCTAGGAGAGCGGAGGCTCTGCCTCCATCAGCAGGGTTGAGGACTGAGGGTTCAGGGGTGGTGTTTTCCTGCAGGATCCACTTCTTCCTTCCCCACAAAAGGCYGGAGGAGGTACTTGTGAAGGATGTGGCCTCGTCACAGCGGGAGCAGGACGTCCATCACCAGGGTGCAGGCAGGGATGTGCTGGGACAGCAGAGGGTCCCCCTTGCCCGGGGTGGGCAGAGCTGCCCGCAGGRAACCTGACCCTGCAGGGGCTCCTCAAATCACTCCACTGAGCCCTGGGTTTGGGATGTTGGAGAGTCAGAACCTGCTGCACTGCCCCAGCCCAAGGGTGTGACGAGTGCAGCACGTTCTCAGCCCACCCACAGCCATCGCTCCATGGCAGGCTGTGACCCAGAGCCACCCGGAGCCGTTTGGAGATTGGAAAACCCACCCCAAAAGCCCTGGAATTTATCAACGGATCCCCATCGGCAAAGGGCACCCTCTCCCCGCCCCCCAGCATCCCAGTTAGAGGGCCCCGAGGCCCTGGTCCCCTCAGGGGACATCCCAGAAGGCYGACGGGGTCTGGTGACAACTGGCGCGGGGAGGAGATGGGAGCGGGTGTAGTTGGACTGTCCCCGCGATGCCATCCCGGGCACGGCGGGGATGCCGAGGGCAGGGGCCGTCCCCTGTCCCCACCCTGCCCTGGGGACAAACCTCGTGCGTCCCAGCTGGGCTGGATGACACCGGCGATGCCGCGTCCTGCCTAGAGTGGCCCTGGCTGGGCGCGGAGGTGGCGCCTGTGGCTGAGCCTCCCCCGCAGCAAAGGGACCCCCTCGTCCCCCCGCCCRTGTTCGGCTCCTTCTGTAAAGACCAGGAATAAAAAAAGCAATTTACTTTTGTAATATAATTGTGTATTTGGCAGTTTTTAGTATAAGGATGGTCCAGCTGGTCTCCAGCTTCCTCCTTCTTCTCCAGGATGGAATGGATGGGGTGGGGATGTCCATGTGACCACAGCAGGAGGCTCAGCCGGTCCCTGCTCCTCCAGGGCGCTCCCCAGGGTGCTGGCTCTACTGTCCCCATCAGTCCTGGGGGTGGGGAGCCCCTGTGTCCCCTGGGCAGTGCTGAGGAATGAGACCCCCAGYGTGAGTGAGGCACCTGGGTCCATCCCTGCTGTCCCTGCCGGGTGCCGGGGGACATTSCCATGGTGTGCAGGTGCCACCAGGAAGGTCTGCTGCCTTGACAGGGACACCAGAGCCACGGGACTGATGRCACAAGCCACTCGTGCCAGCACATCCCAGCTCTGCTGCTGGCGGGTGCACCCCGTTTCAGGGGTGGCCGTGGAATTTGCACCGGGACTTCTCCACGCTCCCTGTCCCTCTGTGCCCAGGCCACCAGGTCAGCCCACTCAGAGGAGATGTGGTGGGGCTGTCATGGGGTGCTGGGGACACCTGAGACAGGCAGGACTCAGGGACACAGGTGCTCCACCTGGCTGTGACCAAAATCCTGCTCCCAGGGGGGCTTCCCATCCTGCAGAGCTGGAACAGGACTATGATGGGACAAGGATGGGGCACTGAGGACTGGGACTCTGTGGTGGGACCGGGATCATCCATGGGATCATGACAACAGCGGGATCAAAACCGTGGTGGGCCTAGGACCATGTGTAGGACCATGAGGTGGGACCAGGAACACGCCTGGGACCAAGGCTGAGTGATGGGACCAGACCAGGTGGTGAACTGGGACCAGAGCAAACTCGTTTGGATCAGGRCCATGTGCAGGACTTAAAAGGACATGGCGGGACCAGCACCGTGCACAGGACCAGGACTAACTGGTGGGGATGGGACCATGTGGTGGGATCTGAACCTTGCTGAGGACCAGGACCTCAACAACTGCCTGGCGGGACCAGCACCACACCTGGGAACAGGACTGATTGGTGGATATGGGACCAGGACTAACTGGTGGGTATGGGATCATACTCAGGACCACCTGCAGGACCAGTCTGAGTGATGGGACCGGGCAATGGGCACAGAGCCTTGTGATGGGACTGGGATGGTGTGAGGGGTGGGACCAGCCCCAGGTGTGGGGCTGCTGATGACTGCAGAGATCAAGTGAAAGCCCCAACCCCACCAGTGCCAGCTGGGGCCCGTTGACACCCAGCCCCAAGTCCTTAAAGACCCCCAGCTGGTGGGGTGGGGGTGCTGCTCCCTGGGGATGGAGCTGTGCTGCTTGGTGCTGGTGTGTGGGGCTGTGCTGGGGGTGGCAGGTGAGTGGGGCTGGGACCCCTCTTCAGTTGTACTGGGGGAGGTGAGTGCCTTTTGCTTTGTCCAGTGCTGGTCATTGATGGTCACCTGGACCTGCTGGTGCGGGTTGTCCTGGTGGAGAGGAGCCTTCCTAAAATGACCCCAAACTCTGGGGCTTGGGGCAAGGGGGCTGCTGGGAGCTCCTTCAGGTCCCAGCAGGTCTGGGGGGGCCCTGGTTTGGGTGGGGGGCATCAGAAGCACTGGTGGGGTCTGTGGCTGCTGGCAGTGGTCTGCCACCCCGTGAGCAGCTCCTGGTCTGTCCGCAGCCCTGGTCAGGATCACGGTGCTGGGAATGCTCCTGGTGTACTCCTGGAGTGSAGGTGAATTCCTGCTGGGGGGAGGTGGGGACAGAGGAGCCCCTGATGTGCTCCTGGGTGCTCTCCCTGCTTTGTGCTGCCACCTGTCCCCAGGGAGTCCTGGGGACACCTGAGGACCTGGATGTCCCTGGTGCATCTGGGATGTGCTGCTGCTGGCTCAGCCCTCCCCTTGCAGGGACCACCGTGGCTCCAGCTGCCTCAGAGCCCCCTGGTGACACGGTGACAGCTCCAGTGATGTCCTTGGGYGTGGGGACAGGCAAGATTTCTGCTCACACCCCCTCTGAGGAACCCATCATGAACTTCACCTTGAGGCTCCTGGATGGTGAGTGCCCTGGGGGTGTTGGGGGACAGCTCTGGGGAGTGAGACCACGGGATGGGTCCAGCCAAGACCCTTGGGCTCCACCAGCAGCACCCAGTGCCCTGTCTGGGCTGGCCCCAGCACTAGGGCCACCAGGAGAAGGTGGCTGTCCCGGCAGGAACTCCCCCCTGGCCTAGTGGAGGGTGTAGCGCTTTGGATGGTGGGGCTTTGAGATGTTCCCAGTCCTGTGTCTGATACCACAGTGGGATTTGGGGGTTGGTCTGCTCCCATGGGTGATGTCCCCTATCAGCTCCATGGGAGGGGTCCAGGAAGGTGCTGTAGCTGTGGAGAGCAGGGGAGCCAGGCTGGGGGGCAGAGCCAGGAGACAGGGGGTGGGCTCTGAAATGGGGGAGCTGTAGGGGTGGTGGTCTGGGATATGTTTGGTGTCCCTGTCCCTGGTGGGACAGGCTTGGGGGTGTCACACTGAACCCACACTTCTCCTCAGGGGGCCCCCGTGCCACGGAGCAGCCGCTGGTGCTYAGCCCTGGCTCTGCCATCCATCTGGAAGCCAGTGTCCACTTCAGCCACGGCATCTCCATGAAGATCCACGTGGACCAGTGCTACGGGACCACCACGGAGCAGCTGGGACACTCCAGGAGGGTCTTCATGGTGGTGAACAGCCGTGGGTCAGTGCTGGTGGGGGGGAAGTGGGGGCTCCTTCTCCAGGCACCCTGGGGTCCTGCAGGACCTCCTGATAGGCAGGGATGTCCAGGCCCTGGGGACAGCCCAGGAATGTCCTTGTGTCACTCTCCTGCCACAGGTGCCTGCATGGGGAGAAGCTGGGGAATGTGTCTGTCCAGCACCAGAGAGGGGGGTCTGTCCTCCTGCTCTCCATCCCAGCCCCCACGCTGGAGGGTGATCCCGAGGAGGAGGAGGTGAGGTCGGGATGATGCCCTTGGTGGTGGGATGGAGGTCTCAGGGATGTGGATGACCTGGGATCCCTCCCGGGACATTCTGCTCCTGCTGGGGTGGCCTCAGCCCCACGGGGTCGGGCGGGAGGAGAGCAGGGTGCCCGAAGAAGGCCGTGGTGTCTCTGCAGCTCTATGTGCACTGCCTGCTGACAGCGCGGGGACAAGGACGTGCCACCAGGTTCTGCTTCTACAGCCAGGCCACGGCCAGGTACGCTGGGTGCCCTGGGACTCGAGCACCCAYGGGTGTGTTGGGGGCAGAACCCCCTTCTGGGGTGGGGACCCACCTGGGGGATCAAGCTACCCCACTGTGGGCTGGATGTCACCYCTTATTCGATGGCAGCTGGTGGCATCACCACAGGTCCCAGCTCCCTCATGCTGCAGATGAGCTGGGGAGGTGCTTGGAGTCACCTGGGTGACACCTCCTCCAGGGTGGCACCGTGTGCGTCTTGTGGTGGAGTCTGGGGACCCCTAGAGCCACCCCCCAGCTCTGTCCTCTCCTCTCCTAGCTGGCACAACGCAGAGGATCCTGACCCTTCCCAGAGTGCCCTGTGCCACTGCTGTGACACCGGCTGTCCCCCTGGTGACACCCTCCGTGGAGACACACCAGGTACCGGGGGTGGGACAGGGTGGTCCCACGTTGTTTTGGGGTCTTGGAAGGGCTCCTGGACCTGGGATGGGCTGCATTGGACATGTTCTCCCACAGCATTCCCAGGAGAGGGGACATTTCACCGGGAGACAGTTGGACCGGTGCTGGTGCAGAAGAAGGTGCCGTGGTATGAAGGTGAGGGACACCTCAACCCTTTCCCACGTCCCCAAACCCTCCACCCTCGTGCTGAGTCCCGCTCTGACCCCCTGGTGTGTTCTTTGCTGTCCCCAGCGCCGTGCCGGACAATGAAGAGGTTCCTGCTGGCCGGGCTGGCCCTGGTGGGCAGTGCTGTGGTGGTGGTGGCCGTGCTGGGGGCACTGCTGGGACTGGCCCTGTCCACCCGCCGCCCGGGCAGACCCAGACCCCGGCGGGGACAGAGGCCACCGAGGCAGAGGTGTCCCTTCCAAGCCGAGCTGCAAAGCGTGGTGGGGGCCCTGGTCCTCCGGGAGACCGGGAAACGGGGAGAGGTGGGACCAGAGCCCCTTCCACCCCAATAAATGTGGGTTTGTGTTCTCTAAAGCTTCTCCTGGTGGTAGTGTGTGGGTGCCACCATGGGCTGGGGACGTGCCACTACACTGGCAAGCCACATCTGCAGGTTCCTCCAGGTACCTGAGGATGTGGTTTCCAGGTGTGGTGGCACTGTCCCAGCCCACGGTGCTGGGGCTGGTGGCTCCTGGCTGGGGGGATTTGGTGTCCTTGGAGATCATGGACATGGTGGCAGCTCCTTGGGGACAGTCCCTAGGATGTCCCATGAGGCTGTGGAGAGGGAGAGCTTCCAGGGTGGGACTATTAGGGCTGCTCTGGGCAGGTAGAGACTCCCTCTTCCAGGATGGAGACCCCCAAGGGGTTGGGACCCACCCAGACCCATGTGTCCCCCAGGAGGGGACATGGCTCTGGCCGTGGTGGCACTTCAGCATCACCCATCAGAGGCCACATTTGAAATGTTTTATTAGGACCAGTGTGGGGCAGGGTGGCCGCTCCGGGGTCGTCTCCAGAGCGAAGGGTCACAGTAGGTGGGTCACAGCAGCGTGCCTCAGTTTCCCCAGAGTGCGTGGGGTGGTGCTCAGTGGGACGTCGGGGGCTCTCCTGGTGTCCCATAAAGCTTGCGGAGGCTGGAATCCATCAGGAAATCCACAGTCCTGCGGCAGGAGAGGGGGTCAGCGGGGTCCGGCGGGGGGTGTCTGGGGCACTGGATGTGATGTGGGATGGGTGGGGCTGTCCTTAATATCCCTGAGACACCAGCGCCACCAAAACCAGGCTTAGCACAGCCTCACCGTGCTAATCCCGGCTCAGCTCCAGATAATCCCCATCCTGGCAGGGACATGTCCTGGCTGGACCCCAGCAAAGCCCCTCTGGAGTGGAGACACCCCCTCACCACCCTGTGCTCCCAGCCCCGAGCCCATACTGGAACCAGTTCCCCAGGGAGGCAATGTACTCCAGTCCCTCTGGGATGCAGGGATGGAGTGGTGGCCCCCGCCTGTCCCCCGGGCCCAGGGGTGTCCCGGTGTCCCCGTTACCTGTCGATGGGGGTGATGATGAGGGGGATGGCAGCCAGCCCCAGGGCGGTGGTGGCCCAGCGGCGCACGGGCAGGGGCCAGCGGGTGAGGGTCCCCAGCAGGGCCAGCGAGGCGGCGCAGAGCCGGTTGATGGTGAAGCCGGGGATGGCCACCGAGGCCAGGCTCTGCCACACGAAGGTGTCCACCACGGCCACCCCCACCCGCGTGGGGTCCTGCGCGTGGGCCTGGGGGGACACGGGGGTCAGTGGAGGGGTGAGGAGGGAGCGGCTGGGGGCCGGGGAGGGGGCGGCACTCACGGCGGCGGCTTTCCGACCCTTGTCGATGGCGTCGGCGGTCACGTAGGCGGTGGCCACGCCGTAGCTGGCCCACACCACCGGCACCGGCACCAGCGGGCGGAAGGACTCGCCCACCTCGTTGGCRTAACCTGGGGGGACAGTGGGGTCAGTGACCAGCTGTGTCCCCACGTCACCCTCTCCGAGGGTGTCCCGATGTCACTGTGACCGGTGTTCAGAGGGGTGTGTGGGGCAGATGATCTCCTTGGACCTCACTGCCACCAGGACACGTGGGCTTGCAGTGACCAGTGCCAGTAGCGGTGTCAGTGAGTGGTGCCCAGTGCTGGTACCAATGCCCATCACCAGTGCTCAGTGCCAGTTATCAGCRTCTGTGACTGGTGCCCAGTGCTAGTGACAGTGCCCAGTTCTGGTATTAGTGTCTATGACCAGTCCCATAACTGGTCCGTGCGTGGTGCTGGTGCCTGGTGCCACTCCCCAGTACCGGTGCTGGTGACAGTGACAGGTGCCCGGTGCCGGTGTGCGGTGCTGTTACCCTGTGTGCTCTGCAGTACCAGTGCCTGCTGCGTGGTGCTGATATCTGGTACCAGAACCCTCTATCAGTGCCCAGTACTCAGTGCTGGGTGTCRGTGCCCCGTGCCCAGTATCAGGGACCCAGTGCACTCTGTGGTACCGGTGCTGGGTGTCAGTGCCCRGTTTCTGGTGCCGGTACCCGCTGCGGTGCCTGGTACCCGATGCAGKGGCTGGTGTCAAGTTCCTAAAGCAGTGCCCGGTGCCTGATGTTGGTACCTGGTACCAGTGTCCGGTGCTGTGCTCAGTGCCCAGCATCGATGCCCAGTTCCTGGTGTCAGTACCCACTGTCACTGCCCAGTTCCCGGTGCCCTGTGACAGAGGCCGGTGCCTGGTGTCACTGATCCCTGTTTGTGCTGCCGGTACCCGGTGTCGGTGCCCCGCACCCAGTGTCAGAGCCCCCTSTTTGTGCTGCCSGTACCCGATGTAAGTGCCCAATATCAGTGCCCAGGTCCCAGTGCCGGCATTTGATGTCAATGCCCAGTTCCCGGTGCCTGTACCCAGTATCAGTGCCCGGTGCTGGTACCCAGTACCCGATATCACTACCCGGTTCCCGGTGTCAGTGCCCCCCGCTCTCGGCGTTCCCGTAGTTCCCAGTGCCGGGCTCCAATGTCAGTGCCCGGTTGCCGGTGTCAGCGCTCAATGTCAATGCCCGGTTGCCGGTGTCAGTGCCCGGTTGCCGGTGTCAGCGCTCAATGTCAATGCCCGGTTGCCGGTGTCAGTGCCCGGTTGCCGGTGTCAGCGCTCAATGTCAGTGCCCGGTTCCCGGTTGGTGGTTCCCGGTGCTCACCCAGGTATCGGACCCACGTGTCCCGGTACAGGTCGGGCTCCTCCTGCCCCATGGCGCGCGCCGCCGCTCCCGCCGCATGCCCCGCCCCCGGCTCTACGTCACCAAACCACGCCCTCGCATCCACTTATTTGCATAACCCCGCCTATTCCGTTACGCAATGACCCCGCCCCTCGGCGCCACGGGCTGGCGGGGCGTGGCCTGGGCGCGCACGTGACCCCGCGGCCTTACGTCACCCGCGGTCACGTGGGCGGGGGCAAGGGGGCAGCTTTGGGGCTGGGGGGGCAGTTGTGGGACTGGGGGGCAGTTATGGCGCTGCAGGACCAGTTACGAGGCTGAGAGGGCACTTACGGGACTGAGGGGGCAATTGTAGGACTGGGGGGGCAATTATGGGGCTGGGGGGCAGCTGGGCTGGTTATGGGACGAGGGGGCAGTTCTGGGGCTGAGGGGCCATTCTGGGACTCGGTGGGTAATTGTGGGACTGGGGAGGCAGTTAAGGGGCTGGGGGGAGCAGTTATGAGGCTGAGGGGCAGTTCTGGGACTGAAGGACCGGTTAGGGGGCTGGSGGGTAGCTGGGCTGGTTATAGCGCTGAGAGGGGCAGCAGGGGCAGTTCTGGGGTCGGSAAGCCACAAACCGGAGCAGACCCCGCTCAGTCCATCCCTTTACTCCCCACCCCAGGCAGCAGCAGCAGCAGCAGTGGGTGCAGGACCCACATAAGGCACAGAGTTTGGGGGGGCTGCGGGCGCTCGGCCCCTTCTGGCCCCACTCGGCGCCCGCCTCAGTCCATCAGCTCCGGGGCTCAGCCCGGGCTCCATCCTCCTGCGGGGCCATCCTGGGGGCGCGGCGCAGCCCTTTCGGGGCGGCTCAGGGGCTGTGGTTGGGGGACTCCCCCTGGATCTGCTGGGCGGAGGCGGCGTCGGGCAGCAGCACCTCCACGCTGTAGCTCACCTTCTTGGAGTGGAGGAAGCTGTAGGTGTTGTCGAAGCGCAGGACGTCTGCAGGGGGACAGGACAGGGGCGTCAGGGACACGGGGGACACCTTGAGGGTTCCCCCAGTGCCCCCGGCAGGGCGGGGCACTCACAGATGCCGGGCGTGGAGCAGGTGAGGGAGCCGTCCTCGGGCACCATGTGCGCGTTGTAGCGCTGGTTGGGGAACACCTCGGCCATGTCGCCCGCCCGCTGCCGCTCSCCGATCTTGGTCTTCAGGTACACCCCGAAGCCGATGTCGGCGCCCTCGGAGCGGAACTGCCACCTGCGGGGCAGAGGGGCGGCGCTGGGGCAGGGCGGGGACACCGCGGGGGTCACCCCCTCCCSGCGGCGCGGGGCCGGCGCTCACCTGAGGACGCAGCCCGGGAAGAGGATCTCGTACTCGACCTGGTGGGACGAGCCCCGGTTGACCACGACCGAGTGCTCGTACTGCTGCGCCAGCTGGTCCCGCACGTAGTAATGCTGCGGCACGTCCCCCCCGTAGTTGATCTGGAGGGGRTGGAGGATGTGGGTATGGGGGAACTGCCCGGCACGCCTAAAAACCCCGGTGGGGGCTCCTCATACCTTGCTGGAGCACTTGGGGTCCCCATCGGGGTCAGTCAGCGTCCCCCCGTACTCCACCGGGATCTGCGCGGGGTCGATGTACTTCTGCAGGACCTCCTTCCAGTTGGCTGGGGGGAGGACAGCGGGTTTGGGGGGGCTGTGAGTTRGGGTATCCCCCCTGGGCGGGGTGACAGCAGAGGGGGGACGTGTCACCCCCGTTTGGGACGCCCCGGGGAGGGTCAGGACTCACATCCCAGCACCACGACCTTCTTGCGCGTGTCCTCGCTCAGAAAGTGCTTGACCAGGTTGTAGGCCACGGGGAAGATCTTGGGGGCTGGGGGTGGTGGGGGGYGTTAGGRGGGATGTCAGCACCCAGRTAAGGGGAGCAGGGCTCCGGGGCTGAACTCACCCTTCACAATAAAGAGGCGCTTGAGGGACTCGGGGTAATTCTCCTCGAACATGGACAGGAGCTGCAGGACGGGGGGAGCTCGGGTCACCCATCCCATGTACCCACCAGGACCCCACCCCAAAACACGGYGGGGTGTGGGGCACTGCGGGGACCTGCTCCTGCATCATCCCGGGGATCAGCCTGGATCCCTGTGGTCCACCGGGAAGGGGCGTGGGCAGGAGCCCTCACCTCCCCGTACGTGTCCACAGCTGGCTTCCAGAGGTGCTTCAGGCCCAGGCCCTCACAGTCGTACACCATCATCACCATCTCGATCTTCTTGCCCAGCTGGGACGGGAGGATGGGAGGATCAGGCAGGACCCACGGGGAGGTCCAGGGATGGGGTGGTTCCTGACAGGCTGGTCCCCCCAGCCAGAGCCTTCTCCCAAGTGTTGGTGTGGGGAGAGGGAGCATCACGGCAGCTGGGACAGGGACACCGGCTGAGAGACAGTGGGGACATGGACTGGTGGGGTTGGACAGGATTCAGACTTATGGAGTGGAGGAGATGGACCAGAGATGGACATATGGGTTTGGCAGGGCACGGTCCATGGTGGGGTGGACAGGACATGGACTTGTGGGGCTGGGGAGGACATTGGATGGGGGAGATGGACAGAACATGGATTTGTGGGGCTGAGGGGGATGGACTGGACATGGACCTATAGGGCTGGTGAGCAAGGACATTGGCTGGGAGGATGGACCAGAGATGGATGTATGGGCCTGTGGAGGACATAGGGTGGTGGAGATGGACAAGACATGGACTGGCAGGGACACAGGCTGAGGGGGTGCACAGGATGTGGACCTACAGGATATATAGGGCTGCCGAGGACATTGGTAGGGATGGACCAGAGATGGATGTATGGGGCTGGGGAGGACATTGGGTTATGGGGATGAACAGGACATGGACTGAGGAGAATGGACAGGACATTGGGCTGGGGAGGACATTGTGTTGTGGGGACTTGTGTGGAGAGCAGATGTGGATTTGTGGGGCTGGCAAGGACATGGACTGAGGGGAATGGACAGGACAGGGACCTCCAGGACCCATAGGGCTGGGGAGGGTGATGGCTGGTAGGGACGGACCAGATGTGGACACATGGGGCTAGCAGGGACGTGATCCTACAGGTCTGGTGGGGCCAGCGGGGTGTGAGCAGGTTCCCACCTTTTGGGTCTGCTGCTCACACTCGTGCCGGAGCACCTCGCAGTCCCGGAACTTGTTCTTGAGCAGGTCCTGCTTGGAGGCGGAGAACAGCAGCCCCTTGGCATCCAGCGGCCCGATGATGTCGTACCACACCGGGCTGCCCTCCCGGTCGTAGCCGCACATCCCRCCGGACATGTATTTCCGGATCACCTGCGGGAGCACGGGGTACTCAGGGCACCACGTACACCCCGGGGGGCTCAGGGGGACAGTCCCCTGCAGGGCCACCCCCCGGGGGCCGGGGACACCCACCTCAGGTGGCTCCCAGGCGATGATGTTGTCGGCGTCCATGTATTTGCGGACCTCGATGTGCTGCAGGGAGGGCAGAGCGAGCCAGGGTGAGATTTGGGGACCACCCCACCCCATGGGACGARGTGCACCCCATGGGCAGCTCGCCAGGGGCTGCGCTGGTGGCCCAGGACGTGCTGTCCCCTGCCAGGGGACAGCCTGGTGGCAGCACAGCAGGGTCCCCCCGAAAGCAGGGTGCCCCTCTCACCTTGCGGAGCATCGCCTCCGCCTTGGGCAGGTCGAAGCTGCGCGCTGCAAGAGAGCAGAGAGCTCAGCCCCCCGCCAGCCCCCCGGGGGGCTCCCACCCCGCCAGGGCCGTCCCCCACTCCGGGGTTACCTCGGAGCCATTTCAGGAGGAAATAGTCGTCCTGGGYGGGCAGGGAGGGCAGCACGTCCTGCAGCTTCTCCCGGAACTGCGGGGACAAGAGGGACAGTTGGTGAACGGATCCCTGATCTCTCCCCAAAATCCTCAAGGCTGCAGGTTTGTCCCTTCTTTGTCTCCCCAAAAACACTCCAGCCAGGGCTGGGACATTCCCAGGGGAGAAGGGTCACCCTGCGCCCTGTCCCTGCCGCCATGTGCAGCCAGGATCAGCGGTCACCTGGCAGGGGACTGTCCCCAGGCCGGCCACTCTGCTCTGGGCGTCCCAAGCACAAGGTGTCACCACCTTGTGTCACACCCTTGCGAAAGGTGTGAGTGTGGGTTGTCACCACCCCGCTCATCCGGAAGGGGTCCCGCAGGGACCGGGCAGACCAGTCCCCTCTGGTGGCATCCCTTGGGATGGATGGAGCCGAGGTYACTGCGTGTCCCCCTGCTCCAGTGACATCCCAGTGGGTCACGGCCCCCTTGGCACAGGCAGGAGRGTGTGGGGGTGCAGGACTGGGGGGTTTGGGAAAGCTGGAGCCCCTCGGCGTGGGTCCTGCAGGGACCAGGCAGACCGGGCCCCCCTCCCAGTGGCATCCTTGGGATGAAGCCAGTCACCAGTAGGATCACCATGTGTCCCCCCGTTTCAGAGACACCCCARTGGGTCACAGCCCCCTGGCACAGGCAGGAGGGTGTTGGGGTGCAGGACTGGGGGATTTGGGGTTCCCTCAGGGAAGGACTAAGCAGACCAGTCCCCATCAGTAGCATCCTTTAGGATGGAGCCAGTCACTGTGTCTCCCACTGTTTGTGACCCTGCAGTGGGTCACAGCCCCCCAGCACGGGCAGGAGGGTGTTGGGGTGCAGAACTGGGAGGTTTGGGGGATCCGGGGTCCCCTCTCCACGTGGCCCCGCTCACCCCAACCAGGCTACGGCCCAAATCTCCGTACCAGCCGAGGCCCTCCCCTTAATGAGCCTGATTAGCTTATCTCCCGCTGAATTTAGGGGTAATTAAACCCGGGATTAGCTCCTTCACCCTGGGACAAACCCCGTGCCGGTGGACAAACGGGTTCGGCCACTCGCCTCCCTCGCCYGCCTGGGGCATGGCTGGCACTGGGCACGGTTTCGGCTCCATGCCCACGTCTGCCCCTGCCCCCTGTGCTGGCACCCAGCGGGGTCATCGCCCGCCCGTGGAGTTTGGCTGGGTCCGAAAGGCAGTGATAAGATAAAGGCCTGGGGATGCCCTCCTGGTTGGGGTGCACGGAACCCCGGTACCAGCTGGCACCCCGGCCACGAGGGGCTGGCAGAGGTGGCCGTGATGGCTGACGGTCGCCGGTTCTGGCTGTTCCCAGGCCTGCAAGCCCCGAGGGGGAGGGGAAGTTTTCCAGTGCCATGGGAAGGGTGGGAGAGGGCTATGGGGCTCGCCAGTGCCCGGTCCGGTGRGACACGCAGGACGGTCCTTCCCCAGTGGACAGCAGCACGGGGGGCTCAGCCCGTGGGCTTGGGGTCCCGGGTGGGATGGAGGTGGCAGAACACCCCGGTCCCAAGGGCCCTGCAGTGAGGCAGGAGGTTCCCCCATCCCGTGGGAAGGATGGGAAGAGGGATGGGGGCCCACCAGCAGGATGGTCCAGCCAGCGGGACCCCCAGGACGGTCCTGCCCTGGTGGGCAGTGCCACGGTGGGGCTCAGCCCGTGGGTTTGGGGTGCGGTATGGGGTGCGGAGGCAGTGGGAGCCCCCCGGGGCCGCGTTTGTGGGGCAGGGTGGGACTTGAAGGCGATGGGACCTCCCCGGGGCCGGGAATGGGGGTGAAGCCGGTAAGTTCGGGGTGCGGAGCCCCCCGGGGCCGGGAGCGAGGGTGATGCCGGTGGGTTTGGGGTGCGGTGGAGGGTTGCGGAGTCCGCCAGGGCCGGAAACCGAGGTGCTGCCAGTGGGTTTGGGGCGGGAGYGATGCCGGTCCCCGCGGCGGACGGCGGATGCGGGAGCACACGGGGGCGGGTCAGTCCGGCCCCGGTCCCCCCGCAGCCCCCCGGTCCCCCCGGTCCCGCAGCCTCCCGGTCCGCCCGTCCCGGCTCACCTGGGCCAGCACCTCCGCTTGCCGCGGGCTCAGGTCCCCGACGCGGCCGCTCATGGTGCGCTGCGGGCGGCTCTGCCCGGCCCCGGCAGCCGGGGAGTCTCCGCGTACCGCCCTGGCACCGCCCCCSGCCCGGCCCGGCCCGGCCCCCCGCCCACCCGCGTGGCCTTGGACCCTGCCCGACCCCTGCCCGCCCGGTCAGCGCCCGCCGCCGCGCCGGGACCGGGGATGGAGGCGTGCTGCSGGTCATGGGGGGCATGGGGGCCGTGGGGGCGCAGGGGGGCTTGGGGGCTGTAGGGGAGTGTGGGGGTGTGGGGGCTATAAGTGGTGTGGGGTGTATGGGAGACTCGGGGCAGGATGGGCGCTATAGGGGGTTTGGGGGAACAGGGAGACATGGGGGGTGTGGGGGACATGGGGGGGTATGGGGGCATGGCGAGCATGTGGGCTATAGGGCGAATGGGGAGTGTGGGGGCTACTAGGAGTATGGGGGCATAGGGGGATTTGGGGGTATCAGGGACTTGGGGGATATGGGGGCTATAGGGGGTGTGGGGGATATGGGCCTTATAGGGGTATGGGGGCTAAAGGAGATAGGTGGGGTATGGGTGCATGGGGAATATGGGGGACATAGAGGGCTATAGGGGGTATAGGGGCACAGGGGAATTTGGGAGGTATGGGGAACATAGGGATTTTGGGGGGGGAAGGGAAAGATGAGGGTAGGGGGCTCTGGGGGTTATGGAGGGTACAGGAGGGTGGGTGGCCTGTGAGAGTTTGGGGGACACAGAGTAGTGGGGGGTGCAGGAGGACGTGGGGATATGGAGGGAGATGTGGGCATGGGGGCATGGGGTGGGAGGTGGTGACAGGGAGAGGGGACAGCAACAGAGATGGGAGGTGGGGACAGGGGAGGGAGGTGGGAAGAGGGATTGAAAGTGGGGCAGGAACAGGGTGAAAGTGCAGGGGCTGGGGACCAGGGGGCAGGGACTGGGGCAGGGCACCAGGGAGAGGGGACAGGGACAGGGATGGGAGATGGGGAGAGGGGACTCAAGTGCAGAGTGGGGGCTCAAGTGCAATGACTGGAAGATGGGGATCAGGGCTGGATTAGGGGCAGGATGCTCATGGGGTTGTGGGTGTCCTGTGGAGCCATGGATGTCCCACAGAGCCCCATGTTCCCCATGGACACATRGTTGTCCCAGGGAGCTCTGCATGTCCTGTGGAGCCATATTTGTCCCATGAAACCATGGAGCTGTGGCTATCCCATGGATGTCTTATGAAGTCATATATGTCCATGGATATCCCAAGAAGCTGCACATGTCCCACGGAAGCACCCATGTCCCTTGGGGCTGTGGATATGCCACAGAGCCATGTATCCCCCACAGACCTGTGGCTGTCCCCTGGAACCATCTGTGTCCCATGGAGCTGTGCATGTCCCACGGGGCCATTTATGTGCCCTGGAGCCGTCTGTGTCCCTTGGAATTGCGGATGACCCATGGACCTGTGCATGTCCCACAAACCCACGTATGTCCCGTGGAGCCATCCACATTCTTTGGACCCATAAGTGTCCCACGGAGCTGCAGATGTTTAGGAAGCCATCCATATCCCACAAACCTGTGGATGCTCCATGGAGCCATTCACACCCCACACGTGTCCCCGCCGTGGGGCAGCTCTGGCAGCAGCCACCCCCAGGCCCCATTTTGGTGTTCCCCCGGCAACCACACGGTCCCCCACACGGTGCCCACCATTCCCAGGCGGCTCCCGAGCCAGCCGTGCTCCCGGCTGTTGTTTATGGCACATCCAGACCCGTTGCAATCAGGATTTYGCCGTGCGGTTAAACCGGCTCCGGCTGCGGCCGTGGGAGGAGGGACTGCGCCCACCCTGTGATTAAACCCCCGCAGTTACAACACGGATGGGGACACGGGGGACATGGGGACACRCCCAGACCTGTCCCAAGGCATCCAGCAGCCGTGGGAAACGGGTCCCGCAGCCCCGGCTCCCGTCCCCGGTGTGGGCCCTGCCAAAAGCAGGTCAGCCCGGGCCCYGTGGCGCAGCTAATCCAGGCGGCAAATCCCCCGGCGGCACACGTGCCGGGCACACGTGGCCAGAGCGGGGCCGGGATGTGTCACCCAGGGGTCAGGATGTGGCTCTGGGGGCTGCCCAGCACCTGCTGGGATGGGGGTGTCGAGGGGTGTCCGGTGCGGGGGGCAGTTGGGTTTTGGGGTACTCAGGTGTTGGTGTGTGTCCATGTCTCCCAGGTGTGTCTGTGTCACCCAGGTGTGTCCATGTCACCCACGTGTGTCCATGTCACTCAGGTGTGTCCATGTCTCCCAGGTGTGTCTGTGTCACCCACGTGTGTTTCCGTGTCACCCAGGTGGGTCCATGTCACCCAGGTGTGTCCATGTCTCCCAGGTGTGTTTCCAAGTCACCCAGGTGTGTTTCCATGTCTCCCAGGTGTGTCCGTGTCTCCCAGGTGTGTGTCCATGCCCGTGCCGTGGGCGTGGGTGCGTGGATGGGGTGCCCGTGTGTGCAGGGCTGCCGGGTCCCTGTTCCCCCAGCTGTGTCCCCCAGAGCACACGTGKCCGTGTGTCCCCATGTGTCCCTGCATCCACAAATGGGGATGTGGTGGACGTGATATCTGTGTCCCCATGCCTGTCCCTGTCCCTCTCCCTGTCCCTGTCCCTCTCCTGGTGACAGTTTCTTTCCTGGGCCCTGTGCCCATCCCTGTCCCCGTCCTGCTGCTGCTGCTGGTTCCCATTCTGGTCCCAGCTCTCGTCCTTACCTTTCTCCCACTCCCACTCCCTGCCCCTGTCCCTCTCCTGATCCGCATCCTCCTCCTGGTCCCCGTCCCTGTTCCCATCCCAGTCCTGGTCCTGGCCCTTGGCTCCCTCTTGGTCCCACTCCCTGTTGCTCTTCTGGTGCCTCTCTTTGTCCCTGTTTTCCTYCTGGTTCCCGCCTCTGTTCCAATCCCAGTCTCATTCTTGTCCTTGTCCCTGCCCCATCTCTGTCCCAATGCTGGTTCCCATCCTGGTTTCAGCCCTTGTCCTTATCTGGATCTCGATCCTGGTCCCTGTTCCCTGTCCCTCTCCTGGTCTGTGTCCTCTTCCTGGTCCCCATCCCTGTCCCCATCCCGGTCCCTCTCCCTGTGCCCATCATCATCTCTGTCCCTGCTCTATCCCAGTGTCCAGCTTGGTCACAGTCCTTGTCCCTGTCTTGGTCTTGGTCCCTGCTCCCTGTTGCTGTACCTCTCCTGCTCCCTGTTCTTGTGCTGGTCCCCATCCACATCCCCATCCCCATCCCCATCCCCATCCCAGTCCCTGCTTTTATCCCTATCCCTATCCCTATCCCTATCCCTATCCCTATCCCTATCCCTATCCCTATCCCTATCCCTATCCCTATCCCTATCCCAATCCCTATCCCTATGCCGGCACTGGATCCTATCCCTGTCCTTTTCCCGACTCTTGTCCCCATCCCTGTCCCGATTCCCATCCCCATCCCTGTCCCTGTCCTTATCCCGACCCTTGTCCTGTTCCCCATCCCGTCCTCTGTCCCTGTCCTTATCCCGACCCTTGTCCCCGTTCCCCATTCCGATCCCTGTCCCGGTCCCGCTCCCGGTTCGGGCTCTCTGGCGCCCCCTGCCGGCGGTGGGCGGCGCGGCGGGTCCTCCGCGCCGGCAGGGGGCGCTGCGGGCGCGGCGCGGGCAGCCATGGCGGCGGTGCGGGCGGCCCTGCTCGCCCCGCTGCTGGCGCTCGGCCGGGCCGGCTCGGGGCCCGCGACCCCTGCGCGGGTCGAGGTGGCCGTGTCGGGGCCCGGGGCCCCGGGGCCGGACGGGGCCGGGGCCGGCAGCGGGGCCGGCAGCGCGGCCGCGGAGCCCGGCGGCTCGTACACTCTGCGCGGGGCCGTGCTGGGCGCGGGGGGCGGCCGGGCCGGGCCGGGCCGGGGGGGCCCGCGGGGGGAGCGGGAGGAGATGGAGATCCAAGGCCGCCTGGTGCTGGTGAGCGGGGAGAAAACGGGGAATAGGGCTGGGGGCACGGGGGTGGGATTGGGGGAAGCAGTGGGAACTGGGAGCAGTGGGAAATATTGGGGGGCCGATGTGTATGGGAGGGGCATGGGCAAATGGGGAGGGAGTGGGACAGTGGGCACTGAGAGGGGAATGGGCGGGSAGCAGTGGGACTGGGGCACTGGAAGTAGTATTTGGGCATTGGGATTGGGCAGGGGAAACAGGGGAACTGAGGGGCACTGGGAGATATTAAGGGACCAGTGGGCATTGGCAGGGCAGTAGTCAGTGTGGAGGGAACGGGGGGTCGGTAGACACTGTGGGTTAGTGGGCACTGGGGTGAGTCCTTGGGCACTGTGATGGGAATGAGGTGGGGGAGCAGTGGGAACTGGAGGGCATTGGGAGGCACTGGGGGTTACTGGGACATACTGAAAAACACTGGGAATGTTGGGGGGGACACTGCGGGGGACACTGGAGGGACTGGGATGCATTGGGAGGCACTGGGGGTTACTGGGACATACTGAAAAACACTGGGAATGTTGGGGGGGACACTGCGGGGGACACTGGAGGGACTGGGATGCATTGGGAGGCACTGGGGGTTGGTGGGTAGGCCAGGGGCTCTGTGGGACTGACCAGAGCAGGCAGCGAGGGGGTCGCGTTGTCCAGGGATGCCCAGCAGCAGAGGGGAGGTGCAGGCTGGGATGGGACAGAGGCAGTGGGGGCCAGGCCCTGTCCCCTGTGCCACCCCAGCTGCTGTCCCCATCCCCACRCAGTGCCCCTGGGATCCCTGGGGACATGGGGGTGCTTTGGGGGTCCCCTGAGCCTCAGAGTCCATCCTGGCTTTCCCTGTCCTTGCTGTGCCCCAGGTGGGCGACACGGAGCCGGAGCTGGGCGCTGCTGACAGCTGGATCGGGGTGGTGCCCGTGGGCACCGAGGAGCCGGCCGAGGGCCCCCGGGGTGCCAAGGAGGAGTCCTTCACCACTGCTGTTGTCACCAAGGTGACTCTCTGCCTGGCCCTGTCCCTTCTGCTCAGTTCCATCCTCTCTGCCTGGCCCTGTCCTCTCCCTTGCCCAGCAGCTGCCATGGTGTTTGCAGGTCACAAGCCCACAGGGTGTCACTTGGGGTGTCTCCTTGTCAAATATGGGGAGTCCTGGTCTGTGCTTCGTGGCCGGGGGGTTCCTGATGGCTTCTGACCCCTCTTGGGTCCCTTGTGACCTTTCAGCCATGRCAAAGAGGTGCTTCCTGCAGCAGGACAGGAGCTGGTCAGGGACATGGCCCTGCTGGCCCCTGAGCGTGTCCCCTCTGTCCCCACAGATGAAGCGAGCCCTGGTGCTGGGGGCCTCAGCCCTGCTCATCCTGGCRCTGAACCAGAACGCCATCCGTGAGGTAGGACAGTGCCAGCGGCGGGGCSGGGCCGGGATCGTGCCCCGCTGACGGCTCCGCTTCCCTCCCGCTGCAGCTGGACGTGTCCCAGCTGCTGGCCAAGCCCGTCATTGTCATCCAGTCCTCGGACAACGTCACCAGGCTGCTGGGAGCGCTGCTGCGGTACGGGCCGGGCTGGTGGCAGGGGCTGGACCCTGCCTGGTCCCTGCCTTGTCCCCTGCTTTGTCCCTGCATGGTCCCTGCCTTGTCCTCTGCCTGGTGTGACACCCAGGGACCACCCTGGGGGTTTCTCACCCAGCCCATCACGTTTTCTGGACTGGTGTCACTGTGCTGAGGCCAGTGGAGCTTGATCCAGGGCTTCCCCAGGGCTGGAGCYCTTCCATAGGTCCCCAGGTGGTGACAGGGGCAATGGTGGCCTCGGCCAAGAGCTTTAGGATGCTCAGTACAAATTGTCCAGACCAGCTGGTTCTTGGCACAGCACCGGCATCCCCACAGCCTCTGTGGATGTTTGTCCCCACACCTGCAGCAGTGGGACCCCCTTGATCCTCCTGACACATGGGACATTGGGATTGCTGCTGTGCTGTTACAGATTGGGAAACTGAGGCACGGGACTGGGAGGAAGAGCCCTGTGCAGGGTCACTGAGGGCTGGGCACGGCTGGGGAGGGAGTGTCTCACTTCACCTCTCCTGTGTGTTTGTCTGTCCCCCCTGGTCCCCCTTGCTCATTGTGGGACAGGGATGCTCCCTGGCACTGGAGTGCTGTGCCTGCATCCTGCTGTGCCTGTGGAATTGACACTTTTCCCTTTGCTCACAGTGGGCTTCGGGCTACAGCGAAGATCACGTACCAGGCGGTGCTGCTGGAGAACCTGGTATGTCCATCCTTCCTCCTCTTCCTTGTCCTCCCAGTGGGAGGGCAGGGCATGGCTGTGCCCAGCCAAACTTCCCCAATCCATRGGAAGCAGGTGCAGGGAGCAGGGCCCAGCCTTGGTGTCCCCGTGGGAGCAGAGCAGCTGGCAGCACCAGTGTTCCTCCTCCCCGGGACACGTGTGCTCCCACTGCTGGATGCTGCCGTGGCCGTCAGCAATGCCGTGTCCTGCCTTGCAGGGAGTGACCCTCACGCTGTGGTCCACCTGCGGCCTGTCCCGAGGGGGCCTCTACGGGGAGTGGCAGGGGGTCATCTGCCCCGGGGAGAGCAGCTCGCAGGTCCAGGTATGGCGCCGGGGATCCAGCAGGGCTGGGAGTGGGGCCAGGAGCAGAGCCGGGGGTTCTAGCGGGGACAGAAGTGGGGCCGGGTCTCCGGCTCCCCTTCCCACGGCGCTGTTCCCGCAGAAGTACCTGCAGCAGCTGTGGAACACCATCCTGCTGATCGCCCTGCTGCTCTGCACCGGCGTCATGGTGCAGGCCCAGCGCCAGTCGCGGCAGGACCTGTCGGAGCGGGATGCCGAGGTGGGAATGTGGGAATGTCTCTGCTGAGTTCCACGCCGGGGGTTGTGGCGGGCGGGCTCTGACCCTCGGCTCTGTCCTCGCAGCTGGACCTGAAGCAGCACATCCGGCGGCGGCTGTCGGCGCTGAAAACGCGGCGGTACCATCCCGGGAAGCCGCCCCGGAGCCGGGCCTGCGAGATCGATAGCTGTGCTGTCTGCCTGGACCAGTTCCACAAGAGCCAGGTGGGACTGGGGGCACTGGAGCCTGCCATGGGGACACCCGTGCTGGTGCCACCCCGGGTCCAGCCTCCCACCACTGGGCAGGGCCGGGGTGTCCCTGCCGGGGTCTGGGCTGTGTCCCAGCCACCTGACTCCACTCACATGTGCCCTCGCTTCCCTGCCGGCAGTGGCTGCGGGTGCTGCCCTGCTCCCACGAGTTCCACCGGGACTGTGTGGATCCCTGGCTCCTGCTGCAGCAGACGTGTCCTCTCTGCAAGCGCAACATCCTGGGTGAGAACCGCCTGGCACTCAGCTAAACCCGCGGTGACCCTGGGGCACAGGCTGGGGAAGACCTGGAGCCCCCCAGGCTCCCTGTGCCAAGGCTTTCTGTCCTTCTCCCTTGCAGGGAGCTGCTGCACGGACAGCTAGCTGGCCCGAGGACACACTGCAGGGACAGACCYACGGCCACTCTGGGGACAGGGAGGGGTCGGGGGTGCCTGGTGAGCGGCGCTTGCTGCCGGAGTGGGGTTGGCGTGGCTGTGCCCGTCACAGTGCCCGGACATGGGACAGGGAAGGGCTCGGGGCTCTCCTGCTGGGCATGAGTAGAGGGGTGGGGGGTCCAGACGGGCAGTGCCGGGGAGGGGAGATACGGGGTGCCCGTGGGTGTAATGGGGTGGGGGCTGGGGGCAGGGAGAGCCCTGGCCCTGCTGTGCTCTTGCCTTGCTCACAGGGGCTTTTGTAAGTCTTGGGGTTTTTGTCTATTTGCTGGTGGCAGGGTGGGCAGAGCCTGGCTGCAGCACCAGCCCCTCCGGGAGCTGGGGGACAGGGCTGGGGCTGGCAGGGCTGTGGGGTGACCCACAGCCTAACCATGGGAGGGCAGGGGGTCAGACGCTCTATTTATAATAACTTATTAGAAAGGATGGCACGAGTCAGCTGCAGAGCCAACACTGGGCTTGGCTCACCCAACATGGTGATTGGGACACACTGTGAACCCTGCCCAGGTCCTGCCCCAYGGGCTGCAGCATGGCACATGTCCATCCCTATTAAATACAGAACAAGGACTGTCTGTGTGGTTTATGTGGGGCTCGTATGGCTTGTGTGGGGCTCATGGGGCTGGCAAGGCATGTCAGAGGTCAGAACCAGCCTGTGCCAGTGGCTTGGTGGTTCCCAGCCCCTCTGGGTACTCATGGAGGGGGGAATGACTTTCCCAGGCTGTGGCTGTGCTGGTGGGCTAAGGGCGGCTCGGAGTTCTCTCATCCCAGCCCAGCTCTGCTTTCCTCTTCCAAGTGTGGCCACATCCCAGTCCCCTCTTGGGAATGGTTCCTGGCACGAGCTAACACACTGTGCCCAGGCACCAGCACAGTCAGGGCTCTGCTGGGGACTCCAGCAGCAGCGTAGCCATGGGTGACCGAGCTCCAGCGCCCAGGAATGTCCCTGGAGCAGCTCCCCAAGGAACCAGGCAGAGCCCGGGTTTTCCAAGGGAACGCGCCTTCCTGACGCATAAAGAACCAGTAAGGAGGTCCCCTGGGCAGGGCAGGTGGCTGTTCATGGAACAGTTGATTTCTCTGTCAGAAAATTAAGACGGATCAGTGTTTATTTGCGGTGGGCCCCGGTGTGGTGTGAACTCCCAAGCCCCAGGCGTCCCACCGGGAGTGACAGGCAAGGTTTGGCCTGGAATGTGGGCTCTGGCCGGAGTGGCTTCGAGTGCTGGCTGCTGGGAACTCGATGCCAGGCCTTGTTGATGCATCCTGGCGTCCCTGTGCTGTCCCTGCTGCCTCCACTGCTGAGCCACCTGTGGGGTGGGGGTATTTAGAAGAGAGGAAATGCACAAAAACCCTCCCAGCCCCTTCCTCTGCGTTCCCACTCACCCAGTGTCCTTCCTGCCGGCCTCCCCATAGAGCTGGGATCCCATCTGGGCCTGTGGGACAAGCTGGGGAAGGGAAGGGAAGGGAAAAGGGGGTGAAATTCCCCTGCCACCAGCTTCAACTCCGGTCACATTCCTTGGCCACTGCTCAGCTGGTGGCACAATGGCCACAGCGACGGAAAGCAGCTGGAACCAGCCCCGGGCACCTTGGCCAACACCAGTTAAACAAGAGCAACCTCCCAGCAGCACGAGGAGCCTGGGCCTGGCCCTCCTGGGGTCCCCAGAGGATGTCTGGGGTTTTGGGGTACACAGCACTCACCCCTCTGCCCCAGCTCACCTTGAGCATGCCCTGCTCAGCAGCTGCCTTCACCTTGGCAAGCAGAGCCCTGAGCCGCGCGTTCTCCCGCTCCAGCACCTCGATCCGGATGCTGTTGGCCTGGAGCTGACTCTCCATGTCCTCTGTCAAGTTCCCGCTGCCTGTGCAAACAAAATCCAACAAGAGCTCAGCCTGCTGCTGCTGCCTGTCTGCTCAGAGGTGTGGGCATTGCTCCTGCCTCCCAAGGAAAGGAGCCTGCCCCAGGCAGGGAGCACTGGCCCAGCCTGGGAGGTGGCAGCTGGGACCCCAAACCCTGTGGGCAGGTGAAACTCTGCCATGTCCTGGTCCTGCTGTATTTCTTGGCCCAGACATGGGATGCACAGCACCCACGTAGGGAAACACATTGGGATGGTCACAGCACAGCCCAGGGTCTGAGCCCTTCCTGTGGGACAAACAGTGTCTGGGGCCAGCAGGATCCCCTGGGAGCTCTGGGAGACCCCAAGGCACAAGCCCACCATGCTGCTACCCACTCCCTTACTCTCAAACTGCGTCTCAGTGGGGACATGGAGCTCAGGGAAGAACACCAAGAGCCTTTCCCGCTCCCTCAGCTCCTGTGCCTGCTCCTCCAGCCGGGATGTGTTTGCCTGCAGCTCCAGGATGGATTGCTCCAGGGTCAGCTTCTCCTGCTGCAGTGTGTCCAGCAGCTCCTGCACAGCACAGCAGGGAGGAGATGAAGTTTGCAAGAGTGAGGACTCAGCCCYCCATGGAAAGCTCCCACCCTTCCCTTGTGATAAGGATGTCCTGTGGCAGTGGGAAGTGGGCAGTGACAATGTGCAGGGTTTCAGCTGTAAGATCCCTGTGTGCGCTGGAAGTAGGAGCACCAACCATCAAGTATGGAGCATGTCCAGGTGTCCAGGAATGGGCACAATGGAGATGTGGAAGCAGCCCAAGATGTCCCTTTCTGCTGCTCCCCTCTGCCCTGCCTCAAGCAGAGCCTGCATGGGGTGGAAGGAGAGGGCTCGTCCTCAGAGAATCCCAGGAGGACATGGCCATATGGCAATGTCACCCCGAGTCCCAGAGTGCCTCTCATGGGAAAACTCTGGCTGTGGGGGTGGAATGGGGCAGATTGTGGCTCCTGACACCCCCGTGTCCCACACCTGAGTGCCAGCGCTCACCTGCTGTGCCTGGAGCTGTTTCCCACTCTGCTCCTGGCTCTGCTCCAGCTGCTCCGCCAGCCTGGCCTTCTCCTCCTCGGCCTCTCCCAGGCTGGCCTGCAGCTCCTCACGCTCCTGGTCCAGGCTGTCCAGCTGCTGCAGCAGGGTCCTCTGCTTGGCCTGCAGGGACTGTGGTGGGGGGGTGAGCCTGTGTGGGATTGTGGCACCCACTGCCCACTGCCCTGACACCAGGCAGCAGCTCAGCCCGCTCCCAGCGCTCCGGAGCCTGCCGTACCTCCTCGTGCCGGAGCACGCTCTCCACACGGACCTTCTCCTTCTCCAGCTGCACGCTGGTGGCACTCAGCTCCTGGCTCAGGCTGTCCCTCTGGCCTGTCAGCACCTGCACCTTCTGCTCCAGCTCCAGCACCTGGCTCCGGGCCACCATCGTGGTCCTCATCTCCTCCAGCAAGGTGGTCTTGGAGAGCTCTGGAGAGAAACAGAGACTGTGGCCCAGGCTGGGCAGGGGGGAGGAGCTGGAGGTCCATGGAGGTGATGAGAGAGATGGAATGTCTCTCCTATGAGGAAACGCTGGGAGAGGTGGGGATGTTCAGCCTGGAGAAGAGAAGGCTCCAGGGACACATTAGAGCCCCTTCCAGTGCCTAAAGGGGCTCCAAGAGAGCTGGAGAGGGACTTGGGACAAGGCCTGGAGGGACAGGACAAGGGGGAATGGCTTCCCACTGCCAGAGGGCAGGGTTAGATGCGATATTGAGAAGGAATTGTTCCCTGTGAGGGTGGGGAGGCCCTGGCACAGGTTGCCCAGAGAAGCTGTGGCTGCCCCTGGATCTCTGGAAGTGTTCCAGGCCAGGTTGGATGRGGCTTGGAGCAACCTGGGATAGTGGAAGRTGTCCCTGYSCATGGCAGGGGGTGGGACTGGATGGGCTTTAAGGTCCCTTCCAACCCAAACCAGTCTGTGATTCTGTGGTTCAGGAGCCCCCCATGCCCTCCAAGGCCCTGGTAAAGGGGAGGCAGGTCTGACAGAAGGGCTGTGACTTCCTAAATCTCCACCAGCTCACCCTGGCACTGGTGGTGTTGGGGGTGCTGCTGTGAAGGAGGCCCATCCTCTGCTCATCTCCACCAGCTCTACAGCCTGATTTGGGGGGTACTGGGGGCTACGTGGGTCTGAAACAGTYGTGAGATCCGCGGGGGGGAAGGGGAGATGTGTGATCTGGGTGAGCCCTGGGGGTCCTTACCCAGCTCCTGCACAGCTGCCTGCTTCACTGCCAGCTCCTCCTTTAGGGCTGAGAGTCGCTCCTCCAGCAGAGCAGCTCCTAAATCAGCACAAACCCCCTCTAATTAATCAGCTCCTCAAAAAAACTAAACCAAGGGGCAGCAAACAGCCACACCAAAGTGTTTTCATCCAGTGATTGTGTCGTTCTGCCAGGGAGGAGGCAGTGACAGGACACAACCAACCAGCTCCCRCTGCCTGGGATTAGCCTCACAGTAGGGAAAATCCCCTACAAAAACCCRTGACAAAAGCCCTGCTCATGGTGGTGGGGCCAAAATTTGACCATGGACTTTGCGCTTCTCCTGCAAATCCCCCCGGGCCTGGGAGGGGATGCTGGGAACACCTCCGTACCTCTCCGTAGGTCATCCTTGTCCTGCTCCAGCCTGGCCACAGCCTCGGAATGCTCTTTGTCCTTGGCTTTCAGGCTCTGCTCAGCCTTCCTCTGCTGCTCCGCTTGGGTGCTCTTCTCTGCCCGCAGCTTCCGGGAAAAGTCCTCGACTTGTTTCTGGAGCTTCTCCTTCTGTTTGCCCATCTCTTCCAGCTCAGCTTTCACAGGCTTCACCTGCTGCAGCAGCCCCTGGAGGTGTTTGTTGATCCGGGAGAGGTCCTTGCTCTGCTCCGAGGCCCAGTAGCTCATGTCTGTTGCAGAGAGGCTCCTTCTCCCTGTGCTGTCCTCCAGCACCTCCCGGAATCTGCTGAGAGCCGAGGGGATGTTCTGGCTCTGGCAGATGCTGGTGATGGCTCTGCCCACCTCCTGGAGGCTGGCCTGGGCGCTGGAGCAGGTGTCACAGGAGCCTGTCCCCGAGGTCTGTGTGGGGACACTGCGGGTGCCCTGGGCCAGGCTGGGGGCAGCCCTGGGCTGGGAGCTGCCCGAGCTGCCTGGCACACGGACACTTGGACATGGGCATGCAGAAGTGAGCTGGGCAGCTTCTGGGGCAGTTCCTGACTCCAAAACGTCCGGCAAGCAGCATTTCAGGTGCTCCTTCCCAGGCTTCCCGGCCTGGAATCCAGAGGGAGGAGTGAATTGCTGTGTGGGGATCTCCTTCCTGCAATCCTTCTCCTGAGGGAGAGAGCACAGAACAAAAGCAGGGCCCAGATCAAACTGGAAATGACCCATAAAAGCCCAAATCAGGTGTGGGGATAGGATAGCAGCAAAGCCAAGGGACAGTGACCAAGGGGAAGCCTCAGCAGCACAACCTGCTCCCCAGCTCCCCTTCTTGTGACAATCCTTTCTTTCCCACCCCCTGTGCTGTCTCCTTGTTGTGCCACACGGATTGTTGTGAGGCTTTTCCACGTGAAAGATAATTTTGGTGAAAATAAAATGCAGGGCAAGGGCAGGTTGTTTTTACCACCATTTATTTCACAGACTTGAGGCAGCTCAGCCCCACAGTGGGGTCAGCAGAGCTGCAGCATTTTGGCAGGAGGAGAGTRGCTGTAGAGGCTACTGTAGAGGCAGCCCAGCTCACTCATCCTGAGATCCTGGAGTAGGATGGATCCAGGKGCACAGCTGGGAGCGGTGGAGGGAAGGGACTCAGGCTGGGAGGGTACAGTGTGGGACAGATGTGTGACACAGGGGCCAGCACTCAAAGGGTGAGAGCACATCTGGTGTGGCCACAGGGTGTCCAAGAACGATCCAAATCCTGGAGGGAGGGGAGTGACTCAGCTCATGGGGTGTCCCCAAATGTCCCACCTCATTCTGGAGCTGCTGGCAGAAGGCCCCCAGTTTCAACATGGTGCTCCAGAAGGTCCTGGCCGTGAGCCCCGCGGACATGCAGGGCCCCGGGCCCCGCGCCGGCGGCACCGCGCGCCCGCTCAGCACCGTCTCCGCGTACCCCGTGAAGCTCTGCAGCAGCAGCAGCAGCCTGTCCCGACAGGAAAACACGCCTTGGAGCAACGGGGATTGGGAACGGGAGCTGGGGCAGGGAGGTCAGCCCCCTCCCCATCSCCCCCACAAAGCCAGTGTGACACAGGAGGGTGGGATCAGACATCCCAGGCRTGGATCGCTCCGTGGAGTGGCGTTGGTGGGATGAAAATCAGGCTGTGCATGCTGCTTGCAGGCTGTGATTAAGCTCCCACCAAAGACTTGGGGCACCCATGCTGCTGCAAATCCTGATTTTTAGGGCCAACAGCTTAGTGGGAATGGCTCRTTTTTTAAACCACAGCTGCATTTATTTCACCCAGACTGCAAAAGGGGCTTGGCCTCCCAGGGCTGCCGATGTAGCTGTGTTCAAGTGTTTCCAAGGTTTGGGAGGCAGTTTAACAAGCCTGTCCCGTCTGCTCCACCTCATCTCCTGGGTGGAGCATGGCTGGCTCTGCTCCTTTGTGGCCACTTTGYGCTGGGAGATCCATGTAGGAAAATKAGTTGGGTTTTAAATCTCAATGTTGAGCTGTAGGGCATGAGGTCGAGATGCTGGCACTGCTCATCATGGAAATGCATGGGGAATAAAATGTTCAAAAGACTCCATACAACGATGGAATATCCTGAGTTGAAAGGGACACACAAGGATCATCAGTGCAACCCCCTGATCCTGCACAGACACCCCAACAATCCCACCCTGTGCATCCCTGGGAGCGTTGTCCAAATGCTCCTGGAGCTCTGGCAGCCTCGGGGCCGTGCCCATTCTCTGGGGAGCCTGTTCAGTGCCCAGCACCCTCTGGGGGAAAAACCTTTCCCTGATCTCCAGCCTGACCCTGCCCTCGCACAGCTCCAGGCGCTCCCTGGGTCCTGTCCCTGTCACAGGGAGCAAAGGTCGGAGCTACCCCTCGGGAGGAGCTGCAGCCCCTGGTGAGGTCTGAGCTCAGTCTCCTCTGCTCCAGCTGAASACACCAAGTGCTCTCACCCTCAGCTTCCCCTCCAGGCCTTTCACCATCCTCTCAGCCCYCCTTTGGACACTCACTTTACAGCTTTAGCTCCTTTCTGCACTGAGGTGCCCAAAAACCTYCCCAGGACTTGGATGAGCTCAGCAGGTCAGACACACAACCCCTGCTTCCCTCAGCGCTCCAGGGTGCCTGGGGCCTCTCACCTGTCTATGACCAGCTCCAGCAGCACCACGTGTGCGTGCTGGCTGAACTCGGGCTCGCTCTCACTGTGCCTGTAGCGCTGCAGCAGCACYGACATGTCCAGGTCGCAGGACACCTTGTCCGGGAACTTCCATGASGGGAAGCGCACTTCGCCGGCGCGGGAGGACACGTCGGTGATGGCGGCCTGCAGGTCCCGCAGATCGGCCCGCAGACTCTCCATGCAGCCGCGGTGGCCCAGGAGGTGCGCCATGGTCRGGGGGACACGGCCTGGGAACAACGCGGCCACTAGGCCAGGGACCGATGGGGCACCAGGCCTGGGATGGAGGGAACGCCCTACCGGGACAGGCTGCTGGAGGGGGACCGGCACGGAACCCCCCGGGCCCGGGGCTCTCCAGGAGTGCTGGGGAACCGGAGGGAACCGGAGGAATCAGCGGGAGACGCGGGGAGGAGGCTCGGGGCCCGGGCCCTGCGCTAGGCCGCGGCGTCCCAGCCCTGTCGCCATGGCAACCACACCCCTCCCGCGCCSCAGTGGTGCATTCCTGCTTTGCGGGGGCTCCCCCCGCACGGGGCGCTAATGGTACATCCCCGCRGAGGGCGCGCGCGTTCTTTGCCCACGCCCCCTGGCAATCTGCGCCTGCGCATTTAGGCTGTCGTGCGTCACTTCCGGCGCGCACTTGCGGCACAGCGCCCGCGGCCGCCATTTCGCCCCAGTCGGTGCCGGCGCCGTGTCTGGTCCCGAYCGAACCCCGCTCGCCCCTCGTTCGGCCCCGCCCGGCGCGGACMCCCCGGCCCCGGCAGCGCCATGCCTGCAGGACCCGTGCAGGCCGTGCCTCCGGCGCAGCCCGCGCCCCCCGCCGAGAGCAAACCGGTGCGGGCCGGGGGGGCGGTGAGGGATGGGAGAGGGCGGGGAATGGCGCGAACCGCGGGGSTTTGGGTGTGYGGYYSTCACGGACCCKCTGGGGTGGGTTGCATGAGGAGRCTGGAGTTCWGTCGGGTGGGCGGCTGACTCGGAGGGGATTGACCYCCTCTGCCCCGCTCAGGTGAGACYCCACCTGCAGAGCTGCCTCYAGCCCTGGGGCCCASCAMAGGAAGGACGTGGAGCTKSTGGAGCCAGTCCAGAGGAGGCCACGGAGRTGCTCCAAGGGCTGGAGCCCCTCTGCTCTGGAGCCAGGCTGGGAGAGCTGGAGATGTTCACCTGGAGAAGAGAAGGCTCCAGGGAGAGCTCAGAGCCCCTTCCAGTGCCTAAAGGGGCTCCAGGAGAGCTGGAGAGGGACTTGGGACAAGGGCCTGGAGGGACAGGACAAGGGGGAATGGCTTYCCASTGSCAGAGGKCAGGGTTAGATGGGRTATTGAGAAGGAATTGTTCCCTGTGAGGGTRGGGAGGCCCTGGCCCAGGTTGCCCAGAGAAGCTGTGTTTGCCCTATCCCTGAAGTGTTCCAGGCCRGGTTKGAYGGGGCTTGGAGCAASCWGGGATAGTGGAAGGTGTCYCTGCCCATGTCGGAGGGTGGGACAAGATGAGATTTACGTTCYCTTCCYGCCCAAATCATTCCAGGATTCCTTCCCGGATGGCACCATCCTGGGTCTGGGCGTGTGCCGAGCCCTTTCCTGGCAGTGCCCCAGGGCTGTGATTCTGATGGGCGTCGGGGATTGCCAGGAGCTGTTGGAGTAGCCTTGGCTCCAGGAGTGATATGTGCAAGGTTTAAACAACTGAGGGAGTGTGGCAGTCCCGTGTATCCCAGTATCCTCCCAGATCCCTKCTGTCTTGGCCATATTCATACTGTTTGCAGCCTTCCTGAAATGGGAGTGCAGCTCCCATGGAGCTGAAGCTGATGTCCTGACTCTCACACAGCAACATCGGCACTCACGGAGCTGACAGGGTGCTGGTCCCACTGAGAACCTTGGAAAATTGTGGTTCCCCACAAAAACCCAATGACTTTCATGCTCAGATGTTACCAAGGCAACTTGGCATCACTGTTAAATAAAACATCTCCAGTGTGGTGTTGCCTGATCCTTCGTCTCCTCAAGATGATGTTCTGAGGGAGTGGGAATAAAAACTAAAAATATGGTGCCTTCCTCTTAGCACACTTTATTAAGGTTGTATTTCATGGAATGGTTTGTGTTRGAAGGGACCTTAAAGCTCATCTCATTSCACCCCTTGCCATGGGCAGGGACACCTTCCACTATCCCAGGTTGTTCCAAGCCCTGTCCAGCCTGGCCTTGGACACTTCCAGGGATCARTTTGACTTGAGAACATTTTCTGTCTTGGAATCCCCATGGATTTGGCTGGACAAGGGCTGGAAGCTTTACTGGGATATTAAATTAGCTCTTACTGTCCCTCTTAGGATTATAAACRTTTCCTGCAGACCTGTTCTTGTTTGTAATGCCTTTTCTTGGAAGCTGCTTGGTGAGGAAAGAGAAACAACATCTTTAGTATCCTGCAAAGAACAGCTTCTGGTTTTACTGGAAACCAAAGCCATCCACAGGGAGGGTTCTGGGATTTTACTTTAGGTCCTCCTGTAATATCAGTGAGAAAAATGCTCTGTTGGAGTTTTTCTCTACAAAGCAGCTTCTGATGCAACTACAGTGGGACTAAAAGCTGTGTTTTATTTAATGCGGAGTTAATAATTCAGGTCCCCCAGACCACTAGGAGTGTCCAGAACTTCCACACCTGGTTAGGAATGAGGAGTTATTCCTGAGCCTCTTGGTTTAGCATTTAAAAACATACTCGGGGTGAAAGCTGAAATGGTGAAAATGCTCTGAGGAGATGTTCTGGTTCCCAGGAAGGTGCCTGCCTTGTTGTCCTGCTGTCCCTGTCCCTGCAGCAGGACRAATGTTGTCTCCCACCCCAGGAAACCAAGGAATTAGTGGGATGGATGATCCAAATGTCAGGAAGAATTCAGTGACGGGAGGGGGCCGAGGAGGAGGATGGATGAATGGTCCCATGTGCCATTGGGATTGCTGTTTGAAATGCCTAGTTCTGACACCTTTTGTAATAATAAAGTCTTTATTACAGCCAGAAGAAGAGCCTAAAGAGGAAGCAGCACCAGCCAAGCCTGTGGTGGGAATTATTTACCCTCCTCCAGAGGTCAGGAATATTGTGGACAAGACTGCCAGCTTTGTAGCCAGGTAAATGTCACTGGTGGTGTCTCTTGTTTCCTGGGATTTTCAGGCTTCTGCTCTTCGGAGCAGCTCCAGAAGCTGAAGCAGGTCCCAGTCTCATGGTTTTGCATGAAGGMTTTTAAGGATTGAGTATGTACCAGTGAGACTTGAAAAGAAACAACAATATTGTACTGAAGAGGGTGTAAGATACGCTTTGCTAGAGAAACTGGTAGTAAATAAAAAAAGTCCTTGTTACAATGTGCAGTGTGTGCTGCAATAACTGGGTAACAGGGCCTGTTCTGAATGATCTGAGGGGGAAACCAAATTCCAGGTGCAATGGGAGCCTCTGTACTGGTGCTCTGATGAGTCATGGCTGTGTTTTAGTGCTAAAATGTGGTGGTTGTGGGTTTCAGAGAATTACTAAATGCTGCTCCAGTCAAAACCTTAATGTGTAATTCATCTCTAAAATGCTGCCAAAGAGTGTTGGCTTCTTCTGAGCATAAGGATGGGAATGTGTTTATCCTTTGGGATTGTAGAGACCTCCTCTTTTGGAGGTGGTGGAGTATCTAAACAAGACTTGGAAGTATGCAGGGAATATGAAGAGAAAYACACTGTGACAGCTGGGGATTTTCTCAAACTGCCCTGAAATAAGTGGCTCCTGCTTTGGGTGGAAGGAGCGGATGTTACCTGGACTGGGGCTCCTAAATGCAGCACTATGGGGTGGTCAATCCCTGCACAGGCTGATGGTTGCCTGCTTTTTTTCCTTATATGATCGTTCTGGAACTGAAATTAGTCTTAAAAGCTTGTCAACAGAGTAAATAAAATTGGTTTAATAAGTAACTTGTAAACTACATCCAGTCAGTTTGGGAAATGACCTTTGTGTGCAGCCAGGTGAGATTGTGGAATACTTGTGAGTGTGGATTTTTRATATTCACATTAGAGACAAAATTAGGAGGACAACTGCCAGTAATTTGTGTGTGTCCAGCTGGGTGTGAGTAACTGGGAAACTCCTCCTGTGTGGGAGAGAAAATGATCTTTCAGGGAATGATGCGTCAACACATCTTACTCTGAAGGAGAAATTTATACTTGCATTGATGACCTAAACAATTTATCTTTTTCCTTCCCAGAAATGGTCCAGAATTTGAAGCCCGAATTCGTCAGAATGAAATAAATAACCCAAAGTTCAACTTCTTGAACCCCAATGACCCTTACCATGCCTACTACCGGCACAAGGTCAGCGAGTTCAAGGAGGGCAAAGCCCAGGAGCCCTCAGCTGCCATCCCCAAGGTCATGCAGCAGCAGCAGAGTGCCCAGCAGCAGCTCCCACAGAAAGTGAGTGTTACTTTCACCACTTAGGGGAAGAATTTGGCTGCTTTGGTGTCACAGCCTGGGGTTGAGCAGTAAGCTCAAAAATTAAGAAGAAAGAGTTGGTTATACATTTGCCAAAATGACAGCAGTGACAGGCTTGGAGTTTAGTGTCTGGGGATTTGTTTTGTTGCAAATGTGCATCCCCCAGGWGCTGGTAACTCAAAGTTCTGTGTGAGAGAGCCAATATACAGTTTAATTGGTCTGTTTTGATTACATTTAGCTGTGTATTGACTGACACAGTACTTACACGAGGGATCACTTGGACTGGATGTGGCAGAGGCAAGTCTTGGGAATCCCTTGGAGTTCAGTTTGGGCTTGTTGCATGCACTGGTTTGTAGAAATTTTCTGGCCATAATAATCGATTTCCCCTTAAAACACGGAGCACAAAACGCTGCTCAGCTTTGCCTTTATATGTACTGTGTACATATAAGGGTGGGAAAAGGGCACGGAGTGAATCCAAGGCTTTTACATGCTTGGCATGGTCAACAGCCACACTGTGGTGTTGGTGGTCCTGGGAGGGCTATAGCAAAGTCCTGATACTTTCCAGATTTGTTTGCTGTTGGAGCAGCATTTTGATCAGTATGAAATTACAGCTGGTGGTTCCTCATCCCTGTGGCTGCCAGGTTATCCAAACTGGTGTTGCGTTCCCGCAGCAGCTGGAGGAAAAATGGATTCTCCCGAGTGTTTGGTGACTGTTCCTTGCAGGAAGTCACTGAGCTGTCCCTGTTGTCCGTGCAGGTGCAGGCCCAGGTGATCCAGGAGACAGTGGTTCCGAAGGAGCCTCCGCCGGAGTTCGAGTTCATCGCGGACCCTCCGTCCATCTCAGCCTTCGACCTGGACGTGGTGAAGCTCACGGCGCAGTTCGTGGCCCGGAACGGGAGGCAGTTCCTCACCCAGCTCATGCAGAAGGAGCAGAGGAACTACCAGTTTGATTTCCTTCGCCCCCAGCACAGCCTCTTCAACTACTTCACCAAGCTGGTGGAGCAGTACACAAAGGTATTCCCGGCAGGGTGATTCCTTCCACAGCAGGGATGAGTTTGGAAGGCTGATGAAGCCCTACAAACCAGCCAGGTCCAGGAGTCCGTCCTTTGAATCCCACTCGCACAGTGGATACTGTGCTGAACACATAGGCTGTCACCTAAATGTACCGTGCACTATTGCAATATGAGTAAAAGTTCTGTTTTTTAAAATCTGGAGGATAATTGGAAGGCCAAGTGAATATTTTGAAGTGCAGGGATTATCAGCAAGTAATGAGAGGGCTGCAGTAGAATAAATGGGATGTAGCCCCGGGGGTCTGCTGGTATTTTTAGCAGTGTGGAAAGAGAATAATTGCTTTGAAAGAGGCTTTGACAACAAAGAATTGTCACCAACTGTCATGCAAAATGTGTTTCAGATCCTGATCCCACCAAAGGGCTTACTCCTCAAGCTCAAGAAAGAGGCCGAAAATCCCAAGGAAGTCCTGGATCAGGTATTCCAGGGAAAAAATTTGCAAAATTGCTGAAGTGTTTTGGTTATATTTTGAATTTTTTCTCTTTGCATGTTTTTGGCTTGTTGGCAGCAATTACACAGAGATTAAAATGGATGTGTCGCTTGCTGTCACTTGAGTATGGGGGGCTCAAAATTCCTTTAAACTACCAGCTGGTGTTGGTATTGGGGGCATTTTGTGGCAGCACAGAGATACTGCACAACCTCATTTCCAGGTGCTTACAAAGTGGAATCATGGAATATCCCAACCTGGAAGGGACCCATGGGACCCACAAGGATCATCAGTGCCACCCCTGATCCTGCACAGGACACCCCAACAATCCCACGCTGGGCATCCCTGGGAGCGTTGTGCAAATGCTCCTGGAGCTCTGGCAGCCTTGGGGCCGTGCCCATTCTCTGGGGAGGCTGTTCAGTGCCCAGCACCCTCTGGGGGAAGAACCTTTTTCTGAAATCCAGCCTGACACAGCTCCAGCTGTTCTTCCTTTCATTTGCAAACAGACAGTGAGATAACTCTGGTATTCCTTATCTGACACTGTGTGTGTTCTGCTCCTGCAGGTCTATTACAGGGTGGAGTGGGCCAAGTTCCAGGAGCGAGAGAGAAAGAAGGAAGAGGAGGAGAAGGAGAAGGAGCGTGTTGCTTATGCCCAGATTGATTGGCACGACTTTGTGGTTGTGGAAACAGTTGACTTCCAGCCCAACGAGCAAGGTGTGGATGTTAAACATTGTCACCTCTATGAAACTCTGCCCCCTTTGAGCAGGGGGTGTGTCCTGAAGTGCCATTTTTACACAGACACTGGGGTTTACAGCCTTTTATCCTTTGGAGGTGAAGGGAAAAGCCTTACAGTGACAGTTTGCAGGGCTGTTGTTTTTTTCTGGAGTCAGTAATGTTCTCCTTGAAGGAAGTCCAGGACTGCACTTAGTGTCCACTTCTCCACTTCCACCAGGACAGCAGAGCTTGTCCTACCTTCTAGTAGTGTTTCCATTTATAAGTTACTTCATCTTCACGTGTCGTGTTGGTGTTTATATAGACTCCATCCATTCCTTTCTATATCCTTCAGCTCCCAGGGGTTTTGTTGCCACTGCTTTTTGTTCAAGAATTGGTATTTCTGTCTGTGGGTGTTAAGCAACGAAATGGGATAGAGAAATAGAAGCTGTGTTTTCTGCTTGTAGGGAATTTCCCTCCTCCCACCACTCCAGAAGAGCTGGGAGCTCGAATCCTGATCCAAGAGCGTTATGAGAAGTTTGGGGAAAGTGAGGAGGTGGAGATGGAGGTGGAGTCAGATGAGGAAGATGACAAGCAAGAGAAAACAGATGAGCCCCCAGCCCAGCTGGATCAGGACACACAAGTGCAGGATATGGATGAGGTAACTGAACAATAGAACCAGCATATTGCTCTTGTCCCCTGAAGTTTGTGTGGTTTATGATGCTCTTCAGTTTCACTGTAAGAAGTTCTTCAGTTTCTTGAGGAAATGAGATTTCCCTCTGCTGAAATCTCAAAACAACCTGTTGCTGCTGTAGTACATTTTTTTTTAATGTTTTCCTTGACAATACAAGTTCCAAGAGAGAAATCCAGTAATTTTGGCACCCGGTAGTGTGGATTTTATATTTCTGTGGTTAAGTCTTTCGGGCTTTTTTGTGCCCAGAGTCTGGAGCACTGGAAGATGACTCATCTTAGACTCTGCCCACTGTAAGCTGTTTTTCTGCTAACAGGGAACAAGAGCGTGGTTAACTGTAAGCTTTTGCATGCCAGGCTGCTGTAATGTGGAAGCTGAGGAATATTTGCTTCCTCTTCTGGCTCTGCTGAATTTCTGAATCGTGGTCCAGAGGAACCACCCTGCCATAGGTGTCCAAAACAGCTCCGTTGCTTTGAAGCTGCATAATCTGTTCTTCCAGCGCTCTGTAGGATTTTATGCCTCTTTCAAATCTTATCTGTGGGTGTTTGACCACTGGAACTTGGTTATGATTTTTGTTTCCTTTTAAATAAGGGGTCAGATGATGAAGATGAAGGTCAGAAGGTTCCTCCTCCTCCAGAAACCCCAATGCCACCCCCTCTCCCTCCCACGCCAGATCAGGTCATTGTGCGGAAGGATTATGATCCCAAAGGTAAATCCATCTAGTGGGAAAACCCACCTTTATTTCTTCCTGAATATTCCCAAACCATTTGTTTCTAGACTGAACCAACACTGGTTTTGTTTTCCTAGCCTCAAAGCCGCTACCACCCGCCCCGGCTCCAGATGAGTACCTTGTGTCTCCCATCACTGGAGAGAAGATTCCCGCCAGTAAAATGCAGGAACACATGAGGATTGGGCTCCTGGATCCACGGTGGCTGGAGCAGCGGGATCGATCCATCCGGGAGAAGCAGAGTGATGACGAGGTCTATGCCCCAGGTCAGCTTGGGCATTGATTGCACAGCCCCTCGGTGTCCCCACYGATGAGGCCCATCTGAAATGTAGCTCTGCGTGATGTCCTTTTTGTGCTGATTGGGTGGATATGTTTGTCATTAGTACCTTGAAGCCCTTTTGTAAAGTTAAAATCAAAAAGAATTAGCTGTTGCTGGTCAGTATCTTTCTAAAAAGAAGAAATGGGTGAGGAGTTGGACTTTGATGTTCCTTGTGGATMCCTTCCAACTCAGCATATTCTGTGTAAAAAGAGCAACACTTTGTCGTTAGGTACCAAATACTTGAAAGATCAGTAACAGAGGCTTGATCATGTTTGGTTATATCTCTTGGGATAAGAATTGCTCTTTTTTTCCCTCAGGTTTGGATATTGAGAGCAGCCTGAAGCAGCTGGCAGAGCGTCGTACCGATATCTTCGGTGTGGAAGAGACTGCCATTGGTAAAAAGATTGGTGAGGAAGAAATCCAGAAACCAGAGGAAAAGGTAGAGTAGRAACTGRGGKTTTTTSTTGTTTCTTTTTTCTYTTTTGTAACAGGTGCTTATAGCTTTATGAATGCTTAGAAACACAAGAGTCTTGAATTTTTCTTTCTGCCAAGCTGCTCTCTGGATTTCTTTGCAGTCTCACCAGGCTGGGTTATTCTSATTTATTTTACCCTCTCAGGTGACCTGGGATGGCCACTCAGGCAGCATGGCCCGCACACAACAGGCTGCTCAGGCCAATATCACTCTCCAAGAGCAAATTGAAGCCATCCACAAGGCCAAGGGACTGGTGCCAGAGGATGACAGCAAGGAGAAGATCGGGCCCAGCAAACCCAACGAGATACCCCAGCCACCCCCTCCTTCATCAGCCTCCAACCCCCCTGCCAGTGCTCAGCCCATCACATCTGTGCCTCGTCCACCCACCGTGAGTGTTTRGGCTTCCAGAAGCCAATTAGTGGGGCTGTAGTTAATTAGGAGGGGTCCTCATGAAGGTCGGGGTGCTGGCTTGGAAGAGGATTTTGTGGGAAGTTCRTGATTTAAGAGTAGTTTGGAAACACAGAGGAACCCTATTGAACTGGCTGTTAAAAATGGAAAATAATATTTAGGTGGAGCTTTTTGTCGTTAGAGGTATCAAAAAGACTTAGATCAGCTGGGCAGTGGGATCTTGGAGGCAGAGAGAATGGCTAAAAAAGAGATTGCTGGGGGCCTTTTGTAGGTGTAAAGTGATGTTGGACAAAAGCAGCCCAAGGTAAGAACCTTCACTCTCTGCCCCTGTTCCTGCCCCAAGGGCTCTSCTGTGTGACTCCCAAACAGCAATTTAGAAAAGGATCTAAGTGCCTGGAGGTCTGATCCCAAAGTGGAGAGGGAAGGAGGAACCCTTTAATCTGTTAATGAGGCTTCTGTGCCTGTTCAGGCCAGCTTGGGCTGYCCATATGGTGGGGCCACTAAGGCTCCCAGCAAGTCTTTGGCCAGCAGAACCCATGGTTCTGTGTTTCCCTGGTTATTTTAGTTGGGATTGTGACCAGCCCTGGGCATTCCTGCTAAGGAAATTCACCTTCTCTCCCCAGATGCCTCCTCCCGTCCGTGCCGCCGTGGTTTCTGCAGTTCCGGTCATGCCTCGTCCCCCCATGACTTCCGTGGTCCGGCTGCCTCCGGGATCCGTCATAGCCACCCCCATGCCTCCCATAATCCACACCCCACGGATCAACGTGGTGCCCATGCCCCCCTCTGCTCCTCCCATCATGAGCCCTCGCCCGCCCCCCATGATAGTCCCCACAGGTCAGTGACTTCAGCCTTTCCTGGGGAATCGTCAGATAATTCCTTTGTAACATGGGCTTGAGTTTGGAGACTTTTTTCCTCCTGTGCCCTGGTACTGGTGTGTAACTGGGACTGCAGGCCCTAAGTCATGACATTAAGAGTTTTGGGGTGTTTGATATGGCTTATCTAGTAGTTCTTTTGGGGTCCAGGCTCTTCCTGCACCATGAAATACAGGGAATTCTGTGTCCCCAGGAGCCTGCCTGGGTGAAAATTAAGAATGCAGGGTGAAGAGGAGCTGCCAGCACCTCAGTAGGTGTTACAGCTCCTTGCAGAAGCTGCTGCTGCAGGAGGAAAAGCTGCTTGTTGGCCYTTTTCCCCATTAGGTGCTTTGAAGTTAAAAAGCGTGATGTAAGAAACAATTCTTCCTTTTTTTCTTCTTCTTTTCTTCCCGAACTGGAGGAGCTGGCACTGCTGCTTGCCAAACTGAGAGCGTGTTCTTTTTTTGCAAGATCTGCAGGAAGCTCTCATGCCTTGTTATCTTTTCCTGGACTGCTTCCCAATATAAGAGCTCTCCGAATGTTTGAAGTTTGCATGTTGCTGTTGGTTGTAACTTCCTCCATGTATTGTGGCATTTATTTTCAGCCTGTGCTGCTCTGCCCAAAGTGTTTTTGTTGTGAGGGGGTGCTTGCTGTGCACTCAGGGGGTGACTGTGGCTTGTGTTGTGTCCCCCCCATCCYGTTCCAGCCTTTGTCCCTGCGCCTCCCGTGGCTCCCGTTCCGTCCCCGGCGCCGATGCCCCCCGTTCACCCCCCACCACCCATGGAGGATGAGCCAGTCTCCAAGAAGCTGAAGAGTGAGGATAGCCTGATTCCAGAGGAGGAATTCCTGCGCAGGAACAAGGTACATGCGTGAGGCAGTGTCCTGGGCTGTTCCACTCCAGCTCCAAAGGGGCTGCAAAGCCAATTCCCTGCACAGAGGGGCAAAAATACCTGGCAAGGGAGGGACTTCCTGAGGTGGCTCCTTCCTTCTCTAATTCATGAGCAAACCAAACTCCTTTTTATCTTACTGRGAAGAGCTACACGGAGTGGGATAGTGCTCTTCTGTAATTAAGGGCAGTGAGAGGCAGGTTATAATGCAAAGAAGAACTAAAGCTGCTAATGAGCTTTTAAGGAGAGGAGGGCTAAGCTGGAGATGCAAAGAGATTAGAGTATCAATGCCAGCATGATAGTAGGGTAATGTGGTGTATTCCATAACAAGGTGAGCTAAATGTGCGYCTGAATTCCTTCCTGAGGAGTGCCAGTGTCACAGGAGGAGTTTTAAGTTCTTTAAGAAGGGCTCTATGGTTTTCCTGGGATATGTAAACTAAAAAAAGGAGATTTAGGTGAGATATTGGGAAGAATTTGTTCTCTGKGAGGGTGGGGAGGCCCTGGCACATGTTGCCCAGAGAAGCTGTGGYTGCCCCATCCCTGGAAGTGTCCAAGGCCAGGCTGGATGGGGCTTGGAACAACCTGGGATAGTGGAAGGTGTCCCTGCCCGTRGCAGGGGGTGGGACTGGATGGGCTTTAAGGTCCCTTCCAACCCAATCCAGTCTGGGATTCTGTGATTTCATGTGCACAGAGAAGCTGTCTCCTCCTCAGTGCTTCACACCTTCACCCCGTGACACTGTCAGTGTGTGTGGTGCTCGGTGGATGGCACACAAAGGGAGGGACTAAGGAGAGAAATCCACCTAAATGTTTTATTTTGGGAGCAGTGTAAATGTAAACACATTTCAGTGTGTTTACCGRGGAGTCGAGAGATGTGACTCATTTGGGAAATAAATCCTTAGTCTGGTGCTCTGTTATCACAGCCCTGAGAGACTTTATCTGTTCTTTCCCATAGGGCCCGGTCACGGTCAAAGTCCAGGTTCCCAACATGCAGGACAAGACAGAATGGAAGCTGAATGGCCAAGTGCTGGTGTTCACCCTGCCCCTCTCAGACCAGGCACGTAGCTCATCCTCCTGCCCTGCCCTGCTCCCTGTGCTGCCTCTGGGAGCATAGCTGGGAGCTCAGCCTGCTCCCCTCACTCCAGCTCCATGGGGCTGCATGGCCAGGGAGCAGGACTGGGACAAAAGCACTSAGTGAGCCCTTTGGTCCTCCCCAGGTATCTGTTATAAAGGTTAAGATCCATGAGGCCACAGGGATGCCAGCTGGGAAGCAGAAGCTGCAGTACGAGGTGGGTATAAGCCCTTTAAATGCTGGTTGTTCCTTCAGTGTGTTCTCACAACTTTTTACAAAGAAAAATTGTAATGTACAGTTTAATGCACAGTGAGATACTGGGAAGAGCAGAGGGAGTGTTTTTCCTGCTTGCACAGCACGGCCGTGACAGAACTGCCCTCTGTTACAGCAGGACAAGTCTTTTAATAGGTGATTAATATCAGTGGATCTTCACATTGTTGCTGCTGCAGCTGAATTCTCCCAAGCTCGATGTGGCTTTCCCTGAAATCAGCCTCTTGTTTTATTAGGGTTTTTTTGACATTTAACTGCAGCAGCCTGCTCCCACAGCTCTGCTGTGTGTGCTCTGGGAGGTGGGCGAGCGTGCCTTGGAACCCTGGCAGCTCGGGGAAGGCTTTCTCCAAAACAGGGAAGGGAAGAGCTCACTCTCTCTCTCTCTCTCTCTCTCTCTTCCTCTGAAAGCTGGAGCTGTCAGAAAGGCCCCGTTCCTTTTTAATGACTTATTTCCAGTCATGCATGTGCCCAGGCAGGCACAACCTGCTGCCTAAGCAGTGAACTTTGTGCACTTATCTCATGAGGAGTTCGACTGTGGGCAGATACTCTGTTAACCCTTAACAAGAAAGGAAGCTGAGCTAATTATTTTTAAGGAAAAAAAAAAAGCTGTGGGGAGAGAGTGGAGCCTGAATAACTCTGCTTGTGGTGACTTTTCATCTGTGTGTTGTAAGAGCCATATTGTCTGACTGTGCATTGTTCCTAGTAGCCTGGTCTAGTGGAAGGTGTGCCTGCCCATGGCGAGSGGGTGGACTAGGGTGATCTTTAAGGTCCCTTCCAACCCAAACCATTCTAGGATTCTATCTGCACCTCCAGTGTCCATCTGGGACACTGGGATCCCTCTGGGGTCTTCAAAGCCTGCAGTGTTGTGTCCTCGCCCTGTTCCAAGTGTACAGCCAGGAGGGTTGGGATCTGGGTAGGATTCTGTGGGAATGGAGCACTAAGGTCTCTGCTCTGACTGCTCTTTGGTGTTTTTTTTGTTTCCTTTTCTCCTCCCCTCAGGGCATCTTCATCAAGGATTCCAACTCCCTGGCTTATTACAACATGACGAGTGGCTCTCTGATTCACCTGGCGCTCAAAGAGAGAGGAGGCAGGAAGAAATAGGAGCCGTGGAGCCCTGAGACGTAACGTGTCTGTGTTGTAACCCCAACCCTCCCAATCCTCTTCCCACTCCAGCCTTTTTGGGGCTGCATCCGCTGCCCCCCAGCTCTAGTTTGAACAGACAGAGTCTGACMCCCGCTGATGAGAGAAGGGAAGCTGATGGAGCCCTSAAGTGTGTCAGTGTAGCGAGTAGTCTGTAATGATCAATGCTTTGCTCGAGTGCCAGCTCTCCCTTGAATCCCCTCGGGAAGAGACATCAGGGTCATGCCCAGCTTAGTTTAGATCCATCTTTGAGGGATTTATGGTGGCCAAGAGCATCATCTGTCTGCCCTCAGCACTTGCTGCTTCATTTAACCTCCTGCTAATTGAAAACTTCTCCACACAGTTATTAACCCCTTTGTTCCTGTTCTTTCCCTGTTTGGATCTTGTACTGACCCTGACTTGGAAGTTTTTCCTCCCTCGGCATGAGCTTGTGTGGCTGTTCTGTGATAAAGGAGATCTGGGTCTGCTCTGGACAGCCTGTGATTAGTTTTAATAAACATGCAGCTCTCCTTCCTTGGATTTGGGGTTTTTAATGGAGATGTGCCTGGGTTTGGAGCACTCGGATGGGGAAATACATTGGGATTTGTAATTAAGCAGTTTACGATAGGAAATCCTCTTATTTTCTGKGAAAAGCTGCAAGAAAAGGGGTTGAAGTTCCCCTGGTGCTCCTCAGTCATTCCTGAAGGAATGCTTATGTCTGTGTGTGAGGGGGGAAAAATACTGTGAACTTAGCAAGAATTTTATTGGAAAATGTGATTTACAATTACATCCTGCAGCCGGAATCTCTTGGTCCGGRGAGCATCTGGGTCTGGAAAACAGATGATTCCTGGTCCTTCAGTCACAGTTGTGTTGCAGTGTGATAGAAACAACAGAGCAAAGTTAATCCACGGAATTAGGTGCCCAGAAGAGGCGGATGCCTGGGATTTGGGTACCTCTGTTTTTTTGGATAACCCAAAGCCATAGATTTATTATTATATATGTATTTTTAGCCGTGGTCAGGCAGTGCGGGAACATCCTGTTTACCTTATTCCRTGCTTAGGAGGGAGAAAGGGATGAAGCAGGAGGGAAAAGCCAGCATCCTCCTCTCTGGTGTGCTCCCCTGGGATCTGGAGGAAGCCCTGTGGCTGTGGGGAAGGTGGCTGGCACTGGCCCAGCCCAGGTGGCCGCAGTGTCCAGCTGTTATCTTTGACAGGTCCCCACATGTCCCTGTCACAGCCTGCTGCCCTCCCTGCTGTGCGAATTTGGAGCGTGTGGCTGGATGGTGGATGCAGGGTGCTCCTGCCCTGCAGGAAGGCGGGATAATCACTTCCCTTTTGCTGTTCAAAACCAGACAATAGGTACAATTCTGGAGAAAACACTCGGCAGTGAGTGGGGTTTTCCAGAGCAGATAGAAAAAWAACTGCCAAGAGAGCTCTGAAATGGAGAAGTTGTGTTTGTATCCGGGGCCGGGCCTGGCTGTGCTGGGCTGTGCTGAAGGTCACCCCACGTTCCTTCTCCTGCTGTGCTTGGAGCGTAGTGCCCACGGAGCTTCCTGGTGGGAGCTGTTCCCTCTGTGGCCCTGGCTCAGTATCGCTGCCTCAGTGACATTTTCAGCCAAGCCCCTTCACCAGCCTGGCCATGCTGTGGTCCCAGCACTCCAGCAGGAAAACTTCCCCCTGGAAATCACTTGGATGGCGCCTTGCCAGCCTGTTTCCATCTAAATCTGACGGATGAATGCTGTACCAGACTGTGTGTGTAGAGATCTGGTACAAAACAACTGCCATTGGAGCCTTCCACTCCAGTGGGAAGGACCCGGTGGAGTCTGGCTGCCAGAAGAATCTGGAAGTAGGTTGAGTTGCTGATTTTAAGGAGCCTCATTCCCTCTTCCTTTGGCATGGTTCCACGTTCAGAGGGTTGCTTCCAATAACCCGCGTTCTGTGCTGCAAGAGGGAGGAAATGGAGCACTGGGCTCTGGAGAAGCGTCCGGAGGTGGGATGGACCTGTCCCTGGAAGGCTTTACGCAGGACAGGTCCCAACAAATCCCAGTCTGCTATAGATCCTTTGGTGTGTTATTTTTGGGAGAGCCAGGCTGGTTTTACCAGTCTGGGGTGCTGTGGATGGGGACCTTAGGGTGACATGGCAGTGGTCTGACTGTGAGACCTGCAGGGCAGGGACAACTCTGGAGTGGGAGACATCCCMCCAGTGCCCCATCCCAGTGTACACCCACTGCAACCTTAGTTCAGCCCCAGTGCTTCCCAGCACAACCCTCCTGCAGTCCCAGTATCCAGCCTTGCTGGAATCCCAGTGCCATCCCAGCACAGCCCCGGCGCCGCCCCGCTGCGGCTCAGTCTGCTCCCAATGCAGCCCCGCAGTGGGTTCAAACTAGGCCCAGTACAGCCCCGCTGTGTCTCATGCTGGTCGCAGTACAGCGCCGTGATACACGTCCTAGTACTGCTCTGCTATGGCCCATACTGGTGCCAGTACAGGCCCATTATATCTCATACTGTTCCCAGTACAKCCCATTCTGTGGCTCATACTGGTCCCGCTGCAGCCTGTTATGTCTCACAGGTCCCAGTACAGCCCCGTTATGTCCCATACTGGCCCCAGTACAGCCCCTTTATGTCTCATACTGATGCCAGTATACGGCCCGTTATATCTGATACTGGTCCCAGTACGGCCCGTTGTGGCTCGTACTGGTCCCAGTACAGCCCCGTTATCTCATACTGGTCCCAGTACAGCCTAGCCAGCGCTGCCCCACTGCCGGCGCACGTAGCCCCGCCCCCCACCGCCACCCGCCGGCACTTGACGGACAGCTGCCCCCGTCCTCTCGGCCAATCAGCTCCGGGGGCGGGCTCTGCCCGCCGCGCTCCTCGCAGCTGATTGGCCGTGTCCCTGCTCCAGCCCAATGGCGGTGCGGGGAGGGGGCGTGGCCGGGGCGGGGCGTGGCCGCCGCCGTGTCCCGGCATGGCGGAGCGGCCGCGCCGCCGCTGAGGCGCCGCCATGGCCAAGAGCCGCGGGGGCGGCGGGCCCAGCTCGCCCGGCGGCCGCAGCTTGGCGGGCACCCGCGAGAGCCTCGCCGACCCCGGCGGCGACGAGCTCAGCTCGCTCGGCTCCGACTCCGAGATTAACGGCGGCGGCCCCGAGGAGCGGCGCGTCGATAAGTTCGGCTTCATCGTGGGCAGCCGCGGCGCCGAGGGGACGTGAGTGGGGGCCGTGAGGGGGGGCCGGGGCCGTGAGGGGCCGGGGGTGAACTGAGGCGCTGAGGCCCGGAGGAGCCGCCCCAGGCCCGGCCCAGTCCGCTCCGGCCGCTCGGCCCCCGCAGGGCCGGGCCTGGGGCTGGGCCGGGCCGGCGGCCGCTCTCCCCGCCCCGGGGGGATTTGTGCCCGCCGCCCCCGGGCTCGGCGCGGGGCCGCCCGGGGCCAGTGTCGGGCATCGTACGTGCCCGCGGCGGAGGCCACAGCAGCCGGGATGTGAAAAAGGGAGTAAGGCTGGAAGAATGTTCAGCCTGGAGAGAGAAGGCTCCGGGCAGACATTAGAGCCCCTTCCAGTGTATAAAGGGGCTGCAGGGGAGCTGGATTTTTGACTTTGGACAGGGACCTGGAGTGACAGGACAAGGGGGAATGGCTTCCTTCTGCCAGAGGGCAGGGTTACATGGGATATTGGGAAGAAATTGTTCCCTGTGAGGGTGGTGAGGACCTGGCACAAGTTGCCCTGAGAGAAGCTGTGTCTGCCCCATCCGTGGAAGTGTSCAAGGCCAGGTTGGACGGGGCTTGGAGCAACCTGGCATAGTGGAAGGTGTCCCTGCCTATGGCAGGGGATGGAATGAGATGRTCTTTAACGTCTCTTCCAACCCAAACCATTCCACGATATTTTAATGGCTCTAGGAAGAGCCCCTAAAGCTGTTCCAGCTGTCCYATCTCCCTCTGAAGAGTGGGAATGGCTGGGAAGCAGTATCCGCCCTGCTTGGGATCCAGGACCTGCCAGCACACCGAGGTCAGTGAATGGTCAGCTCCAGGCGCTGATTCTGGTGGACTTTTGGCCACTGCCAAGCCAAGGAGGCCAGGCCATGGTGTCCTTCCAAGGAGCCCGTGTTGGTAGCGCTGGCAAAGGCGCCGTGGTCACCCTGCTCCGCGGAGGAAACCCTCGGAGGAAGTGAGGCTCACCCAAGGCGCTCGGCCCCAGGGCGGTGCTGACACCCAGGAATGTGCTGCTGCCGTCGAGCTGGTTCGGCAGCGTGTTTGGTGTTTGCCTTCCTGGCCCTGCTTTCACAGCAACGCCCAGTGAAAGCTGGGGTGGCAGCGGGGGCAGCGCGTGGCAGCCGGCTCCTCTCCCGCTGGGACATTGCCTGGAGCGGGCTCCTCTTCCACTGGGACATTGCAGGGAGCAGGCTCCCTGGGTTTTGCCCACCTTGGTGCTCTGGTGCCAGCTGTGCCTCAGTTTCCCTGTCTATGAGGAGCACAGTGTTCACCTCCCATAACACCTGCCTGTGGGTGTTACTGGGTGGGTCTGTGGGGTGAAAAGGTGCTGGATGTTGGACTGTTGGTGCTGGGCAAGGTGYATCACTCTGGGTGATAAACCTTGTCCCTCGGCACCGCAGGAGTGGTGTGGCCTCTCCTTCCCATGGTGCTGCACCCTGTCCTGGCCACACACCACAGTTAGGCGTCATTTGTCCTGCTTGTCATTCCTATGGCTGTCCCTGGGCTGTGTGTCCCTGTCCCTGGGCTCCAGCAGGCAGCAGCCTCTCTGGATGAAGGTCGTGCTGGAGGCAAGTGGCTGCTCCCAGGGGTGCTGACGGTGTGGGGGCTGCGGTCACTGGGGACTGAACCTCCTCCTGTTCCCTGCAGATGCACTGGGGCCCAATCCTGCCCTGCTTCAGGGCTTTATCTGCTCCCTGTCTGTCCAGGAGCRGATGAAGGGGCATACATGACCTCCTGCTGGGGCTGGCAGTTGAAGTTGCTCTAGCTGAGAGGGGATGCACAGGAAGGGCACGCAGGGTGTCCCAGCATCCATGTAGGGCCTGGTGGCAGCAGGAAAGGATGAGCTGCTGGGATGTTACCCACAGTGTGGAATGCAGAGGAGAGCATTCCCGGCATAGGGCATCYTGTCACTTCCCCGCCTGGAGTGCCCCCACCCCATCCTCCCGCCTCRGCCATATGAAATGCAGCCGGTCCTCGCTCCGTGCCCGCTGCCAAGCAGCCATCAGCTGGGAACAGCTTCTAGTCTGGGCTGGCTGGGCTCCAAACAGGCCCACAGCCAGCTCCTGTATCCAGCGTCCCGCGCTCCCGAGCTTCCCACGCCTCGCGGAGCTCCGGCTGGAGGCCAGCGCTCCCTTCATCCCCGTGCCGGGCTGGGAAGCTGCTCGCCGTGCCCGGCCGTGCTGGGGAGGGTGGGGAGCCAAGCAAAGCAGATCCTTTGGGAGCGGGTTTGCTCTGGGAACAATCGCGCTCGCCCCGTCCGACCCGCTGCGGTGGGTGGGACGCGGCGGGGAAGGGCTGGGCAGGGCGCAGGGCAGTGCTGCCAGCTGGATGCGACTCCGGACTTGCCGTGCTGCTTGCTTTCCGGCTCGGAATGTGGAGAGAGGAGGCAAGGCCTGCCTGTCCTGTAGCGGGGCTGGGTACTGGAGGATGCTCAGCACCAGGCCACTGTTCTTGGGTCCTCAGGAGGGATCTGGCTCTTCCTGGGATTGGCGTAGCCACAGGGCTCTATGGAGCAGAGCCTGGCAAGGCATTGAGTCTTTATTGATGGCTTGAAGGAGCTTTTGCTCTCCTTGGATGTCCCTGCCTGGGGCCTGCCCGAGCTGCCTGTCACCCATCTCTGCACAGATGTGGTGCGATGGGGGGTTGGAGGCCGCAGTGCCGGCTTCGGCATYGCAGCAGCATCCCCCCGCCTCGGCAGGGTTAAATCGGATTCCCTGGCTAGGCTGAGCTGTTTCTGGAAAACACTCCCCTCCCTCCTGAGGGACCCTCAGCTGGGCTCCGCGCCGGGCCTGGAGCAGCGCCAGGCATTGGGAGTGCAGCGTGGCTGGAGCTGTGTGGATGACACGATGCTTATGGCCCCGGCTCTCTCCGTGTGCAGCCAGCCCCCGCYGCGGGGATCAGGCCTCGCTCRTGGCTCCAGACGTGCTCCCCGTCCCTCACCTTCCTGGCGTGTCCCTGGGGATGCTGCGGCACACGGTGGGTGCAGTGCAGGCTGCTCCCGAGGGGTTTGAGCTGCTGTGCCGGCGCGGTGATTTCGCGGGTGGCGAGCGCTTCCGGCAGCTGCTGAAACGCTGGCGCTGCCAAGCGTGTCCTGGCTGGGCTCTGCACCTGCTGGGGTGCAGCCACCTGGGCTTGGGGAACCCAGGGTGCTAGGGAGGCCGGGGGGGCCCAGTGCTGCAGGGAGGGCCGGGCACCACACTGACCGGCCTCTTCCTCCCCATCCCCAGGCTGGAGGAGGTGCCTTTGGAGGTGCTCCGGCAGCGGGAGTCCAAGTGGCTGGATATGCTCAACAACTGGGACAAGTGGATGGCCAAGAAACACAAGAAGGTAAGTGACAGCCATGTCCTCCCTGGGAAGTGGCAGGGAAGGGCAGCCTGGTGTCACTGGTTCCCTGCAGACAGATGTCTGGATGCCTTTGGATGATGCTGTTGGCTTGCATGGGCTGTTCATTCCCCTTGGAAACTGAAGCCTGGGGGGGCTGAGTGGTCCTGAGCCAGCCTGCTCCTGCCTCCAACTGTTCCCTGCCGGGCTGGAGCCTTCCTAGGGCTTCTTTGGCTGCCTGCAGGCAGCCATGGGAATTGTTTGCTCATGGAAACTTCTGTTCTGAGCATCTTGCAGACCAAAAAAAGCTCCGGGTAGGAAATGCTTGAGTCTGATGCGCGTGACACTGGTCCGTGAGCTGGGGTCCCCGGGAGACTCCTGGTGGGGTGGCTCCGTGGCTTGGTTTGCTGGTGCTCCCTGACCCTCTGCAGATGAGGCAAGGATTGGGATGCAGCAAGTCCTGGGTTGCTGCTGTGTGTCTGGTGGGAGTGGTGAGGCTGGTGCCATGGGACAGCAGTGCCGGAGAGTAGCCAAAGGGCCTCCTCCTCCTCCTGCCCGTGCTGGCAGAGTCTCCTGGCACCCCTCTGTGTGCTCTGAAGTGCTGTCCCCGCTCAGTGCCTGGTGAACGACACCGGAATCCCTTCTCTGTTTCTTGGCTGCTCTTAAAGGATTTGGGAGAGCTTTCTGGGCCACGGCAGGCGGGCACTTTGTTCCACAGGCAGTTTCCGCTGCTCTCCGGCCGTGTGCCACAGGGTGCCCTCTGGGATGGGGTGAGTGCTCCAGCAGCCCTGCCCCTGGCAGAGCAGCTCCCTCGTGCTTGGGCTGAGCTCCTGGGAGTGTCCAGGGGGCTGATGTGCTGTATAGTCTGTCCTGCAGCAAAAATCCATGCCTGGAGCTTTGGGGAGGCTGCTCTGGATTGCTGCTCTGTGCCTGAATCCCTGGGGCTGCTCAGGGAAAGCTGCCAGGCCTAGCCTTGGATGCTGTCAGCTCTCCTTGGTCTGGCAGGAGCCTGCTTGGTGCAGGTCCCTGCTGCTCCGGGGGAGCTCCCTGAGCCTCCAAAAAACCCCGGTACTTTTCTGGCTGCCTCACCAGGGTTGGCAGGCAGCCCGGGGATCCCTTGGGCCAGCTCCTGCTCACACCTGCACTGCTCCAGCATCCCAAAACACTCCCTGCCTGGCCCCAATCCCAGAGGAGCCTGACCCGACATCCTTCATGGCGCTGAGCCATGCCAGCACCACGTGCTGGAATGAGGGCAGACGTGTGGGTGGGCAGCTCCCACTGCTCTCCCAGCACGGACAGCTTTCTAACTGCATCTTGCTTTCAGCATCCCTCAGCCCGGACACGCTCCCAGTCCCTGGAAGGGCATGGTGGGATCGTGGGGGCAATGGCAGGACCCCGTGTGGGACCAGGGAGATGAAGTGCTCAGCCCTGGTCGTGCTGGCCTGGCCAGCTGGAAGGGCTGCCGAACCAAAACCCAGCGAGGCGGTTTCCTTCCTGGCAGCTCGACTAGCAGGAAAGGGAGCTGGCTGGCTGGAAGTGGGAACTGTCAGCAGCCACGGAGCTGCCCACAGCAGCCCTGAGCATCGCCCGCCGCGTTTCCTGCTGGCACAAAGGGACCTGCCCGGGTAAACAACCAGTGAGAGAGCAGCAAACCCCTCGGGGAAGTGGTGATACCACACTTGGAAACAACCACCGGTTCCCCAGTTACTCCAGCAAACAGCGAAATGCAGCCCTGGACAGGCAGGAGAGGCCTGGGGAGGATTTGGGAGCTGTTGGCCACTGCTCGCTGGGCCATGACACAGTTGGCATGTGCCACCAGATCAGGGACATGAGGAGGGAGTCCCATGTTATGGGGGTGACTGTGCTGAAAGCACCAGGCTTGTGGGACCCACCTTGCTGCATGCTGGTTGAGGATTGAGGGGACTGAGGGGAGAAGGACACATAAGAGCATGGAACTGCTGGAGCAAATCCAGACGAGGACACGGAGATGCTCCAAGGGCTGGAGCCCCTCTGCTCTGGAGCCAGGCTGGGAGACCTGGGGATGTTCACCTGGAGAAGAGAAGGCTCCGAGGAGACCTCAGAGCCCCTTCCAGTGCCTAAAGGGGCTCCAGGAGAGCTGGAGAGGGACTTGGGACAAGGGCCTGGAGGGACAGGATAAGGGGGAATGGCTTCCCAGTGCCAGAGGGCAGGGTTAGATGGGATATTGAGAAGGAATTGTTCCCTGTGAGGGTGGGGAGGCCCTGGCCCAGGTTGCCCAGAGAAGTTGTGGCTGCCCCATCCCTGGAAGTGTCCAAGGCTGGGTTGGATGGTGCTTGGAGCACCATAGTCTATTGGAAGGTGTCTGTTGCCCATAGTCGAGGTTGGAATGAGATGAGCTTTGAGGTCCCTCCCAACCCAAACCATTCCATTATTCTACAATTTGGAGCTGCCGTTYGGTGAGGAGTTGGAGCAGGATGTAGGGGCTCTGGTTTGGTTCCTGTTGGTGCAGGCAGCACCAGGGTTAAGCCGGCTCAGCTCCCCGTGCAGGGTAGGTACCAACTGCCTCGCCTGGACTTTGGTCCTGGCTGGTGCCCAGTGCCAAGGAAACCAGGGGCCGACTGTGGGCACGGAGCTGGCTCCAGGGGCCTCAGGATCTGGCCATGCGTGGAACTGGGGCCCGACCTGCCCTTCTGCCCAGGATGAGCAGGTGGAAAGGCTGAGACACTTGACAGGGTGCACATCCCTGGTTTCCGTGGTCCCATGGGGGAGTGGGAGGCTGGGCTGGGGGCTGGAGAGCCTCCCCTGTGTCCCCAGTGCTTCCCATGTGGACAGAGCCACCCGCTCCCCACCTTGGCTCCAATGTTCGCTTTTCCAGCTCCCAGCAGGATCCAGCTTTGAGGCAGCKCCAGGCTTGTTTGGAGCTGTTTGCAAGCCACAAAGCCTCGGCTGGGCCCCTGGCAGCTCCCCCATGCTGCTGGTGCAGCCCTGGCTGCCATTCCAGCTGGCATCCCTGCATCCCAGGGGCTCAGGGACACTTCTCCTTGTTCGGGAGGCAGCAGGGGACCAGCCTGTGGCCACGGTGCTGGCTTGGCTCCCACCTTGCCCCAGGAGCCTCTTTGTTTCCTGCTGCTCTGTGATTTTCCCGTGACGGCTGTGTTGCTCCCCGCAGATCCGGCTGCGGTGCCAGAAGGGGATCCCACCCTCGCTGCGGGGCCGTGCCTGGCAGTACCTCTCCGGGAGCAAGGTCAAACTGGAGCAGAACATGGGCAAGTTTGATGTGAGTCCTGCCAGGGATCCTCCTGCACCACTGGGGAGGGGGCAGTGCTGGGATGGTTCCTGCTCCTTCCGGGGCTGGGGTGTGTGCTGGGATCACAGACATCTCAGAAGGGTGTCAAGGATGTTGCTCACCCCAGTCTTCTTCCCAGGAACTGGATCTCCTCACAGGAGATCCGAAATGGCTGGATGTGATTGAACGGGATCTCCATCGGCAGTTCCCCTTCCATGAGATGTTCGTCTCGCGTGGAGGCCATGGGTACGTGGGGCTACTGTTTGTTCAGTTCTCAGCAGCCATGGGGTGGGCGCTGTGCATCACAGCTCATGGAGCCACATTCGTGTCCCCAGTGTCCTCCCCGTTCCCTGAACAGTCCTTATACTCCCAGAGTCACAGAGCGTCCACACACAGACTGAAAACAAGATGGCTTCCCAGGAGCTCCGTGTGTAGATCACAGCCCTTGGACCAGCTCTCTGACACTCAGTGGGGTGGGAATTGCCATGGCAGGAGGGCAGAGGGAGGAGGTGGCACCATGTGGCCTCCATTTTCACCAGGAAAATGCTGCTCCCAGAGCGTCAGGGAGCATCTGTGCCCCTGTGCTTGCACCTGGGTCCTTGTGCTTGTCCATGGCTCACCCTGAGCCACCATGCCTGGGAGATGGTTGTCTCCCTGCSTCGACTCCCAGATCCAAGCAGGATGTGCACTCTGTGGGCAGAGCTTCCCAGAGCACAGCTGTAGTTGTCATGTCCTATAGCCCTGGGTGTGTATGGAAAAGGGATCCCAGCTGGGACTGAGCCGGGGATGCATGGGGGTGGCTGCTGTGCCACATGCATGCCCCGTGCCCACCCCTGGGTGCGCGGGGTGTCTCCGCAGGCAGCAGGACCTGTTCMGGGTGCTGAAGGCGTACACGCTGTACCGCCCGGAGGAGGGGTACTGCCAGGCCCAGGCGCCCATCGCCGCCGTCCTGCTCATGCACATGCCGGCCGAGGTACGGGCACGCGGCTCGGGGACCCGCTGGGCACAGAGCTGGGACCTCCTGGAGGGTGGGGGTCCCTTCGGGGGGTGCTGATGGGTGGGGTGCCTGGCTGAGGGCACCCCGAAGTGCCCCAGGAGTGCTCTGCCGTCTCTGGCCTCTCCTGTGGTCCCTGGGAGCAGGGAGGGGGTCACAGGAATGTCCCTGGTGCTCACTTGCTGTCTCTTGGCTTGCAGCAAGCATTCTGGTGCCTGGTGCAGATCTGTGAGAAGTACCTCCCTGGCTACTACAGCGAGAAACTGGTGAGTAAAGGGCTCATGGTGCTTTCAGCAGTGGCAGGGACCTGCAAGGTGCCACACTTGGGTTGGGGCAACCCCCRGGATCAATCCAGGCTGGTAATGAAGCACCAAGAGCAGCCCTAGGAGAATGACTTTGGTGCTGGTGGGTGAGGGCTGGCCATGCCCTGGCTGTGGGTGCTGGGACCCCAAACCCCCCCTGCCCTGGGCTCATTCCCCAACATGGGCAGCAGGGGAGAGGCGGATTCTGCCCCTCTGCCTCRCTCAGGTGAGACCCCACCTGCAGAGCTGCCTCCAGCCCTGGGRTCCCAGCACAGGAAGGAYGTGGAGCTGGTGGAGCCAGTCCAGAGGAGGCCACGGAGATGCTCCAAGGGCTGGAGCCCCTCTGCTCTGGAGCCAGGCTGGGAGAGCTGGAGATGTTCACCTGGAGAAGAGAAGGCTCCAGGGACACCTTAGAGCCCCTTCCAGTGCCTAAAAGGGCTCCAGGAGAGCGACTTGGGACAAGGGCCTGAAGTGCTGGGACAAGGGGGAATGGCCTTCCACTGGCAGAGGGCAGGGTTAGATGGAATATTGTGAAGGAATTGTTCCCCGTGAGGGTGGGGAGGCCCTGGCACAGGTTGCYCAGAGAAGCTGTGGCTGCCCCATCCCTGAAGTGTTCCAGGCCAGGTTGGATGGCGCTTGAAGCAACCTGCTCTATTGGAAGGTGCCACATGGCAATGAGGTGGAACTGGATGAACTTTAAGGCCCCTTCCAACACAAACCATTSCACAATTCTACGTCTCCAGGCCAAAAACTCCCCCAGCTCCTCGCCGTGGACAAAGAAGGGGTCTGGGGAGGTGCTAGGTATTCCCAGTCTGTGTGTTGTGCTATGGCTCCCAGAAGCRTTCCGCAGTCAGGGATGGGGGGCGCAGTGTAACATCCATGGGACACAGCTCTGCTCCTGCAGCCAGGTGTAGAGGGTGGGCTGCCCCCGCCAGGGCCAGACACTGATCCCAGGGCCGGGGGCCTCACTGGRATGCTGGTCCCTGTCCCTGCAGGAAGCCATCCAGCTGGACGGGCAGATCCTCTTCTCACTGCTGCACAAGGTCTCACCTGTGGCCTACAAGCACCTGAGCAAGCAGAAGATCGACCCCATCCTGTACATGACAGAGTGGTTCATGTGCGCCTTCTCCCGCACGCTGCCCTGGAGCTCCGTCCTGCGTGTCTGGGACATGTTCTTCTGCGAAGGTAGGAGCTCCCCACCATCCTCCTCCTCCTCCCAGGGTGACCAGTAGCACTCCCCATGGCCTGGGACCTGTAGTAGGGCAGGTTTTGGGCAGCCACATGCCTGGGGTGGAGATGGGCTGTTTTCCTGGGGGCTAGGAGGTGGGTACATCCCAAATCCACCCTCTTGTGTGTCCTGACTGTTAGTGGGACTGGGATCTGGTGCCCTACAGCATTTGAGGGACATGGTGGCAGTGTCACCTGACAGTGTCCTGCCCTGTACTCGCTGCCTCATGTCTTCTCTTGCAGGAGTGAAGATCATCTTCCGGGTGGGCCTGGTGCTGCTCAAACACACCCTGGGCTCCTCGGACAAGCTCAAGTCCTGCCAGGGCCAGTACGAGACCATGGAGAGGCTGAGGGCCCTCAGCCCCAAAATCATGCAGGAGGCCTTCCTGGTGCAAGAGGTGAGGTGCTGGGGATGGTCTGGGGGCTCAGTGCCGCCCAGTTGTCCAAGGCTGCCGGACTGGGCTGTCCCAGGGTGAGTGGATGGGGCATAGCATGGGGGCAGCCCCACAAAGCTTGCTTAGGGGTTGCCTCTGCCCTGAGGGGCATCCCACACCCAGCCCCGGTGGCGTTGTCGCTGTCGGGAGAGGTGCTGATGCAGAAGTGTCCCCACAGGTCATCGAGCTGCCCGTGACAGAGCGTCAGATCGAGCGGGAGCACCTGATCCAGCTGAAGAAGTGGCGGGAGACGCACGGGGAGCTGCAGTGCAAGTCCCCCCCGCGCCTGCACGGCGCCAAGGCCATCAGCGAGGCCGAGCCTGCGCCCCGTAAGGCGCTGGAGCCCGTCCCCTCCATCATCGTCTCCCCCGGGCCCGCCCCCGTGCCCAAGGCCCGCAAGAGCAAGGAGAAGAGCCGGGAAAAGGGCCCGGCCAGTCCCGCCAACGGCCCAGGGGCCGAGGGCAACGGGGCGCCCGGCACGACCCGGGAGCTGCTGCACCCCCAGGTCTCCCCCCACCACCAGTCCAAGGAGAGCCTGAGCTCCCGGGAGAGCGAGGACACGTACTTGTAGGGCCCGGCCCACACCCCGGGCAGCCGGGCTCAGCGGGGCTGCGCACGGACCCGGGCGCGAGGACACCGAGGGGGACCCCTGGCACCCGGCGCTGGGGGCTCTGAGCTGGAGGGATGGGACAGGGGGGCTGTGTGGCTCCGTGAGGACAGCGTGGTCCTCGTGGGGCATCYGCGGAGCTTGGCCAGGTGTGGTGACCAAAGGGGACACCGTGGGTCTGCGCTGGGTGCCCACCCCGCAGGGTGCTGGCACCACGAGCGGTGGGAGCCCGGGCAGGGGGTGGCTGAGCCACCCGAGCTCCCTCCCCACACTGGGGGGCTGGGCTGCCCCTCGGGCCCTTCTCCCCGTCCCAGAGCCCCTCGACCCATCACCCCCCGGGTCCCTCCCGTAGCCCCCACCCTGCGCCGGCCGGGCAGCCCCAGCCCCGGTTCCCGAGCACTTAGGGCTGGCGCAGGGCACTGGGGGTATGCGAGGAGCCGGGGGACCCCTTGCCCCCTCTTTATCTAGTGAGGATATATCAAGCTGTAGCCCTATATGTAGTACCCGACTTACCTACTCACTGAGCCTATTTATTATTCCTCCGAGGCAGGACAGGGACCGAGGCAGGATGCGCTGGAGGCAGCAGGATTTGATGCCGAAGTTCGGGGCTAAAGCCCCCCCCATCCCATCCCCAGGCTCCCCACAGCTCAAGGGGAGTGTTCACCCTGCCAGAGCTCACCCCACCACTGCCACCTCCCCCCAGCCCCAGCACAGGTGAGATGGGGTGGGTGAGCAGCAGCCAGGTGCTCCCTGGTTGTGGGGTCCCCTCTGCCCCCCCTGCCCTCCCCAAGGGYGGGTGGTGGGTTTGTAAAATAAAGCGGGAAAAGCAGTTTTGTACAAAGGGGTCAATAAAGCGAGTGTGTAAAGGCGCAGCCCTGGCTCCTAGGTCTCTTAGCCTGGGGTGGGGGGTGAAGGGTGGCATGGGGCAAGGCTGTCACCTGCCACTTCCAGCTTTGGGGAGGCACCCTGACTTGGACCCCGCCTCCCTGTGGTTATCCATGCATGGGGAGCGCTCTGCCCTGCACCCCATTTGCCCTGGACACTGACCCTGGCACCCTTGGTGCCATCTCCTCTGGGTGCCTAGCTGCTGGGCACGGTGCTGGGAAGGGCCCTACTGTCATCACCGCTGTCACCGCAGAGAGAGGCCCAGCCCCGATGTGTCACCCAGCCCTGGGGCTGCCCGTTTGAAGTGGAATGAGAGGAGGCTGAGACCTGCCCCAGCTTGTGACAGGGGTGGCTGGCAGGCTCTGGGCAGTGCCATGGGTTGCACTCCCATCCCAGCAGCCAGGCCTTTCCCCCTCTCCTAGTGTCACAGCTCCTGTGGCTGAGCAGAGCCAGGAGACCTGTAATTACTCCCGCGACACCCTAGAGCTCAGCTTCCCACCCTCAAAATGGTGCCCAGGCCCTCTCTCCCTCTGCTGCTTCCTTGCAGGCAGGAATTCTGCCCAAACTTCTGTTCCTGCCTCCAGAAACCCCTTTGCCCAAGGGGGTAGCCCTGGTTTGGGGTGCTGAGTACCCCTCTACCCCCCACCCACCACAGCCAGGGGTCATGGCCCTGGTTTGGTGAATCCCCTCTCCGGGTCTGGTGCATGTGGGACTCAGATGCGTGCTGGGGTAGGGGATACGGTGGGGTTGGCATTGGGCTCCCAGTGGGTCTGGTCCCAGCATCACTCGGCTGGGCTGGGACTGGCGGCGGTTGGATTGGGTTGGTCCTTGGTTGGCCACCCCGGGGTGTTGAATTGGGGCTGGTTTGGGCACCCCCGGGGCTGCAGCTCAGGGGTACGCCAGGATTCCCGGTTGGAACTGCTCCGGGCACCTCGGGGCGCTRAATTTGGGCTGATTTGGGCACCATGGAGTTCTGTACTGGGGCTGGCCCGGGGCTCCGGTGCGGGCCAGGGCTCCGGGTCGGGCACCCCGGGGCTCTAAATTTGGGCCGACCCCGGAGCACCGGGGCCGGGTGTTGCCCCACTCGCGTTGCGGGGCGGTGCTGGCGTTGTCCCGGGGCGGGGCGGGGCGGTCCCAGGGCCATGCAGGCTGTCACAGAGCGGTCCCTGGGCGATGCGGGGCGGTGCCGGGTCGGATCCCGGGGCGATGCGGGCGGTCCCGGGGCCATACAGGCGGTCACAAGGCGGTGCCCAAACGATGCGGGGCGGTGCCGGAGAGGTCCCGAGGCTATGCGGGGCGGTCCTGGGCCGGTCCCGGAGCGGTGTGGGGTGGTCCCGAGGCCATGCGGGGCGGTCCCGGGCCGGTCCCGGAGCGGTGCGGGGCGGTGCCGAGGCGGTGCGGGGCGGTCCCGGGGCGGTCCCGTGTCCGCCCTTATAGCGGCGTCGGCGGCGGTTCCCGGGGCGGCGCGGCCGCCATGGACCTGCACATTTTGGAGCACCGGGTGCGGGTGCTGAGCCTGGCCCGCCGGGGACTCTGGCTCTACACTCACCCGCTGCTCAAGCTGCTCTTCCTGCCCCAGCGCTGCCGGTACCGGCCTTTCTCTCCCTCCTCCACCCTCCTCCTCCTTCCCCAAATCCCGGCCCCTGGAAGACGGTGGTGGTTTTGGGATCAGCAGCACCGCTTTCTTCTTCTTCAGATGCAAGTTCTTCAGCCTGACGGAGACGCCCGAGGACTACACGGTCATGCTGGACGAGGAGGGCTTCAAAGGTACCGTGCGGTGGCCTCCTGGCAGGGCGGACCGGCACCGCAGACGCGAGCTGTGCGCGTCCTCGGCCCGGCTCCACGCCTGGGCCGCAGGGAGCGCGTCCCGGCTTGTGCTTGGCTCCCTCGGAACAAGCCCATCCCGTCCCSCTGGCGCCTGCGCCCGGGATGTACCGGCTTGCCCGGCCGAGGCTCTCCCGGCGTGGCTGCCCTCGCTCCGGCAGCTCCTCCCGGGCRGCGCTGCCGGCCAGCTCGTGGCACCGGGCTGTCGGGATGGGCTGCGGGGAGTCCGGTGCCAGCCCGAAGCCCCGGTGGTCCGGGCAGGGAGCAGGGGCCTCCCGAGTTGCCTGCGGGCAGCGCTCCAGGCTCTGACAGCTCTCCTGTCATCATTCCAGTGTCCAATTTCATCCCCTCCCGCTGACTGGTGAGGGTCAGCTGGTGCTTTGGCAGAGCAGGGCAAATCGTTGCCCCGCCAGGCTGGCTGGGGTGAGCCCTGACCGGCAGCAGGGATCAAGTTTTGGAGTATCCTGGGGAGGTTTGATCCCTTCCAAGCCAATCCCTCTCCCAGGGATGTGCCGTTTGGTGGCGTGCCCACTGCACGCGTGCCGTGCATCACCCTCAGCGCCGGTCCTGCCGGGGGTACCGGCCCGACGGGCTGAGCCAGAGGGTCCGGATCCCGGCCCGGCTTCCCACGCCCAAACCTTCCTGCCGAGGCCGCAGGAGCCGGGCGCAGTGTATCCTTGGCCGTGCCCCAAGGAACAAGGGTCAGTGCTCCGGCCACGGGCACTCACGGCCAGGTCCCAGTCTCACCTCCTTGTACTGTGGAACGGGACCGCGTCCCTGGCTCTCCCCGTGCCCTGAGCCAGAGCTGTTCCCCACGTATTGTTTTATTTCGGGGCCTGTGGACAAATATTCCTCAATCCCGAGGGGAGGGCGGGAAGTGCTGAACAATGGTCCTGCGAGCCTGTGGCCCCGCTATGCCCTGCGAAACCCCCGGGTCTGTGGGGGCTGCCAGTGTCCCTCCACTGCGGTGCTGGGAGAGGACCCCCATCAGAGAAGAGCTGTACCTCCCCCTTCCCTTGGGGATCAGGATTAAACCCTGGGGTGGGTGACATGGGGACAGCAGGGTCCCCTCGCACTCAGCCTCGCCCAGGGTGGTGTTGAAAAGCAATTAAGCATTGAGCTCTGGGACAGGTCCCCATGTCCCCGAGTCCATGTCCCGCCCCCCCCGTTCCCAGCMCTGGGCTCTGCGCCGGAGCCGAGGCTGTTCTGGCGCTTCCTGCACAGGAACAGGCGCTGGGAACACCCGCCGGGGCCCTGGATCCGGCCCCACTCCCGCCCTGCCCCGGGCCGCGATTTGGGAGCGGGGTGCGGAGCCCATCCTCTGATGGGGTCCCTCCGGTGCGTGCTGGACCCCCCATCCCCGGTGCGACCTCCCCTCCACCACTGGTGTGATGAGTTTGGGGTCTCAGCTGGGCTGAGGCACTGTGTGCCCACCGAAGGGCTGGGGCTTGTGTAGTCTCCCATGGGAGCTGCCTCACACCTTTCCCAGACCGGAGGAGCGGATTTGAGACCCCTTGGGTGCCTCCCCCATCCCGTCTCTTCCTGGGAAGGGGTGCCCAGGGAGGGGAGGCAGCCTGGCTGWGTCCCGGGGTGCCCCAGCAGTGCCAGCCCCTCTCCTGGGCAGGAGGGTGGGAGTAAGGGCARTGGGAGGCAGGAAGGGGTGTCCTGGGGCAGCAAGGGAGCAGCTGGCACATGCCCACGCTGCCAACACCAGCAGATTTTTGGGAAGCAGCTGTGGCCCTCTGCCAGTCTGGGCTCTGTTCTTCCCACCAGGCTGGCACCAGGTGCTGGGACCTCGGGGACAGCGGGTGACCCTCCCCTGGTCCCCTCTGGTAYGCTGCGTGCATCCCTGAGCATCCCTGGTGGTGGACGCTGGGCTGCGGGCTCCTGGGAGGCAGAGGATGAGCTGGGCAGCCYCAGGACCCTGGTGGTGCTGGTTTTGGGGTGCAGTGCACCCCAACASCCCCATGCACCCAGCCTGGGGTGCTGGCACAGGGAGGAGAGACACATCCTGGGTCTGGGGGGGCTGTAGCCTTGGCCCCCCAAATCCCTGGGGCTGAATCCCAGTGTGGAGCAGCTGAGCCCTGTCTGGCTCACTCCACCTGTGAATGGGGCTCACCTGTACCCCCAAACCAGTGTCCCCACGCCTGGGGCTGGTCCTGTCCTGGGTCCACTCATCATCCAGGGGACAGTGTGACACGCGGTGCCCTTAGCTGGCACTGGCTCTATGTCCGGCTACGCCGAGMCCTGGGGAGCCGCCTGCCTCTGTGTCCCTTGTCCCTCGCAGAGCTGCCGCCCTCCGAGTTCATGCAGGTGGCAGATTCCACGTGGCTGGTGCTCAGCGTCGTCTCCAACGGGCGGGAACCCTCCGGCTGCCAGGCCACCGGCGTCACCAAGATCGCGCGGTCGGTCATCGCGCCGCTGGCCGAGCACCACGTCTCGGTGCTGATGCTCTCCACGTACCAGACCGACTTCATCCTGGTGAGTGACGGGCACGGTGGCACCCGGGTGGCTGTCCCAAGGACCCTTCTGTGCCCCGTGGGGAGGGGTGGCACTCCAGGCCCTGATCCCGCGCCCCCGGGGGCAGGTGCGGGAGCGGGACCTGCCCGTGGTGATCCACACCCTGGCGGGGGAGTTCGACATCTACAAGGAGGAGAGCGGCGAGCGTGTCCCTGTCACCTGCGATGACGTGAGCAACGGCTTCCTCAAGCCCAAGCCAGGTGAGTGACACGGGGTCCCATGTCCCCTGGGGCCACCCAGTCACCACCCAGATGCTCCAGCTCCCACTGGAAGTACTTGCATCCTTGGGGGATGCACAGGGCCACTTGGGCCCTGCTGAGATGCTCCAGCTCCCACCAGTGGAACCCACTTCTTTGGGAGACCCCCAGGGCTGCCCTGCCCCCAGGCCACGCTGTCCCAGGGCCATCCAATCCCTGCTAAGATGCTGCTCCCATGAGTGGTTCCCACACCCTTGCGGACCCTCATGGTCACCCTGTGCCCACAACCACCCAGTCCTTGCCAAGGTGTTCCTGCTCCCACCAGTGGTACCTACATGTTTGGGGGACTCCACCAAGATGCTCCAGTTCCCACTGGAGGTATCCACATCCTTGGGGGACACCCAGAGCCACCCTGTCCCCAAGGGCCAACTGGTCCCCCAAAAATCAAGGTGCTCCAGCTTCCACTGGTACTTTATATTTTTGTGGGACCCCCAGTATCACCTGGTCCCTTCCAAGATGCTCCAACTCTCACTGGTAGTTCCCACATCCTTGGGGACCCCCAGGGCCGCCCAGTCCCCACCGAGATGCTGCAGCTCCCACCGGTGGTACCCACATCCCTGGGGACCTCCGGGCCACCCCTCTGTGCCCTGAGGGACTCCGGGCTGTGGGCGCGGTGGCCACGGGGTGGCACTGCGGGACTGTCCCCGAGCTGTCCCCAGGCTTGACGCGTGGCCGTTCCCCTGCCAGCCGCCAGCCCCACGCTGCACCCCGTGCAGAGCCCCCAGACCCGCTTCTGTGTCCTGACGGTGGCCCCCGACACGCTGCCCGCCATCGCCACCATRCTCATCGACGTCCTCTTCTACTCCCACAGGTGGGTCCCAGTGATGGGGACACGGGGGTGGCCCCTCGCCTGGTGCCACCTGAACTGCAGTGACATGCGCCAACCGTTGTACCCACTGGGTTTTCAGGCTCTGGGTGTGTTTTCCAAAGTGGTTTTGCCCTCCCGGAAGCTGCAGTGTGAGGGGTGGGAACCCCGAGGTGACACAAGGGACAAAGCCACCGTTGCAGCAAAGCCCGGGGAGGGGATTGTGAAGCAGGAGGGTGTGGGTTTGGAAGAGCCAGTGGGAACGGTGCTGGGAGGAGGGGATGCTCCTGGCCAGKGCCTCCCGTGTCCCCTGGGGGGGGGTCCCATCTGGTAGCACCCTCCTGCTCCAGAGCTGTCATGGCCTTTTGGGAATGCCCCAAAACCCGGCRTCACCCCGTTCTGCCTGCAGTCAGCACCTGTGAGCTGCAGACCCTGCAGACTTGCTCCTGTTCCCTCTCCCATCACCATGCAGCATCCCAAGGTGATGCTTAGACACCCAGTGCCACCACCAAGCCCTTCCCCTCCCCATTTCAGGGGTTGTGACCCCTCCCTGTGTCCCCTTCCCCCTCCAGCCCCCCGTGGGAYGCAGCCACCAGCAGCCAGGACCTCGACTCCATCACCTTCTTCTCCTTCTCCCTCATCGAGGGCTACATCTCCATCGTGATGGATGCTGAGACCCAGAAGCGGTGGGTGCCATCCCTGGGCTGTCTGTCCCTCTGTCGCTGGGTCTGGGGGCTCAGGGAGGGGATGACACTTTGTCCCCTGCTCAGGTTCCCCAGTGACCTCCTGCTGACCAGCTCGACAGGGGAGCTGTGGCGGATGGTGCGGATCGGGGGGCAGCCGCTTGGCTTTGGTGAGTGTGGCTGTGATGGCTGTGTCCCCTCTTGTGCCACCACCACCCRGGGGGTGCTCTGGGGCACTGCTGTCCCCGTATGTCCCCACAGCAGTGACCCAGGACCCCTGCTATCCCCCCAGACGAGTGCGGCATCGTGGCGCAGATCGCGGAGCCGCTGGCGGCCGCCGACATCTCGGCCTATTACATCAGCACCTTCAACTTCGACCACGCCTTGGTGAGCCCCTGCCCCTSCCCGGGGACCCCCTGCCGCCCTCAGGGTGTCCCCTGGGCTGACATCCCCTCTGTCCCCCCGGCAGGTCCCCGAGGAGGGCATTGCTGAGGTCATCCAGCTGCTGCAGCAGCGGCAGGAGAGCGGCAGATAGCGGCCGGCTGTCCCCACGCCGGGTGGCCCAGTGTGGTGGCACGGTGGTGTCCTCCCTCCTCCCCACCCCTGTTCATTAATTGTTAATTTTAACGATCCCCTGGCACGGGGCAAAGGYGGGTGCAGCATTGCTTCCTGTGTGCTGCGGATGTGGTGGCTTTGGGGACGTGGTGGCCYTGTGGCAGTGGGACAGTGTCCCCCAGGAGAGGGCTCAGTCCCCTCATGCCATGCTCTCCTCCAGCCTGGCCTATGTGGGGTGGGTGGGCTGGGGGACACTGGGTGTCCCCACGACCTGCTGGTGGAAGGGACATGGGAGGGACATGGCAGAGAGCAGTGAAGTGCCACCTTGGTGCTATAGGGGACAGCCTGGGGCTGATGGGATGTGTCCCCAGGGCTGGTCCCCCTGGGAAAGGAGGGGTGGCTGTGATGCTCCGGGACACCGCTAGACCAGCCCCATGGAGGGGAGAGCATCCCTAGAGCTGGGGTTACCCCTCACACTCCAAAAATCTCCAAAGTGGCTTTGGGGGGAGCTGTGGTTCCCCCCCACTCCTGGCTGTCACCTGTCATGGAGGGCTGACGGTGATCCCCAGCTCCTCCCAAGTTGTATTTTCACATAGTTTTTAATAAGTCAATAAAATTCTTATTATTTTTATTTCCGTGTGGCCCACGGGGGTTGCCCAGAGCCGGTCCCTGTGGTGGTGGCAGGGGCTGGGATGGGACAGGGGCACATGGTCCCGCTGTAAGGTGACCGGGACACGGCCACTTTGCCTGCCAYGTGTTTTGGGTGAAAAGAGGGATGAAAGCTGCAGCCCCCAGCAAGTCACTGGCCCTGGGGAAATCCAGGCTCACATTCCTGCCCTCYCCTGGACCAGACTGGGGTGAAACTTAGGTAGGAACTTGACCCCAGACCTGGGGATGTCCCTGTCACACTGTGTCCCCACGTCCGGTGGCAAAGTGGGGTGCACGAGGCKAGGGCTGTGCCCTCCCGGGGGTGCTGCAGCCAGTGGGTGCCCCCAGGGTGTGCCCGGTCACCAGCCAGACCCAGCACGGGCGTGGTGGAAACCTCTGCTCCCATCCTGTCCCCAAACTCCGTCCCCTGCTCTCCCACGTTCCAAGCAGGACCATGCCCTGGTCCGGGCACGTCTTGCCCACGTCAGCCCACACACTTCCACCAGCTTCCTGCCAGCTCTCCGGGCGCTCTCTTTCCTGTCTCGGTCCCTTCTCCGAGTCATGGGACGCTGGTGACGCGCTCCCGGCGATGAAGAAATTGCCGCCGGCCCATGCGGTCACCGGCGCTATTTTCGTCCCCGTTGGGTATTGCACAGTCCTGCGCCACCCACTCGCCATCGGCGGGGTGGCCACCACCGTGGCGTCCTGCTGGCCCAGCCTGGGGGGTGGCGGTGCCGTGGCCAGCGGGGAGCTGAGCGTGAGTGTCCTCATCAGCTCAGGGTGTCCGGGGGTCCCGCCAGGGCAGCACAGGGATGGACAAGGGATGGATGGATGGATGGATGGATGGATGGATGGATAAGAATGGGACAGGATGGATGGATAGAGAAGAATGGGACAAGAAGATGGAGAAGTGGCTGGACGGACAGATGGATAGATGGGCAAATGGATGGATGGAAGAATGGAGGGATGGATGAGTGGGCAGGTGAATTGGTGGATGGATGGATGGATGGATGGATGGATGGATGGATGGATGGGGACAGACAGAGGGATGGATGTACACACAGAGAGGTGGATCGTTGGATGAGTGGATGAATGTATGGGTAGGTGGACAGGTGGAGGGATGTGTGGATGGATGGATGGATAGATGGATGGATGGATGGATGGATGGATGTGTGGACAGCTGGTAACAGCTAGTCTAGGAAGACTGAGGGATGGACAAAACAGCTGTGGAGCGAGCAAGACATTCTCCTGACTCCTCCACCCGGCCAGGACTGCCCTGGGCACAGCCCTGCCCACCCCAGCCCCATGCAACCCACCCCAGCTGCCACCTCTGCCGGGGATGCCCCGMGGAGGAGGAGGAGGAAGCGGAGGAGTCGTCAGAGGCAGTTGGTGGAGGAAGCAGCCCCTGCAGGTCATGGGGCGGCTGGCACAGGGAAATTTTGGGAAAAGAAAACACTTCTTYTGGAAGTGAGTCACCGCTGTACTCTTCTTCCTGGAAAGAGATGTCAATTTCTGGGTTGTCCCCTTGSGCCACCACCGAACCCTCCAAAAGCGTAAATTCGGCAGGGTCACCAAAATCAGCGGGACTGCGACACACCTCGAAACCCTGAGCAAAGAGATTCATCTTCAAGGGATGGGCAAAACCCCCCGTCGGTGCCAGGCTCCACCTGCCAGGAAGGGCGAGCCCAGGRGGACAAGGAGGGTTGCCCTGGGTCCTGCTGGCGGTGCCGAGCCCGTGCCGAGCCCCAGGGCGGTGCCGGCGGGGCCGTGCCGAGCTCCAGGGAAGTGTTGCACAAGGGGCAGCGCTGCCTTGGGCAACACCCGGTGCCCCGCGGGTCACACTCGACGTTCCCGTGGGTTCTGYCGGGCAGAGGGGCTGAGCCTGGTGACCCCCGCTTGATTCAGCACCCAGTTTGTCGCCCCGGAGGCGCGGGTGGGTGTGAGCAGGCGGACGGAGCATCCCTCGGAGCATCCTGCAACCCTGCTGGGATGCCCGGTACTTCCCCGCTTCCACCTCTCTCCTTGCCAGGATAGATTTTTGGCTCCCACATCTGGATTTGGGAGGCCAACCCCGCCGTGGTGGCGCATGGGTGACATCCCTGTCCCTGCTGGCAGCCGCCACTGCCCTCTTTTGCATCGGGGTTTCGGGGCAGCCTGGGCTGGTTTCAGTTCAACCTGTTGCGTGCTGAGCGGTGACATCAGGGTGACTCAACAAGTCTCTTTCCCAAGAAGCCAGGACGCGGGGGTCCGGCAGTGCCAGGTCCGGGCTGAGCAGTGGGACCGGAGCCTCCCAGGCTGGACCCACCAGGACTCCCTCGAGGAACTGACTCGAAGAACATCCCTGGCCTCATTTCCTCCCTCCGCGGCTCTCACCCTGCTCATTGGCCGCCGGGGCATGGCTTCACTTCTCGCTGRCTTTCCGTTGGGTCCTTCGGAGGTGGGGGTTGACTTCGGTGCGCTTTTAAAGCCGAGTTCCCCATCGCCGAGCAGTTAAGGAAGTGGCTCTCGCGCCCGGCAGCCCCGGGCGGACACCCTGCCCCGGCCATGCGGTGCGACGGGCGGCCCTGGCGAGTGCTGGCAGGTAGGTGCGTGCCCGTGGCCCCGCGGGCCCCTCTCGCTCGCCACGGCAGCCCCGAGCCGGCCGGGAGCCGCGGGAGGGAGCGCGGCCGCGGGGCCCCCATGGCGGTTGAGTCAGCGTGGCCGTGGCCGATGGCACCGAGGCTGTGCCACGGCGGTGTCACCTCCCTCGGGTGCTGGCGGGGACGGGGACGTTCCCCACTGTGGCGCATGGGACACGGGCAGCCTGGGGGACAGGGGATGCTGGGAGGGGTAGGCGGGAGGGGCAGTTCGGGGGCAGTTTGGGGACCGATGGCAGAAGGTCAGGGATCAGTTTGCCCAAAACCTTCAGCCCCCGGAGCAGCAGGGACAGATGCTGTGTGTCAGCCCAGCAACACATCCAAAGCCGCCACCAGCACATGGCTGTGGGTGACAGCGGGGCTGGGACAGTGACAGCCAGAGCTGGACAGAGAGGCTGGATCCAGGAGTGTCACTGCTGTCCCCTCCTTTGCGGTGGCCCACGCTGGCAGGGGGAGCTGCCGGAGCAACTGCTGTGGTTGGGCTGCGCATCCTGGCTGCTCCACGGCACCTGCATCACCCTCATCCTCCTCCCTGCCGGGTCCTCAGCAGGGTTTTGGCGCAGGGGCTGGGTCATCCCTGAGCAGGGACAGGGACTTCGGTGCAGGGGATGGATGTGCCCGGCAGACAGCTTTGCTGGCACGGGGCGGTAGTGAGTTCKTGAGAGGGGGCTGTGTCCCTGCACCCAGCGATGCCCCAATGTCCCCTGACTCCCTCCTCTTCCTCCCCAGCTGTCACCAAAGGGCTCCTCATCCTCTGGGCAGTGCCGGGCCAGGGGGGCAGGTCCCCGCCGGCCCCCACCGTGCAGCAGATCCAGGCGCTGGTGAGGCTCATGGCCGAGGACGCGCAGGAGCTCTTCACCTTCTACGTGAGTCCCCTTCCCCAGGGCGACGAGTCACACGCGTCCCCTCCACAGCGCTGGTGGGGGGCGGTCCCTGTGCTGCTCCCATCCCGCGTCCCTGATCTTCCTCCCCATCTCTGAGCAGGAGAAGGACCAGCAACTGGATGTCCTCGACATCTGCCGCACCACCAACCCCCCCGAGTGGCTGCAGGGGCCGGCGAAGGGGCCCTGGGGGCTGCAGGGGCTGCGGGGGCTGCGGAGGCTGCGGAGGCCCATGATCCACATGGACCAGGCGCTGCAGGACATCATCCGGCACCAGCGCAACCTCCAGCCYCCGGAGGCCGAAATCTTTCGCCGCTTGAGCAGGACCCGCCGGAAGGTGCGAGGGCTCCTCAACAACCTGGCGGAGCTCTTCTCCGCCCCCAGCCCCCGCCCCGGCCGCCGGCCCCTCCCCAGCCTCGCGGCACCCACCAACGTCTTCCAACAGAAGCTGCAGGGGTGCCAGATCCTCTGGAGCTACGCCCGCTTCATGGCCCGGCTCAGCGCCGAGCTGGACACCGGGAGCCGCCGGACGCGCCGGGAGAAGGGGAGGTCGCACCGGGGCTCACGGCTGCCTGCACGCTCCTAGGGCAGCCCCACCGGCRCTGGAGGTCCTGCCTGCATCTCCGTCATCTCCATCACCTCCGTCTCCACCTCATGTCATCCAACCCCAGCCCCTTTCCCAGGACGGAGATGTGTCGGACGGCCGGGAAGCACCGCGGAGCCCCTCTCGCCTCACCTGACCGAGGACACCGGTGCACTGAAAGCGTCTCCTGCCGCTTCGGCTCGCCATGGGGACCCTGCTGTCCCCGCGCCACCTCTCGGCTGCAGGACAGCCCTGGTTGGCTCCTGACAGCTCTCCCATATCCTGCCCCGTCTTCCCGGGGATCCAGGTAGCCCCGGTGGAGCCGGTGTCCCCCGGGTGCCCAGCCGTCCCCAAGCCCTGCTGGATTTTCCAGTGATTCAATGGGTCGGGTGACCCAGCCTGACTAAGAGCCGCTCACCCAGCACCCGCCACCGGGCCCGCGGAGRGCGCTGCTGCCACCGGCGACTGTCACCGGTGTTGTCACCCCCTGCCTGCCCTGCGCCAGCTCTGCTGACCCCAGGGAGCGGCTGGGAGTGGAATCCTGTGAGCTCGGTGTCCCTGCATAGTCAGTGTCCCTCTGTGCTTGGTGTCCCCACGTGCTCGGTGTCCCTTTGCACATCCCTGTCCTCGTCCCTGCACGCTCAGTGYCCCCGTGCGCTCAGTGTCCCCAAGCTCACTCTTGCACACTCAGTGTTCTCATTCTCCCAGCATCCCTGTCCCCTCCGTGTCCCCCCTGAGCCTCCCAGGCAGTGCCACCACAGCCCTGACCGTGCCCAGGAGGCACTCGGCTCTGGCCACTGCACAGTGACAATGGGTGACAGCCCCCACTGCCTCCCCCCTAATTTATACATTAATGTTAATGTGTTTATTGTATTTATTGATTCTCGGGGTTAATTTAACTCCTGCAGCCCGCAGAAGTATTTAAGGACATTTCTAATATATAAATATCTATTTTTATTATATTTTTTTGTACGGTGTTAAACTATGGACATCACAAGGATTTATTTATGTATATTGATATTTTTGGTACACAGAGAAGGGCAGTGCCCGCTGCCCACGTGGCACTTCTTTATTTTTGTACAATGGCAGAAGGAAATAAAGTGCTGACCTTGGCCTGTGGGCCACGAGACGTCGTGTCCCTGCGTCCCTGTGTCCCTGCGTCTGTCCTGGTGGCTCTGGGCAGAGAGGGGCTGTGTCCTGGTGGCCAGGCTGTGCCCGTTGTCCTCACCAGGGCACATGGGATGTGACATGGGGTGGTGTGGCACATGGTGCAGCAGGGCAGGGGATGTGTGGCACATGGCACAGGATGGGATGTGGCACATGGCACAGGATGGGATGTGGCACATGGCACGGCGCAGGACGTGGCATTTCATGGTGTGGCCCATGGCACGGCACAGAATGGGCACATCATGGCATGGCACATGTCACAGCAGAGGATGTGGCACACTAGGGGATGTGTCCCATGGCACGGCACAGAATGTGGGACATGATGGGATGCGGTGCATGGCATGGCACAGGATGTGGCATATGATGGGATATGGCAAGGGATGTGGACCATGGCATGGCACAGAATGTGGCACATGACGGGATGTGGCCCACGGTGTGGCACGGGACATGACACATGATGGGACGTGGCACAGGATGTGGCACACGATGGGATGTGGTCCATGGCATGGCACAGGATGTGGCACACGAAGGGATGGCGCACAGGACACGGCACGCGTCGCGGTGTGGCACACACCGCGTGTCACATGTCACACAGCCCCGTCTGGGCCATCGCCGCAGCCACGCTGAGCGCAGTGTCCCTKCAGTCTGGCCAGGGCCGCTGTGGGGACCGGGCCACCCACCGCCACCAGTCCCGCTGAGTCAAAAATCCTAAGACCTGGTCATGTGTCCCCATGGAGTCACTCGTTCCCCGTGTGTGCCGTGTGCCGGTGCCGCCGGACCGCCCGGCTCTGCCGCCGGCCCCACTGCCTGACTCAGTCACAGGAGCATCGCCGCCGGGACGGCCACCACGGCCATCTGGGGACTCTCACGGTGGGGACAATGTCACCATGAAGCAGCCCGGGCCAGCTTGGCACGCCGCGGGTGACCGTGACAGTGACCGGGACGGTGACCGTGACTGTGCCACCACCAAGCCGCCCACCCGGCTCCAGAGAGGGCTGCGGAGGGGAGGGCGCAGGTACGTGACCCCCCGGGACTGCGGGGGGGCTGGGGGACCCCAAGCACGGGGTGACACCGGGATGAGTGTCACTGGAGGGATGGTGGCTCCCTGGTGTCCCCGTGGGGCTTCCAGGCTGCGTGCCCACTCCTGGGAAAAGCCTGTGGGTGACACCCACGGGGTGACACCGCCGGGGTGGCATCGGTGGGGTGGCACTGGTGGGGTGGCCCTGGGGGTGGGACCGACGGGGTGGCACCGGTGTGGTGTCACCGGTGGGGCACGGGGACAGGGATGAGGCAGCCCCGGGCAGGGACCCATCGTGAGTCAAAGGGGAATTCGGTGCCCTGCGTTATTCAGCTCCGGATTTCCCCGGGACAGGAGCACCTGCCTTGCTCAGCCCTTCCTCAGCGCYCGGGAGGGCCCCTGGACACTCCCAATCCAGCCCCAGCCTCATCCCCTCACCTGGGGGACTCCCGGGGATTTCGGTGACACTGGAATCTGGGTGTTCCCCCTGTACGGGGACACCACGGGATGGGGACCCCGAGGGGATCCAGAGGATACTGTGGGATGGGGATGGGGCATGGGGCATAACTATGGGGTGGGGCAGTTCTGGGACGGGCTGGGAAGGGGGGGGACAATGGGCAGGAGGGAACCGTTGTGGGTTGGGGAGAGGAGAGGTCTGGGATAGGAATGGGGCAAGGGGCAACTCCGGAGCAGGRATGGGGATGGGTCAGTTCTGGGTGGGGATGGGGCGGGGGCAATTATGGGATGGGGAGAGGCCAGTTCTGGGCTGGGGCAGCAGGGGGCAGCACGGGGACAGGGATGGGGACAGCGATGGGACCAGGATGGGACAGGGATGGGCGGGCAGTATGGAGACAGGGATAGGGAGGGGGGGCAGCACGATGGGGACAGGGATAGGGATGGGGACAGGGATGGAGTGAGAGTGGCAGCATGGGGACAGGAATGCGGCAGAGAGGCATCATGGGGACAGGGAAGGTGACAAGGATTGGGTGGGGTGTCTGGGATGGAGCTGAGGACAGTTATGGGATGGGATGCCACAGAGGGGACATCTCGGAGGGGCACGGAGCAGCAGCACGGCAGCGGTGGCCTTGGAACACCCTGGGCTTGTCCCCAGGTCCCCGGGCAGATCGGCGGTGGGGGTGGAGGGGACAGTGGGGACAGCTGCGCCCTGACCAACCTGCCCCCAGCTCCTCCTGGGGTCCCCAAACCCCACAGGTCCCCTGTGGCACAACCTCCTCCGGCAGGTAGGGCTGCCTGCCCCCTTCCCCCCGCCCCTTCCAGCTCCCTCCTTGGGAAAGGGGATATTCTCGGGCATCACCTCCCATCTCGGGCATCTCCCACCTCCTATCCCGGCATCTCCCATCCTGGCATCTCCCTATCCAGCCTGTCTGGACCAGGGATTCAGGTTTTTCCACCGGAGCATCTCTCCCTGCAGAGGTCCAGAGTCCGGTCCAAACCCGGGGTGGGTTTGTCTTTTTTTCCTAGAGAAAATCCACCCTTTGATCCTAACACTTTTGCTGGAAGGGCTGAGCTGCAGGTGGGCTGGGGAGCACTGGTGCTACCGTGATGATCCCACCATGACCAGCGTTCCCACACCCCTCGGGGGACCCCACCACCACCTCCTGCACCTTCCATCCCTTCAACACCCACCCCTAAAATTTCTATCCTCTGAGCAAATCTGTTATAAATGGGACCCCAAAGCCCAGCTCAGCTCCAGCCTGGACTGACTCGCTCCCGCGAAATTCAGGAAAAGGGCGAATCCATGTCAACTCCAGCACACAACTCCCCCAGGACGTTCCCTGGCGCTATTAATTAAGCGCTGTTAATTCCTCAGCTAATTAAGTGCGTCAGGCCATCAGATGTCCATCAATATGTGAGGTGCGGCTCCCCTCACCCCAAAAAGACTGGGATGAGGCTGCAGGGCGGGAGATGGGGCTCATCCTCCCCACCCTCCACAGCCCCCAGCTCATCCCTGATGTCCCAGTAAGACCAGACTGGGCTAAACCGGGCTTTGGTCGCTGGGGCACCAATGCCACCGGCAAACCAGGCTGGTTCTCGCACGGGGAAACTGAGGCACGCAGCAGCTGTGGATCAACCCCTCCAGCACAGCGGGGTCTTCTTGTCGCCCCTCTTCGTGTCCCCCACGCTAAGCGGGGACACCCGGGGTCGTGGTGGCTCTTGCGCCATCGTTCCTGGATTGTCACCGCCGGTTCACCTGCCGGGGCACAAACTCGCTAAACCTGACTAAAGTTTCAGCTCGGCCCCGGTGAGAAAAAAATACCGAGAAGGACAAAAAAAAAAATCCATTTAACCTGTTTTTCACCCAAATCGGGCAACGAACAGCCCCGCAGTGTCCTGGTCCCGTGGGATCCACGCGAGAGGGTGACCCAGCGCCCTCCTGTCTGCTCCAGCACCCTCTGCCCGCTCCAGGCAGGGGACAGCCCCGCCGAGGGAAGGGTTAACCCTGGGGGGGCCGGTCCAGCCTCTCCCCCTGGGTGGGTTTGTCCTTTTTCCTCCAGAAAACCCACCTTTTACTTACAATATTTTTGCCCGAAGGGAAGAGCCACCGGCGGGCCGGGGGACACCGCTGCCACCGCGGCCGTCCCGCCGTGACCGAGGGGTGCGGGATTCCACCGCCACTTCCCCGCGCCTTCCATCCCTCCAAAACCCCCGAAAAACCCCAAATCAGACTTTTTCCCCTGCTCTATTTCATTGCCTGCTCGGGCAGCCGGAGGGGAAGCCCCGGCGCGGGCAGGGGGACCCGGGGGTGAAAGTGCTTGTGGCTCCGTGAGTCACAGCCCCGCGCGATCGCCATCGCGCCTCGACACCCCCGAACCCCACGTGCGGCTCGTCCCCCTTGGGGGGGGCTTCAATTCATCTTTCCCATCCCACCCACTTCCCCGAGCCCGCGAGTGAAACAAAAAACAACACAAAACTGCGGGTGACATCAGTTCTGTCGAAGTTTATTTCTAAAAATCATTCAAGATTTCCAAACCTCCGACTTTCTGACTTTCAGTTTCAATAGACAAGGATAGTGGTGCTCCCCCCACCCCCATCCCCCCCCTCTTCTCTTCTTACAACACAGGCTGGACCGGTATATAAACCCCGAGAAGTCCCCCAGTATGAACATGAATTTCTGAATACTTCCTCTGCCAACACCAATCCCTATTAAGTCGCTCCCGGGACGCGGCTCACAATGAAGTTCGTGCCGGCAGGTAAAAAAAAAAAAAATCAACTTTGGGGATACTATTACCCTTTCTTTCCCCCCYCTCCCCTTTTTTTCCTCCCCCTCCCCTCCTTTTGCCGGTGATGCTCGGGTGCAGGCGGGTCCCAGCTGGATGCCGCCGCTGGAGCGAGGGCTCCCGCCGCGCTGCGTCCCCCCCGGGATGAACATCTCTGGGAATTGGCAGTGGGAGCGAAGCGCGGCGCTGGCGCGGTGCAGCCAACATCTGGACACTTATATAACTGGAAAGGCTTCCAAGAAAAAAAAAAACATCTCAGGGAGGGGGGGATTTTTTTTTTTCGCTTTTTTTACTTTTAGATACTTTTCCCCCCCCGTCCTGCTTTCCCTCCTCCTGGGTCTCCCGATGCCGCGAGCCGCTGCCGTGTCGGGAGCGCTGGAAGGATGGGGAGGCTGCCAAGTGCAGGGGCGGGGGTCGGAGGGAGCAGCCCCCACCCCAGCGGCCGTGCTGGGGCGTCCCACGGGGCAGCACCCACCCGGGACCCCGCACCCACCCAGCCCCCGGCACACGTGGGTGCCGAGCCTCGCCCTGCCCAGCTGTGAAAGGGGCAGAAGCGGCGGCCAGGGGGATACGGCGAGAGGGGCTTGTGAGGGGTCGGGGAATCTGCACCCAATGGGAACACGCAGGGCCCCGGGGGCGCGGGGAGGCAGGGTCCCCCCCGTCCCGTGCAGGAGGGGAGCGGCGGGTCAGGGATCGCAACACGCCCAGGTAAGTCCTTCCCCACCTGGGCAGGGTAAATAAATCGAGGCTTGGATTACCCGGCACCGGCGGCACGTCCGAGGCGCTGACAAGTGCGGGCGACTTCGGCGCTCGTCACGGCCCGGGGACTTCGCCTGGCAGCACCCCCGCGGCGGGGCACGGCTCCCCCACCCTGACGGGGCCCTGCCGGTGGCATCCAGGTCGCCCAGCAGCGGGGACACCCGGGCCGCCCCCCCCCGAGGATGCCCAGCACAGTGACGGCGCTCCAGAGGCGGTTGGGCCTCCCCGAGCAGGGATCCCGGCTTGGGGGAGTCCCAGTGGATGGGGGCTTGGAGCGCCCCGCTCTCGGGACGGGGACGCCGGGGCCACCCAGCTGCCGGCGGCTCAAGGGTCCCCTTGTTCCGCGTCCAGGGATTTCCTGGCTGGAGCCTCTGGCAGCTGCGTCGTCTCTCCCCAGGGCTCCTCGGCGCTTCGCCAGCTTCGCCGCCGGGGAAACTGAGGCAGGCGGTGGGCCGGAGGCGGGAGGGAGGAGGGAGGGCACGCCGAAGGCAGGTTTCCTTGCGGGAGCCCCGCTGAGTCAGCCGGGCCGGGGTGGGGCCTTGCTCCCCCAGCGCCCGGACCAGGATAACGGAGGAAAAAGCGCTTTGCATATTTGATTAAATCCAACAGGTCGCCACCGGGCCGGTAGCGAAATGTGGGAATGCTGCGGGGCGCCCCGCCGGGAAGGGAGGCGGGGGAGCGCCTGCCGGGGGGCAGGTGAGGGGGACGGGAGCGGGCTGGGAGCTGCGGCACGGCCGGGACGGCAGAGTGGGAGGTCTGGGGGCTGCCAGCTGAGCTGGACGCACCCCCAAGCGGGATGAGTCCCTGCTCCGGCTGGACACGCTTCCTTCGGGTGTCTGGAACCGGGATATTCCTCGGTGGATGCTCAGCACCAGCGGCAACCTGGTCCCCACGGGCCACCACCGTCTCGCCCCGGTCCCCGGCGTGACCCCGGCCTCTCTCCCCACACAGGCGTCGTGCCCTTCGTGGCCCTGCTCCTGCTGCAGCGGCGGCCGGTGGCCGGCCGGGCGCTGCTGGTGACCGGCTCCAGCTGCCCCGGCCACAGCTTGTGCCGCTCCAACGTCCAGGAGCAGACCCGCAGGCAGGTCGCCGTGCTCAACGCCACCGCCCAGGAACTCTTCAGCCTCTACGTAAGTGGCGCTTGGGGTCGGCCGGGGACCCTGGAGGCGTTTGGGCCACAAGCGCGTGAAGGGGGAGGGCTGGGGACACCGCGGGGACGGTGGCGAGAGGTGGCCGGAGGGGTCGCGGGGGACTTGGGGTGACGCTGGCCTCTCCTCCCAGCTGAAGTGCCAGGGAGAACCGTTCAGCAGCGAGTCCGACAAGCTCTGCAACCCCGCCGGGATCTTCTTCCCCGCTTTCCGCGTGAACCGGACGAGCGAGAGGAAGGAGGTGATGGTGGCCATGTACAAGCTCTTCGCCTTCCTCAACGCCTCGCTGGGCAACATCACCCGCGACCAGGAGGAGCTCAACCCCATGGCCAAAGAGCTCCTCGAGCGGCTCCACAACACCACCAAGACCACCCGAGGCCTCATCTCCAACCTCACCTGCCTCCTCTGCAAGAACTACAACATCTTCCAGGTGGACGTCAGGTACGGGGACAGCTCCAGGGGCAAGAGCGCCTTCAAGAAGAAGCAGCAGGGCTGCCAGGTGCTCAGGAAGTACGTGCAGGTCATCGGCCAGGCAGCACGTGTCCTCCTACCTCATCTCAGCCCCTCATGAGCTCCCGCCCCGGCTCCGCTGCCTCTCCGCCGCTGGCCGGCCCCCGCCGCTGCCTCCCGAGCTCCCGCCTTCCTATTTATTACCCCGGACCCTGCGCTGGCCCCATCCGCCCTCCGGTAATTTATTGCCCCTTGAGGGGGTGAACGTTGCAGCCCGGAGCGTCCCGGGTGGAGCAGGGACGGTGCCAGCGTCCAGCGGGACGAGGCAGCACATCCCCGAGGAGATGCTGGGGCGTGGGCTGGTCCTGGAATGTGCCTCAGCTGTCCCCGTGCTCCCATGGGATGTGGGGAGCTGTGGGGGCTGGCGGCAGGGCCGGACTCTGTCCCCCATGGACGATGTCCATCGTGGAGAGCAACCRGACAGACGCCCTCGAGCACCGTCTGAAAGCTGCCACTTCCCTGGAAAAAGGGTTGTGAGGAAGGACACTGGGATGCAGTGGGACATGGGGACACGCTCCCCCTGCACATTTAAAGGCTGGGCTCCCCTGCGAGGAGCCGAACTGAGGGTACTGGTGGCTGTGGTGGCTGGGGCTGGGTCCTGCCATCTGGGACGAGGCCACCCGCGGGGCACAGAGCGGGAAGTCACCCCACTGTGAGCGGAGCACCATCCCCCCGCGCGGGCACGGCGGGGCACGGAATGTCCTCTCCTTTGGAAAAGTGCTTTTCCCATTGGAAGAGCTCTGAATGTACTGACGGCCAAGGGCTGGGCTTTGCACGGCTGAATGCAGCTCCGGCACGGGGGACACGGGACAAGGGGACGTGGGGATGCGGGACACGGGGACACGGGGACATAGGGCATGGGACACAGGGACATGGGGACAGGGGACACGGGGACACGGAGATGCAGGGATGGGCCCCAGGCCGGTGGCAGGAGGCGCTGGCTCGCTCCTGGCACCAGAGCGGGCTGTGAGGGTTATTTATTGCCTCCGTGCAAAGCCCAGCGTGCACTGAGAGCTGTGAACTGRCTTTTAATAATTTTATTGTTAATAATAATTAATAATTATTAATAAGATTTGTGGTAATATATTCATGGAATTCTATTTAAATATTTATTTTTTTATACTTCTTGCCCTCCTTTTTTAAAATAAACCAACAGAAACAGACTGTATTTGGCTCCTCTTTGCCGGGTCCCCTGTAAGCTCGCCCTAAGACACTTCTGCTTCCCCAAAACACTGTTGGGGCTGCCCCAAACCCCTCAGGCATCGCTGTAGGCTGAGGGTCACAGTCCCCTGTCACCTCGCTCCTTCCTCCCTTCCCACCTCCTTTGAGATGGCTGATTGGAAATCCATTTTTCCAGGGTGTAATGCTTAAATTGACACTCACCAGCTGCTCAAAAGTGCTGGGATGATGTAGGGACCATCGTGGTGTGGGGACCATTGTGGTGCAGGGATTGTCCCGGCTTGGGGAGCATCGTGGTTGTGGGCACCTTGGCAGTGTGAGGATCATCGTGGCACGGGCTCCATCCCCATGAGGGGATCATCCCAACATGTGCAGCACCGTGGTGTGGTGAGCCTCACTCCGGCAACACTGGAAGTTCCTCRGGGCACAGGGAATGGCTGAAGCCGGCTGGGAAGAGGCCAAGGGAGCCGAGTGAGCATGTGTGAGGTGCAGGGGACACACCASATAAAATCACGGCCGCTTCCCAGGCAGTGCTGGGAGAGGCTCAGCAAAGCTTTGCCGGGGCCAAGACCACCTAAGGCTCCACCAGCGCCCTGGTGCTCAGTGAGAGTCTCGCATGGGGCTGTATCGGTTAACAAGAGCCTGATTATACAGGAGACGGAGCAGGATGATGAAATTTTCCTCCTCCTCCGGAGCCCTTGGGCCACTGGCCAAACCTCCCAGGCATGAGACAGCAAGCGGATGAGCTAAGATCCTGTGTGATCATCTCTCGTGTCTCAGAGGAGCCCCGACCGAAAAATCATTGCAGAAATCCAAAAGTTGCCCCCCAAACCCCTCTTCCTCTGCCCCACAGGGTTGTGATGTCCAATTGTGCCCCTCAGCTCCTRTGGGAGGTTTTTTGGCATGGGTTTGACCCCAAAGTGGCACTGCCTTGTGCCAATGGCAGCCTCGTGCTGCACCACTGGTGACAGCAGGGACAGTGGTGCCCATCTCCAGCCCGGCCCTGCTGTCCCTCCGTGGAAGGGCTGAACCCCAAAACGGAAYTGGCTGCCCCACCCCATGGCTGAGGCACCCAGGGACATCCCTGGATGCCATGGTGTGTCCCCAAGCATGGTGTGGCTTTCTTCCATCATCCCAGACTGCCACCGGGAAAGGGACTGTGGGTGTCCCCTGTGTCCCTGCCCTGGAGGGTGCCCATTTTGGGGTTACAGCCCATTGGCGGGGCCCATTTCCTGCCTGCACCATGAGATGTGATGTCCTCAAAGGAATACAACTCCCCCCGAAACACAAGGATGGGGCAGCAGAGCATGGAGGGGAGAGCACCATCCATTTGGAATGGGCATTATGCCACAGGACCAGGTCCTGCAGCACTTGTCAGCTCCATGATGGCTGCCAGGGTCACCCTGTCCCTGCAGCTGGGGACACCCACGTGTCCCCATGGCTATTGCTATCGCAATGTTGTATGGCCAACATCTCCTGTGCTGCAAGTCCAGGGCTGGACATCCAAGCTTAGCATTTCTTTGTGCCAATATTCACAGTTCATCCYTGCCAGGGATGTGGCAGGTGCCCAGGGGTGCCACCAACCCGTCCCGGGGAGCTCAGGGAGTGTCAGGGGCTGGGGTCGGGCTCGGCGGGGCCAGGAGCTGGGCTGGGGACCATGTCCTGCTCGGGAGCGAGGAGCTGTGCACATCTGGATTTCTCACGCTTGCGTTCAACATCCCTCCTCAACCAGATGGCAAAAATAAATAAATAGAATAAATCACAGCCTCCTGACATAAATTGGGAACTCACGCCCCGGCCCTGCGTTTCATGAGTCTCCCTGGAAGACAGTCAAACACAGGCGAGGACAATGGGTTCACTTCTCCCCTGTGTCGGGTCATTCCCAGTTAAGGCTCATTAGCAGCAGGCGGGGGATTAACTCTTCCTTCCCTGGAATAGCGTGGACAAGCCCCTAAAATTCCCCAAATCCCTTCCTTTACCCTCCCCTGAGGTTTTGGAGTCGGGGCCGGCGGCGGCCCCCGGCTCGTGCCATCGCTCCAGCGAGCCAGGACGCGCTGCCCTGCTCGTCCCAAACTCGGGGGAGATGGAAAGGCCTTTCAATTACCTCAGCCAGCGGCTGATCCCACCCAGCCGGCGCCCCGGGGAAGCGGGCCAGCCCCKCGAGCCGGACCGGGAGCACCGGGAAGGACCCGGCGCTGCGGCTTCCCCGGCGGCACCGGCAGGACCCTGTCAGCGACTCCCCTTCGGCCCCACGACCAGAGAAACTATTTCGTCTGGGACGAGAGCCAGGAGGGGCTCCGGGGAGCCATCCATTGCGATGGGAGCGATGCCCGCGCCCCGATAACGGAGCGGCCTGACCACGGGCCCCGAGCGGCGGGTCAGCGCTGCCTTCGGGGAGCGGGATACGTGAGGAGCTGCTCCTGCCCGCGGTGAAGTCAGTGCCGCTGCCTGGGTGTGACTGCCTGACCTCAGCCCTTGGCCCCGCGGCGCGGATCATGTGCTGCCTGACGCCGGGCGAACCCGGCCGGACGGGTCCCTGCGCTGCCCCGGGGCCACCGGCCGGACGGGACTTGCCGTCCGCGGGGGCAGGTGCGGGGCTGGGGCACCATCGGCCGCGCGTCCCCTCCGTGGGGTGACCCGCGCTGCATCCCCGGGACGGAGCATCCCAGCCGGGGCTAAACCTCACCGGCAAAGCCGGGGTTGGCGGTTGGGTCGTTCCCTGAGAGAGCCCAGGTGGAGCATCCCGCCTTCCCCGGTGTGCACCCAGGCCGGGGTCGGACCCGTTGTTGCCCACGGCAGAGCTCCCTCCCCATCCAGGGGCTCCCCCCAAGGCTCCGTATCGGGGACGCGCATTCGGCTGGTGACGGTCTCCCCAGCAGGTCCCCAAGCCGCGTCCCCGAGGACGGGAACATCGCATCGCCAGGGCCGGCTGGAGGCTCTCCCGCTCCATCCCAGGCTGGCGGCCGGCCCGAGCACGGAAAGCAGAGCCGAGCCCATCTGAAACGCATTCGGGCACTGTTGCTGCAATAGCAGATGCTCCTGCGRGTCCCCGGCCACATCACAGCTCGGCGGAGCGGGAACCGCACGTTCACATGGGAAGAAACAGYCCTCGTCCCAAACGGCTCAAACTCCTAATTGGGGACCAACCGTGACAAATAAACAAGACAATGGGCTGGAGGCGAGACGAACGCAACCTCTGTCGCAGGACTCGGCTCCGAGAGCCGCCYCCGTGCCCGGCGGGGGACCTGGCACAGGCCCGCGAGAGCCAGGGGGAGGGCAGGGGCCGGATCCGSACCCCCCGGCAGAGCCACTCTCTGTGTGACACCGCTGGAGCCCGCGGCCGGCTCGGGAGCAGGATGACACATCCCCAGTGGTCCCCCGAGACCCTTGTCGGCAGCTTTGCTCAGCAAGTGTTTAGTCTCATGGTGAGTGAGCTTTGGAGCGGGGTCAAACCCAGCCCTGTGGAGCTGCTGGAGAGGCCTCTCCTTGCTGCACCCCAACTTGGGGCTGGCTGGGGAAGTCTCGCACGGGGCTTAGGGCACTCTGCTCCCGTGAGGATGGGATGCTCCGGAGCTGCCCTGGAGCGAAGGGCGGGGCCAGCCCCGGATATCTGATAGCGGGGTTATCTCGGCACAGCTATCACCCTCCAACAGAGACCGGGGCACTTCCGCAGCCCCGGCTGCGCTTGGCACCGATGGAGGAGCCTCGATAAAGCGCTCAGCGCCCCGACCAGACCCGCAGCAGGCAGAGCACTCGGTCATCGGTGTCCCAAAGGGAGTGGACACCCCGGCTCTTCATTCCCTGCTCTGCTCGGGTCTCATGGGATGTTGGATCTGCCTTGCAGACCCGGAGCCCAAGGATCAAAATTCAGCAGGACCTGTGGGGTTGAAGCTGTTTGAGACGCATCTGCTTAACAAGGCATTTCAGATGGCCTGAACACACCTAATTCCTGGCCAGGAGGGGAAAAACAGGGCTCAGGGGAAAGCTCTCACCCAAGGAAACGGAGGGCACTCGGGGATGAGGCAGAAGGTGAAGAGTTGGGAAGCAAATCCCAAGCAGGCTCTGAAAGAAGAAGGCACCACTGGKAGAAACCCACCAGGATGGTGGTGATGGTGGGGAAGGACCAGCCCTGGGACCAAGCAGGAGCCATGGCAGGTCCCCAGGGTCCCTGGAGCCAGGACAGCAGAGTGGCCACACACCAATGAAGCTCCCTGTGCCCCTCCTGCGGCTACAGTTGGTGGCTCCTGGCCCTGTAGGGCACAGGGGGTTGTGCCACCTTCGGCTGCACATCCATGCGGCTCTAGGGGAAGACAAGCCCCTGCCACCACTTTTCCCACCGAGACGAACCCAGAAAATCAGCAAAAGGAATGGATATTCTCGGAGAAACAGAGAAAAGGAAAGCAGAGATTTCTCTTGCTATTAAGGGGAGATGGAGAACAGCCCTAACCAAGACTGATGGGTCTGTCCCCACCTTTGCTCCCCCCACACTTTCTGACCCCAGGGAGCAGTGTCACTTCCAGCCCAGTGGCACTGCAGGGGAAGAGGGGGACACTCCCAGCCAAAACTGGGGGATATCCCACCCTGTAGTTCCCTGTTCAGTGCCTCACCCAAGCCCAGCAGGACCCCTCTCCTGGGAATCCCCAGCCCACGGCTGCAGCAGGGCAGGGATAGAGCCCTGATGGGCACTTCGAACACCCCCACCAAACTTGGCCACACTTCCCTCACCCAGCTAAGCTCACCACGAGGATGCCAAGCATCCACCCCCCCCCCCCCCCCCGGCTTTCACTGCATCTGGGGCAGGTTTTAGGGCCAGAACAGCTGACATGTGAATTTATTGCAGCAGAACGAAGCACTACCCGGCCTGGGTCACGCTCCCCTCTTGTTTCCTAAGAAAACAAGGTGTGCGTGCAATCCCGCCGGGCGAGCGTGTGCGCGCCTGTGGCTGCCAACCAAATTTGACTAAGGGCCCCAGGCTCCAGAGATAGGAAGTTCCTACACGTCTTGTGAAGACAGGAGAGGAGCAAGCTCCAAAGGAGCCCCCACGGCAGCAGTGTGAACTCAGCCCTTACCAGCCACCACCACTCTCCTGTGCAGCCAGGCACCGTGAGGCACAAACCTGCTCCTAGAAAGATTTCTGCTTGCTCTCTTCCCGGCCTGGCATTTCCCACACAGGCTCTGCTGTTGGGGCAGGAAGGGCAGCAACGGGTGGGTGAAGTCTGCCTCTTCCTGGCRGCCCTGGTGAGATGCCTGCCAGGCTCTGGGATGGGGTTTTCCACGCGGAAGCTGTGGTCACCCCACCTTGGTGTTGCCAAATCCTGCTGCCAAACACCCCACCTTGGTGCTGCTATGTGTCAGCCTGCTGTGGGGCAGCACCGGCTCTCCAAGGTGCTCGTCACCCCGGGGCTCAATGGTCACCATTAGTCCCACCACCCCAGCACCACCAATCCCCACTATCCTGACACCTCCAGTCCCCATCACCCCAGCACCACTGGTCACATTCACCTCGGTGCCGTCAGTTCCCGTCATCCTAACAAGACTGGTCCACATCACCCCAGCACTATGGGTCCCCACCGCCCCAGTACCATGGGTCCCCATCACCCCAATACCATGGGCCCCCATCACCCCAATACCATGGGCCCCCATCACCTCAATACCATGGGCCCCCATCACCCCATCACCACCAGTCCCCAGAGCACCAGGAGCCACAGCTGCTCAGGACCAGGATTTACCATTCCCTAGGGACAAAGTGAAAGGCTTTCTCCTTTCCTAACTCTGTTGCAATTAATACTAAAGCTTCCTCTGCCCCCTCCAGCACGCCTGGGCAGAGGGGCCCGGCCTGGCTGCGATGCCGGCGGGGAGAGCTCCGCGGCCCCGGGCCCGGGCGCATCCACATCCTTGCATGCTCGCCCTGCAGCCAAGCCCGGGAGGAAACAAGCCCCAGCTGTGCCTCCTCACAGCTACTGTGACCGGGCTCTTCCCCCAGAAGGTCTCGGCCGAGCAGCGGGAGGGACCTGCCCCACGGCGCCGGAGCCGGGGCAGAAGGGGCTGCGCTTGGCGGACTGGAGGTGCAAAGTGCAAGGGCTCCTCRCCCCCCGCGCGGAGCCGGCGGCAGCGCCGTCCTGCCACACCGCGACCTGGGAAAAGCCGGGATAACACAGGTCCCATCCCGCTTTCCCGGGGCCGGTTCCGCACAGGGCTGTGTTTACATGTCCCCGTGCCGGCCCACATCTGTGTTTATGTGTGTGTTTCCGTACGGGTGCGTGTGGCTCCGTGTGTGTGGCGGGGTTTCTGGGTGTGTACGGGTGTCTCTTCGCATCGGGCTCTCAGTTAACCTCTTAGAAAATGAAAACAAGCCTGGAAGCCTGGCAGCTGTTCCCGAGCCCCGCTCCAGCGCCGCTTCCAGACAGACGGTAACCGCAGGTCTGATGACCGAGCACACACACGCTCCCCTTCGGGCCTTCTTAATTGCGCCGTCAGATATTCTGAGACAAAGGAAATTAAAGACTAAACTGATAGCGGTGAATATGTCACGGGAGCACCGAGGGGCAGGCGGCTCCCCCGGCGGCTGGGAACCGGCAGCAGGGAGGGAGAAGGGGTCGGGAGCTGCCAGAGCCGTGGGCAGGAGACCGGGCTCGGTCAGGGCTCTGCCGAAAGTTGGGTGGGCATTGGCAGCGCCGCTGACCCTGGGAGAGGCCTGGGAACGCTCCAGCACAAACGAGGGCTGGATGGCCACGTTGGATTTCTCATGGAAACTTGCGTAGGATCTTGCCAGGTCCCAGGATTTTTTTTCCCTTGTCTTTGCCCAGATTTTCTCAAACCGGCTCCTCTGATTTCCTCCAGCTGCCTGCACGCGAGTGCTGCAGCAAACGCCCGGAGCRGGGCAGGAGGAGAGGTGCCACCCTCTCCCAGCGGGCACATGCCTGGTGGCATCCAGCCAGAAGTGACCACTGGGCCCAGGTCCGGCTACCAGCGAAGGTGTTGGCACCAGTTTAGGGGCTGAGCTGGATGGGGCCCACCAAAATGGCACTTGAGGATGGGATGGGAGAGCGCTGGGAAGCAGGGCTGGAGCAGGCAGGCTTCGGAGCAGGGATGAGCGGGATCTGGCGGCAGCTGTGGCAGCGGCTGGCGGAGCATGGGGACCACTCTTCCCCAGCTGCCAGCTCATGGGATGAGCTGGTCACTTTGAGAAAGCCCTGACCCAGCACGGGAAACGGCTTGGCAGAGAGGGTGGAAAAGCCCAGCTCCTGCTTAGCTTGGAAAAGGTGGAGTGGGAGGTGCAGGGGCTGTGGTGGAGCAGGGCAGAGCGATCTGTTATCCGTCAGCAGAGGGTGGGACAAGACACTCTGTGCTTTGACCACAGCGAGAGACGCTCAGGAAAGATTTTCCTATGGAATCRCTGCGTGTGGAAGAGCCCCAGGAAGAGGCAGGACAGGGATGCAGAGCAGGCAGCTCGCTCCCACGGAGSAGCTGCTCACAACATCATCTCCAAGCTCCGCTCCCCAATTCCACAAACTTTCTCCCAACCTCAACTTCCCAACTGGGATGTGCAACCACCTCAGCWGAGAGAAGATGGAAGCAGGAGCGGCTCGGAGACGGCCAGGACGAGGGGATGAGTTCAGGCAGCAGAAAGGCTTTGCTGGGCTAAATCCCTTCTGGAGCCAGAAGGTTTTTTGGCATCCTCACAGCGGTGTCCGGCCTATTGTGGGAAAGCACTGAGCGCCGATCCCAGAGCTGGAGGCAGTGTCACACGGCTCGCGGGGAGCGCTGCGGAACCGAGGCACTTCTGGCTGAAAAACATCTTTCCATAACCACAGGGGAGGAGGCAGCCAGCTGGGCAGAAAACACAGGCAGGGCAGTTCCCTAGAAACACCCGAACACCTCCGAAAAATAACCTGAGGTAGCAACTGTCCCCAGCCCCGCGGCTGGATTCGTCCCGTTTATATCCCCCAAATTCCCTGGCTCTCCCAGCTCTGCTATTCCACTCTTCTGGCGCAATTCCTGCCATGTTCGTGGGGCGCTGATCCAAAAGGCAGCTGGGTGTCCCTGCGGCACCCGCAGCGTTTTTGCTGATGGGCACTTTGCTGCGGCAGCTTCCCTTCCCGGGAGCCGGAGGGGAAGGAAGCGCGGCCGGCGGGGCTGGCAGTGCCCCGTGGCGCAGCCMGGAGTGGTCGGCGTGGGGCTGCCACTTCCGCTGCTCGGAATTGCGAAGCCGCTGCCTCGGGGCACTGCAGGCGGCTGGCAGGGACGGGCCAGGGCGCTCCATCCCAGCCTGGAATCCTGGCCGGTGGCCACCTGCCGTTCCCGCCGGGATGAGCGGGTGCCAGAGGCAGGCGCAGCTCCCCGGGGTCAGCCCGCAGCCCTYGGTGCCATGTGCTGGGAGACAGCCAGACCTGCCCACCAGCTGGCGCTGGCACAGGGAACCCTCAGGTCCTCAGCCTGGTCTGGAGCCCAGGAATTTGGTGCAAGCTTGGCGTGTGTGAGCTTGGAGCAAAGGGCAGCCCTGAGGAGCAGGGCAGGAGGGAGGCACTCTGTGGAATCCCGCAGTTCCCTGGAGATTGGGCATCTCTTGGCCCTGAGCTGCAGCTGTTTTTGGGGTCCATATTGGGACCAGTGTTATTTAATATCTTCATTAATTATGTAGAGGAAGGGATCGAGGGTACCCTCAGCAGGTTGGCAGATGACACTGAGCTGAGGGTGGAAGGGTGAGGCCACCCCGAGGGACCTGGAGAAGCTCAAGTGGGTCCATGGGAATCTCATGCAGTTTAACAAAATCAAGTGCTTGTGCTGCACTGGACTGGGGCAACAGGGATCAATCCAGGCTGAGGATGAACAGATGGAGCAGCCGTGGGCAGAAGGACTCAGGGGTGCTGGTGGGTGAGAGCTGGACATGTCCTGGCCCAGAAACTTCCCATGCCCTGGGCTGATCCCCCACTGTGGGCAGGAGGGGAGGGGGGGATTCTGCCCCTCTGTCCCCCTCAGGTAAGACCCCACCTGCAGAGCTGCCTCCAGCTCCAGAGGCCCAGCACAGGAAGGACGTGGAGCTGCTGGAGCCAGTCCAGAGGAGGCACTGGAGATGATCAGAGGGATGGAGCCCCTCTGCTCTAAGGAAAGGCTGAGAAAATGGGGATTGTTCAGCCTGGAGAAGAGAAGCTTTGGAGTGACCTAATTGTGACCTTGCAGTGCCTAAATGAAGCCTAGAAGAAAGATGGAGAAAGACTTTTACAAGGATGACAGGACAAGAGGGAATGGCTTCCCACTGACTGAGAGTAGCTTTAGATTAGAAAGTAGGAAGAAATTGTTCCCTGTGGGGGGGGGAGGCCCTGGCACAGGTTGCCCAGAGAAGCTGTGGCTGCCCCATCCCTGGAAGTGTCCAAGGCCAGGCTGGACAGGGCTTGGAGCAAGCAGGGATAGTGGAAGGTGTCCCTGCCCGCGGCAGGGAATGGAACTGGATGAGTTTTAAGATCCCTTCCAATCCAAACTCTTCTGTGATCCTATGAAAAGAGCAGAGGAGGCTGTTTGATGCTGCCCACCCTTGTGATGCAGGACACAGCCGAGTCCCTGGATCCATGAGGATCCATCCCAGCTGTATGCCACACTGGGAGGAGGAGGGGGAGAGCAAGGCATCTTCTCTTTGAGTCTARATGGGAGAGCACCAGGAATCAGAGCACCTTGGGCGAGGGGAAACCCGAGGTCCTCCCCCAGCTTTGTTCACTCATATCCGCGGGTGAAACATCCCGACATTCCAGGGAAGTCACCTGGAATGGACCCATCATGGACCAGGCTGCGGCCCCGCAGTCCCACGCAGCCCCGCTGTTCCCATATCCCCCTCCTTCTTCCCCAGGTGAGCCTCCGAGAAGGAACTTCCCACCAAGAACAGACTTGCCTTGCTCCCAGCGAAGGGAATCTGCACCCTCRCTTGGCTCGGGAATTGGCTGTTCCTCAGAAGGGATCCAGCTTTCCCCGTAAGCTCCTGCCTGGCGAGGGGCARCTGCCGTGCCTGGCCTCCTCTTCCTCCCGGCCCACGCAGGTGRGGGGAGTGCCTGGCGCTTCCTTAGCAAAGGAATGTTCCTTGGCTGCGGGAGCAGCAGCAGGAGAGCAGGGGGGCTCCCAGGAATGAAGTGTTTTCCCCTCTTTCCTTGGCTTGAGTGGGCCACCACCGTGTCCTGGAAGCAGAGGCTGGAGCCAGGGGAATTTTATCACCCTCCTTCACCTGTTGTTTTCTTYGGAAAATACCACAGATAAGGCTCAAAAATGAGTCCCCCAAAGCAGTGTGGCTCCTGAGTGTCCTCACACAAATCCTCCTAAGTCATTTTTTTTCAGCAGAAAACCAAGTTTCAGAGAAATTGGAAATAGGAACCAAAACCGCCTGAACGTGACCCAAAACTCAGCCCCACAACGATTCCCATCTCATTCCATCTTTGCTCCGCTGCSATACACCAAACCATCTTCTCTCCCATCCACCCAGTGAGCTGCCCAAGGCAGGCTGTGCTCACCCAGGGAGTCCATACACACCTCCCAGGAATGCTGCACACACCGCAGGATTCATGGGGATCAGTGCTAATCTCCAGACTCACTAACCCCAGAGAAAGTGACTCTTTGTTTCTCAAAAATCTGCAGAAATACTGAAATCAGCAAAATTCTCATCCTTCCTGCACCAGTAAGCGACGGCTAAACATTATTTTAGATCAAAGGAAGATGGGAATGGCTGGATTAGACCTAAAGCCCATCCAGCCCATCTCTGCCTCTGACAGTAACTCCCAACAGATGCTCCAGAGGAAGGTGCAAAGCCTCCTCCGTGCRCAGACACAAAATAATGGCCCTGAGCAGGGCTTCTGCTCATCCCCYACGAGGGCACAGGAGCAAGTCCAGTGGCTTTGCTGGTCAAGACCAGTGGGATGCAGGTGGGATTCACACAGCTCATTCAAAGATCAGCATTAGGGGGGGGATGTCCCTCTGCAGGTAATGGAGACAGAGATGAAAGACTTCCTTCAGTGATTCAAAAGGAGAGTCTCTCTCCACTCTGAATCATCCTGGGAAAGAGCTGATCTCTCTTCATCGACCAAATACGGAGTTTAGGGCCGTTGGCCTTCAGTTTAATTTGGGGTGGGTGCGCCATCAGAAAGGGTTTCAGCTTCAGCAACATATCTCTACAGGCACCTCTTTTTGATGCCTCTCTGGAATATCAAATGTCACCACTGAGGTGCAGATGACAGGAGAAAGTGAGATGGCACCCAGCAGAGCACTGAATTTAGGAAAAAATTCATTTCCCAAAGCCCTGCTTCACAAGCCTCTCCAGTAATATTCCAGATTAACAAAGGGAATTCCTCACAGAAATGTATGCAGCATCAGAAACTGCAGAGAAGCATCTGTTGAGAGCACCTTGAAGAACTGAGCTCTGGCAGAATTGTGACCCCAGGACAGTGACTTCCACTTTGAATTTCAGCTTCTCCCTCTTTATACTGGGAATAAAGATCATAGAATTGTAGAATAGTTTGGGTGGGAAGGGACACTAAAGCTCATCCCATTCCACTCCCTGCCATGGGCAAAGACACCTTCCACTATCCCTGCTTGCTCCAAGCCCCGTCCAGCCTGGCCTGGGACACTTCCAGGGATGGGGCAGCCACAGCTTCTCTGGGCAACCTGTGCCAGGGCCTCCCCACCCTCCTAGGGAACAATTCCTTSCCAATATCCCACCCTAACCCTGCCCTCTGGCAKTGGGAAGCCATTCCCCCTCGTCCTGGCACTCCCTACATGAGATGTTCAACCTCCATTACAAAGCACCTCGTGACCCGTGGACGCAATAAGCACTGATGGATTAATGGAATTACTAATGGGAAGCGGAGGAAATACCAGCTGAAAACCCCCAGCCTGCCCACGGGCAGCGTTTCCTGCCACAGTGATGCACGCGGGGCTGGCGATGACACCAGCAGGGCCCCCGTGATGTAACACGCCTGACGCCCCGGAGCTCCCGGCAGCTCCGTGCGATCCCGGCAGGTCCGGGCAGGAGCCACGGAGCGCCCGGTCCCACGCGGCGTCCTCGGGGACGTGGGGTGACTTCAAAGGCGCCCTGACATCAGCACGGCCGCAGGTCTGCCCGGTCCCACACGCCACGCTCCTCCTGGAGCGATTATCCCGGCGCTTGAGTCACGGAGCCGCGCTGGCCGTCGCTGAGCGCTGCCTTTGTCCGGCGTGGACGGACGCCCAGGCAGAGGGATCTGACTCTCACATCTCGCTCTCCTTCCCAACAGAGCTTCTTACACTGCAAGCTCTGTTGCTGGGCTATAGGGAATTTTTGTCCCGGTTTTCTTGACGTGATCCTTTTCAAAAAAAAAAAAAAAAAAGTCCTGACTCACGGAGCCGTGACGTTGAATGTGCTGCCGTGTAAGGCCTGACACAATGAGGCTCTTGGCGCCCGCTTGCTCCGAGCCAAGCCAAGGCGAATATATGCATTTTTGAGGCCTGAATATCCTAATTTTCTACTTTTAAGGAATAGGGAAGCCTTAGCAATGCTGTAGCAACGAGGGTCACCCAAATACAGTCAATGTCTCCCTCTGGATAGTTAAAAGAGCGAAATGAACAAATAATGGTTTTCCCTTTTCTTTTGCAACCGGTGGCCAAATATGCTGCTGCTGTTCCGGAATGAGCAGCTGCCAATTCCAGAGGAGAAAAATCTCTTGTAGCCAAGTAGCTCAGCTCTTACATTCTCTCAAACAGCTTGGGAAAAAGGAAAGCCGGCCAGCCAGTTGGATAAATAATTTTCGGAAATAAGTAGGTAATGGCCCTCCAACACACCACTGCCATGGCAAGTTTGCTCGCAGGCTGATGTCTTTTTTAAAGAAGAAAATTGACGCATCCATGTCAAATCCGTGGATCTCCTTTACAGAAACACCGTGAGTTGATTGTGGGTCAGATTTCCAAGTCAGCGAAAGCTTTCGAGCACGCAAAGCTTCCCCAAAATGAACACACGCAGCAAGTGTCTCTGGATGAGCCCATCTGGCCTTATCCAAAACCTACAGAAATACTGGGAGCTAGGGTTTTTTTGGATATTCCTGCTCCAAAGCTTCCAGCTAAACTCTCTGTGCAGCACTTTGAAAATAGAAAGAACACAATGTCAGGCAACCAGCCTGATTCCTTTTTTAATTCAGTGTAATTCCAGTGCTTCAGCAGGGAAACCAGGTAACAGCCAAGCAACCACCAGGCAAGGGAAATATTTGGTTGTGTAAAGGGAAATATTTGGTTGTGTACAGGCAACTCGGCTGTGCCTGGATGTCCTGCTTGCCAGCATCTTCCAGGAGCTGAAGCCTGCACTGATTCCCAAGCTCTTTGCCATGGAATAACACCAAATTATTTCCAGGGAGTTTTGGGGCTGTGCTACTGTCTCTGGCTCATCTTGAAGTTGGTTATCATGGAGGTCAGTGCCAGAATAAGAGGTCCTTGTCCTTGCCTCATGGATAACTCCTCTGACACCCTCATCAGCCCTTTGCCATGGGAGGAGCCAGGCCAGGGAAAGGTTCTGGATGAAAACTAACCCAACCCATGGGCAGTTGATCCAAACTTTCAGGAGAACACACAGGTGGTGCCATGGTTGTAACTACCCGTGCTGTCCCTTCCCAGCCCTTTCCTTAGGGAACACAGCTGGGAGTGACCAGAACCCTGCTGATGTGGGATTGTGTGCTCCAGGAGGAATGATCAAYAGCAAGTAATTGCCTTCACTGGATGAGACCCAGTCTTCAGTTAATGGCAGGGAAGATACTGGGACTGGAAGATGGGGATTATCTCCCTCTGCTCCACACAGGTGAGCCTCCAGCTCCAGAGTCCCAGCACAGGAAGGACATGGAGCTGCTGGAGCCAGTCCAGAGGAGGCCACGGAGATGCTCCCAGGGCTGGAGCCCCTCTGCTCTGGAGCCAGGCTGGGAGAGCTGGGGGTGTTCACCTGGAGAGGAGAAGGCTCCAGGGAGACCTCAGAGCCCCTTCCAGTGCCTAAAGGGGTTTCCAGGAGAGCTGGAGAGGGACTTGGGACAAGGGCCTGGAGGGACAGGACAAGGGGGAATGGCTTCCCAGTGCCAGAGGGCWGGGTTAGATGGGATATTGGGAAGGAATTGTTCCCTAGGAGGGTGGGGAGGCCCTGGCACAGGTTGCCCAGAGAAGCTGTGGCTGCCCCATCCCTGGCAGTGTCCCAGGCCAGGTTGGACAGGGCTTGGAGCAAGCAGGGATAGTGGAAGGTGTCTTTGCCCATGGCAGGGAGTGGAATGGGATGAGCTTTAATGTCCCTTCGCAGCCAAACCATTCCATGATTCTACACCTGGAGAGCTGCAGCAGAGAACAGCTGGACATGTGTGAGCAGAGCTCAGCATGTTTTCGCATGTAAGATTTTGCATGCAAGCAGAGCTCCTTCACTCTGGAATTATTGGTATTAATGGAGCTGCATCTTGCAATGCTGTTTTATTAACGCTGAGGAAGCAYCTAGAATCATCCAACCAGCTCAAAGCCCTGTAACAAAGCTCCTGCRAGGGCTCCTGCCATGGTCCCTGCCCCAAACGCCAGCACTCCCTATGTGAGGGAAGAGTGGGAGGGAGGGAGGGAGTCCTTCCCTAAACTGCTGAATGCCTCCACCCCGCGGGGTCTCCCCCATCCCAGCACTGCTCCTCACCCACAGGGCYGTGCAGCTTCAATTTACTGGCTGGAGGGAACTTTTAAGGAAAAGTATTCAGGGACAAAAAGTGACTGTGCCCCCGGCTTTCCTGACAAGGCCCTGACCCGCGGCTGCGCCTCGACCACCTGCTCGGGCTGACATTCACGGCTCTGAGGCTGGCAAAGGCTTGGGCACACTCTAGCCAACTCCAAATGCCACTTTTGTTTTCTGGAGACACCATTTTCCTGTGTTTTAGACAGTCTTACCCTCTGTAACTGAAAAAAAGGTCTGTGTGTGATTCAAGGTCAATCTACAGCACAAAGGACTCGGTTTCCTGTTATCAAGCCCAGACTTTCATCAGAGTAAACATCCCCTCACTGCACGTCCTGTAGAGAAACACAAGTAGCATGAACAGAATATAGCATGACATGCTTGGAAAAGAAACCAGCACCTTGTATTTGCCTCCCACATCCCCCTTCTCCMTCCAGTCAGTGTTTGCTCCAAGCCCTCCAGGGCAGGCCTGGGTGCTTTTCTTGCAAACAGCCATGAACCTTCCCGAAGGATGTTAAATCACACAATCATGGAATGGTTTGGRTGGGAAGGGACACTAMAGCTCTCCTCATTCCACCCCCTGCCATGGGCAGGGACACCTTCCAGGTGCTCCAAGCCCARTCCAACCTGGCSKTGAACACTTCCAGGGATGTGAGTGTTGAATCCACTGATCACAGCCAGAGTATTTTCATTCCTATTTTTCCAGCATCAAGCCAACTCCACAGCCAGGTATTCACAGCATCAGCCAATCGATCCTGCATTAGAACAGTAGGTCATTGATGCTCTGGGAAATGCCAAACAGGCCCGTCTGGCACATGGATACCCGGGGCGGCATTTCCTACGGAAAACTGTGAGCCTTCGGAATCTCAGCCTCCGCTTAAAGGAAAGATCTACATGCCAACCAGACTTAAATTAGCCTTGGAAACTGCTTCTGGAAAATGTGCCAGCTCAGATGCAAATCCCTCTTACTTACCTCGTGATGACAACAAAAGCCTGGTGAAATTTTACTCATCCATTAACAGAAAAGACCTTGCCCGGCGACACACGTGGGTGGGATTCCAGCAGGGTGACATTATGCTTTTGGCACGAGGACCTTGGCCCCCAAGAATGGCAGCCCCGTGGCACGACAAATGCAGGCCATAACCACATACTTTACCTGCTGACTCAAGAGGAAGAATGCAGAACCTACAAAAATTAAACTTCCAGCCAAAATCCTGAGATGGTAATCTCACAGAACAGCCCCGCAGGTAAAAGATTGATGATTAGAACTACACTCAGGAAAACACTGGCTGATTTCTAAACACCTTTAGAGCAAGGAATAGCCAAGGCATTTCACTGGGAGCACTTCCTAAATCCACTGAAGGGAAAACATTGGGACTCAGTGAAAACTCAGCTCATTGGGACAGTGATTTTTGTTTCACCACTTTTGTTTCTCCTGCCCCTGTGTCGTGTTTCGTTTCTCCTCTCTGCTGTCCTCCCAAAACTGAAAGAGCAGCAGCAATCAGGTCAGATCAGATGACTTCCTAGGTCACACGCAGCCGTGGAAATCCCAAAAGAATCCTTTCTTTTCAGGTGAAAAAGAAATGTTGACACCTGTCCACCCGCTTTCCGCACAGCACCAGGGGCTGGGGTTATTTTCTTGTCGAGGACAGTGCATTTAAGGATGTGGTTGAGACGATGCATTTTCCGTTTGACTTCTGCTTGACTTTCAGTTTGAAACACAGAGACACYGCTCTTCTTGTTAAACGCCATCCCAGAAAGAAGGAAGGATTTCCAGAAGCCCCACTGACCCGGCTGTGGCTCGGCAGGTTGAGGATATGACAGCGATGAAAGAGCCTGCGGTCGCGATAAACGAGAACAGGTTTTCTGTCGGCTGTTCTTCGCTGGTTTTCTGAAAAACCCAGGGGAGCATTCACTTTCCCCGTCCAGAATGTTCCCAATATTTGGGTTTTTTAAAGCGGCTTTTAATCTTAATTGCTGTTGGGATCTTTGGGCGATCAAAGGGAGGATGGCTGTGATTCTTTGTATTACTCACTGCTGCATTAGCACCGGGATCACATATTCATTTATTTGGGTTGGGGAGGTAACAGTCTCCTTTCACTGCACGCACACAATTACTGTAAGCATGCAGGGCACTTGCCAAATGATGCATGAGGGGAGGAGGAGAATCTTTGAAGAAAATTGTTCAAACGTAATTTAGTTCACTAATTGGCAAGGGACCGTTACTAACGAATCGCTTCTGTTTTATGTCAGTAGTGAATCAGGTTGATGATGTGTAACATACATTAAGTCAGTTAATGAGTATTAACTAGAAATGCGACCGAAACACAAGAAAAAGGGTTTTTTCACCTTTAACTAGCCAAGCAGAATCAACAATAAATAAAAGGATATGTGTAAGTGGTTTAGATGATTCCAATCTGCAGTGGAAAGACTTTTCTTAGAATCTGATGGTAACCGCAAGTTTATGGGAAAGAAAAAAGTCAGACGCTTACTGCGGCAGTTCATCAGCACTTGCTTTATTTCTAACCAAGCCTGAAATGAAAATGACTAAAAGTCATTACCGTAAAATAGCTGATTAGAACCCAATGTGAACTGAGACAGTGAGCCCCGGCCGTGGCTAGGGGACCAGGGCACCCTGTGGCCAACGGAGGCATGTGTTGCCTTGGTGGTGGCTGTGTGGGCACTTTCACTGGGGCATAGGACACTTGGCATCCCCCAGTCTGCACTGGGCAGGCTGCCGGGCCCCTAAACCTTGGGAATCACATGGAGAGGAGGGAGACTACCTTGCTGGAGCAGCCATAATCACAGCCATGCTTAGGGTATGATGCAATGACACGACACGGCTTTGGGTGCAGGCAGGAGCCAGGGCTGAAGGAATGTGGCCCTCAGAGCCCRGAGGTGCCAGGGCAGAGCCGTGAGGTGACAGCAGCCCACGTGCAGAATGTGGCTCACTCGTGGATGTGCAGCCCTGAGAACAAACATTGTTACAAAACCCTGGCAGAGGGAAAGTTTCTGGCCYGCTCTGGCATGTGAACAAACTGGCTTATTAGGCCGCAGGTGCAAAAATGAGAACATGGGAGTGAAAGTGAGGATAATATGGTGAATTCCTGTGTTCTGTAGGTTTTGTGAAATAGGTATCAGGCCGTGGAACCTGCCAGACACTTCAGGGGACTCAGGGACAGGCAGGGGTCTGTCTGCTGTGGGCCAAGGGGGAGTAGCCACAGGATTAGCATTAGGATCACAAATCCATCACTTGGTGACCTGGAGAAGGAAGGCAGCAGAACATCTTGGGGGGCTCAGTGTGGGCATTACCTCTGCTCAGTCAGGCAGGTCCAGCCTGGCTTTCAACTCATTCTGGCCAACCAGAGTCAAAGCAGAAGGGAGATGCATCAATCCCACCTCCTGGCAGCTTTAGGCGAGGAAAGATCATTGTTCCAGCAGTGAGGAAGAGCCCCGATGCCTGCAGCCAACCTTGGACACTGCCACAGCCCAGACTTGTCATGTGTTGTTCTCCTTACCTGTATTTGCAGCCACGAGGTACCTTTCTTACAGCTGGTTCTAAACAGGGTGTGTTGCAACACAATTTRTATCACACAACCCCTGAGCCCCTTGGCACACGGTGGGGTGCTGGTTTAGAAATAAGCTGATAATACAGTCATGGCAACACTACTTGCAGAGTCAGAAAAAACCCTAAACATCCAGCACCAGCAGAAAATGTGTACAGATTAGTTTATCTCTGTACTCAATAGAGATAAAACCCCTTCTTTGAAAATAAAATCTAAGCTCCGGAAACAGCAGACAGGATGGAGTTAAGCACAATCTTGTGGATCATGAGACGTGCTGCCTGCTGGCATTGATACCTCAGAGTCCATCCCCAAATAGTGCCATTAAATAGGGATGACAGAGTGGCACAGGACAGTCCAGCCCCAGAGGAGGGGATTTAGCCAATGAGGGGCAAGGGGTGTGAGGGAAAGAGGCAGAAAGAAGCAGACAGACACCACTTGTATGGAATGGTAAATTCTCAAGTTTAGAACCTCAAACAAGCGCAGTTGGCTGGCAGTGCCATGACAATTATGGTGCTTTTGTCTCTTGGCAATCCAAAGTTTTCACAAGACAAATAAACATGCAGAAATACACGTAGGATGGGAAGAGTTAAACACTGGGAGAGAGGAAAGGTCTGTAGCAGTCAGATGACAAGGCAAACTCACACCTTCCAAAATGTATGGTGTGTCAGAAYGAACATAATTTCCTGCTGTTCAGAGGCACCTTCTCTGCTTCACTGACCTTCCTTTTCTTCTCAGGTCCTATCACCTCTTCCTGGCTGAAGGCAAGGTTCAGGAGGTTTACCTGTAAGAACCACCAGAAACAGGGATCATTCTCACAGGGCAGGCTCCTGCTACACGAGTCAAATAGCACAGCTTCCAAAACTGCCATGTGTGTGCCTGGATCCTCTTGGCTTTGCTCAGTGTGATCCTGTTCTCCAGAAAAGCAATTAGGCAAGGAATCAAAACTGGAGTACTGGAGGGAACTGGGAATGTAGGAGTTGTGCAATCAACAGGTTCAGCTTCAGGGACAGAGAATGTGTTTGGTGGCACAGGGAACTGGACCCATCTTCCCACCACTGACAGAAAACAGCAGGAGCGAGGAGATCTTTGAGGAATATAATAGCTGATAGGGCATTGGTTTTTCCACCAACCTCAGATAATCATAACCCATGGAAAAGAAGAGGGCACTTGTGTCAAATTTGTGGTCACAGACTTTTAGGAGGAGACTGTACATCAGCGAATTCAGCACGAACTGGTCAATCTCAGGCTTCAAAACTACCTGTGAGTCTGTGAAAAATAACCAAGCCAAGCAAGCTTTTTTCCAAAGGGCTTAACTTCCCTCTAAAAAGACACAAACCTCCCCCTGAAATACTCTGAGCCTGCAAACCAAGAGGTTAAAAAACACAGATAAATATATGTGAGAATATAAATGAGTCAATGGAACAGACACTTCAGACAGACCACAGGGAGATGGACAGCCAGGACGACAGCTGAAGTGTTGGCTGTGCCAGGGGACAAACTCACTTATCCTCCTTATCATGTAACATATTTGCATTTCTACAATAATAATCTGGAGCTGCTGAGAGCAACGTGTGTTGTGGCCCACCCAGAAGGGACGGAGCACAGTCTGGCAATGTGACCTCTCTCCCTGGGGCTGAGCTGAGGGGACGCACCACGGCACAGCGCTTCGCCTCCAAAACAAAGTTCACTTGGATGACAGCGAGGTGAACGGAGAGGGAAAGGAGTGCTAACACAATTCCTGCTCCCAAACACGAGCACCTCCCTCTAGTGTCACTGCAAAGCATGAGGAACCCCATAACTGCAGCAGGGGAAGCACAAGGAGTTAATAAAGAGCTATTCCAGAACACATCCCGGGGATGAGCACAAGGTCTCCAGATTACAAGATGTGGTCATTATAGAATTCCCCACTCACGTCACCAAGGCTTGCTTTTCATCTGACCTTGGAATGAGGCTTCAGCAATCTCTGCATAGCAATGGGCTTTCTAATGTGTGAAATAGCTCTGATTAGGGATTAACAGCAAAATACTTTGAAACAACCTCACTTCGCCTCTCTATCGTGTTTCAAATTGTTTTCCTTCCCCTCTTCCCTCCTCTTCATTATGAGCAACACAATATTGCTTAATGCAAAAGTACAATTTGCTTTCCCTGAAAACAGAGAAAACAAGAATGTGCCAAAGTGGGCTGGGCAGGTTCTCCCTCATCCTGCACAGTCAGGCTGACAGAGCTTCCAAGGCTGCCCAAGGCATGTTTGCTTGAGGACAGAGCCATGAGTGGGTCTGTGTTACAGCTCCTCACCTGATATCCAGCTGCTCCAACTGGCATTTTTGGCAGCTATCTACTTTCCTCTCCCTGGCATGGTTTTAACCTGTCTGCTTCCTTTTTTTTTCAAGAAAAGGGCCCGGAGGAGGAGAAGCTGCATCCAAAACCTCTGCAGTGCTAACACAGCTGCAGGGTTTGTACCCTGTCCTGCTGGCCACACAACAAAGCAGGGTCACAATTCCAAGTCTCCCAGCCCCATCACCTGGATGAGGCAGCTCTTCTATTTTAACCTAAACTACATCAGCTAGAGCTGGTGCTTTAATTTCCTCTACTGAGGAATGGATCTTCCACAGCCCAGACAGCTACTCAGGGAAGATTTTACTCCTTTGCTATTCCTCTAGAATTTCCTGCATGGGTGGGATACTTRTGAGGTGGAGAAATAGCCACGATGAGCAGCTGCTTGCACTCCAGCTCTCCCCAGTTCTCCTGCCCTTTACCACAGGCAGCACGAGCACCTYGCAGGAACCTGAGATGAGGAGGGAAAACATCCATGGAAGCCATGGAGGGCTCTAGACAAGCACTATTCATCCATCCCATGATTCAGATGTCAACAGTGAGAGGCATTTCACCGAAGCCAACTTGTCCTGGCCTGTCCCTGCCCAAGCTCACGTAGGAACTCGCAGCCAGGAACAGACCCCAAGTCCAACTTCAGCTCCCATCCTTAACCAAACACTCCAGCTTCTTCCACAGAAAAGCTGCTCTAAAGGGGATTAAGTCAGATCCGACGTGTGCTTATTTGACTTGAACCAGAAAGTAAACCTCTTCAACGGTGTGGTGAGAAGCAGGAAATCCCTCCCATTGACTAAACATACAACCAAAGCCTCCAGAAGTTCATCAATGCTAATTTTTCCCATGCACTGGGATGCTGGACTTGAATAACCGACGGCAGAGCTTGGGCTGTGAGAATGTTGATTTTCCTCCGACCCAACCCCAGCCCCACGGATGAGCCAGGTGCTATAAAAGCAGGTAGGACAAGGGGCAGCCCCTYGCCCCATGCTGACAGGTGGGATAAGCCCAGAGCAAGTAGCAAAGGCAGGAGCAGCTCTGTGACCTCCTGACTCTGAGTCCAAGGCAAAGTTCAGGGTCTGGGTCACACCATGAACACACAGTGAGTTTGAATCTCCTGTTTCACTACGTGTAAAAAAGTAATATTTTGCCGCAGGAATTTTCCTGTAGAACTTCAGCTAACTTGTGAATCATACAAGTGTTACTAATTTCTGGCATAAAACTCACAGGACAGCTGTGACTCGTCTGGAGAAGATATCAGGCTAAAAATAGATTAGACTTAGATTAAAGCCTTCCCAAGGCAGACTGGTGGACGAAACAGCATGAGCAGACCATAGCCACGCTGCTATTCTTAGATAGACACAATCAGGACCCAGTTTTGTGCTTTGCAATTTGCAATCCCCAGCGTCCCCATGTATTCCGGCCAAAAATTCCCAGCATAAATCGAAGAAAATTTACAGCTCTTCTGACATGTGTTTTGCTTCCCAAGGCATCCTATGCAGAACAGCTAAAATTGCACAAGAGCATTCRGCTGTGTCCCTCTTTGTCCCTGGCCTGCCCCATGCTGGGGTTTGGCACTTGGCAGATTTTATGCCCTCAGAAGAGTTCCCTTTGTCCAGGACACGGAGGGTTTTGTTTGGTACCTTGTAACCGTCCTGACAAATTCACAAGCACATGAATGTCAAAAGAAGTGCAGTTCCATCGAGCAAGCTGGAAGAATAAGGACTGAGATACAAGACTGAGCTGCTGAAATAAGGCAGAGTGACCCTCAGGTGGCAGGGCAACACAGTTTGTGCAGGGAACTCTCATCATCAGGGATGTTAATCAGAGTGACCTGAGGCTTCCTGTGATTTCAGCTGCAGCTACCACTGACTCAACAGCACAGCAAACTCTTGCCACTTCCAGAAATCAAACTCCTTAAACTGGTCCCCTAAGACCTAATTCCCGCCTGCTCACCAACAGCTGGCTGCTCCGTGCTCCCAAGCACAGCAAAAATCAAAGTTCACAGGACACAAAGTTCACAGGTGTCAGTGAAAGCGTGAGAGGAGATGGACACAAAGTGACATCACAGAATCACAGATTCCCAGAATGGTTTGGATTAGAAGGGATCTTAAAGCTCATCTCATTCCACTCCCCTGCCACGGGCAGGGACACCTCTCACTAGCCCAGGTTGCTCCAAGCCCCATCCAACCTGGCCTTCAGCACTTCTAGGGAAATACAAGAAATTCCATTTAAACAYAGGGACAAACTTTTAATTTTTTTACTGTGAGGGCAACCAAGTAGCGGCAAAAGTCATCCAGGGAGGTTGTGGAGACCCCTTCCTCRGAGATACTCACTACCTGAGTGAACAAGGTCCTGAGGAACCTTCTCCCCTTGCCGTGCTTTGAGCAGGTCAGTCGGCCCTGCTGATCCCAKCTGCCCCTGCTGCCCCCGGAGGCGGCTCCGTGGGTACACCCTGGGCTCCCATCGGTTTCCAGTGCCGCGGTCGCACTGACATCAGTGGAGTTCATCCTGATTTCCATCTGTACCCGCGCAGGAGGATCATGCTGCTCAGCATGAAAGCCAACTGACGCAGGTGGAAGAATGAAAGACCCTCAGTGTGGTGCTGCTGTGGAAACTTGCCGCGTTTTTGTGCCCAGGAAACCACGCCAACACATCGCTGACTATCACCAGTCCTCTTCCTTTTCCTCAGCTCCTGAGAAAACCTTTGTCATTCAGTGCCACCTCTTTGTCTCACGTCCTGCTCTACGCCTCGTGTGTCTTGTGGCTTTTAAAGGACTAATGAACAGATTTTTCCAGAGTATATTAAAAAAAAAAGCTTCAAAAATACCTGTTAGAAGACAAAATTATCAATATCTCTCCTGATAATCTCTTGTGGGGCCCTCAATCCCACTGTGCACTTCCGTGATGGACATCCTGATTGTTGGATCACAATCATTTCCCAGAATCCTTCCCCTGTGTGATTCCAGCTTTGTAACTGAGGAGAAAAAGKCAATGGACTCCTTCTGCCTACTAGGCTGCTACCCAGCAGTCCCTCATGGGATATTAGATCTGTCCAACCTTAATTTATGCAGATTTCTCCAGAGGGTCTGGTTGCTAGAATGCACAGCATGAACACATGGAATGGCARCCAGCATGGAAGCGCCACGTCTTCCCACAGATATCACTGGCAGAGCTGCCAGGGAATCTGAGGGTGCAAGGGTTAAATCTCCCTGGATCTGTGGGGTGATGGGCCTCACCTCCGCATGCAGAGATCACTAGGAAACTGTTTCCTGCACGCTAGACAGGGATAACTCATGGAAGGGATGAATGGCCCCAAGATACAGCTAAGGATCTGACGTGAACTGAGAAGCCAGGAATTTCCTGACCTCCCTGTCTCACTCCTCCCAGCATGGCCTGAGCTCACAGGAAGGAGAGGCAAGCTCATCTCTGAATCTTTCTTCATTGCTTGGGTCTGTGTAGCTTCAGCTGCTTTGGAGAAAATGTTCTGGGAACTTCTCATCAGATGCAGCTCTCTTGATAGGCAGACAGAGATAAACCTTGCTGCTTTTTTTCTCCTCTGCAAAAGTTCAAGATAATGACATTGCYACAGAAAAATGCTTTCCTATTGCTCTGCACATGGCAGGTTTCATCCTTCAACTGCCTTCTGTCATGGCACTTCTGAACGTGGTTTGCCTGGGAAAAATCAGACAACAAAGGTCTTGATCTCCAAGCTGTTATTCTGCAATTGAACACACTTGTGCTGACCTTCACTGCCAGGCAGAGGCTGTGTACAACACTGCAGCTCAGCAGGGCACAGGAACCATGGAATGGTTTGGGTTGGAAGGGACCTTAAAGCCCATCTCATTCCATCCCCCTCCCATGGGCAGGGACACTTTCCACTATCCCAGGTTAATCCAAGTCCCATCCACCCTCTGAACACTTCCAGGGATGGGGCAGCCACAGCTTCTCTGGGCAACCTGTGCCAGGGCCTCCCCACCCTCCCAGGGAACAATTCCTTCCCAATATCCCATCTAACCCTGCCCTCTGGCACTGAGAAGCCATTCCCCCTTGTCCTGTCCCTCCATTCCTTGTCCCAAGTCCCTCTTCAGCTCTCTTGGAAACCCCTTTAGGCACTGGAAGGGGCTCTGAGGCCTCCATCAGGGTAACCATAGCCCTGGGCACCAACAGGACACTGATCCCTGGCAAACCAGACAGATATTACTGCGTCATCCACGAAAGTCTGTGTCCACACTGGCTTCCATCACCGCCAGCACACAGAACGAGGACATGGCCAGGTAGCCAAGTCTTCCGCACAAGGAGCAGCAGCTGGAGGCCAGACAGACTGTCCTGTGAGGCCTAAAGCAGCCCTGATTCACAACACTTAGGTATGAAGTTCTCCCCAGACACCTCAGTCGCAGACAGCTCCTGTCAGGAGAGCTGATCCACATGGCAGGAGCATGCCTACAGCAGGCAGCAAATCCCAGAGCAGATCCCTGAGCCATCACTGATCCCACTGGGATGTCCACACAATGCCAAGTGTCAACACCCTTCCTCATGTCCCACAGCAGTCTCTAAGCACGGCCAGCCCAGCAGCAGGAGCAGTGTCTGGTGGTGAAGCCAGAAACTTGGGAGGCAGAGCTGCCTGGTGCTGTGCTGATACAGCCACACCATTCCCAGCCYAGGGCTCCCTGCACGGCTGCCTCACTGTGCACCGAGACTGTGCTCCAAGGACCACCCCAGAACTTCAGCCCACAGCTTCCTGATGGGAGATAAAAGCCTGCAGAGGCGTTCACATGGTCAGATTTTACTCATCTTCTAGTTGTTTCATTCCAAACTCATTCCACTGCAACATGTTTGCTTACACGAAGGCAAAGCTGACCAAAATCAATTTTCAGAACAAGAACATGAAAGGATGTTCTTTACAAGAGGATAGAGGAGTTTGCTGAAGAACTCAAAATGTTATCCCAAGTKCAGTGCAGGACCTCACTTTCATCAGCAGATAAACCAATGGGCAGCAATTCTGTATTTTTCCCAACTTTTCCCAGCTCCTAAAATGCCAGTGGAAAGTAGGAAGATGCACAAAGATAGCACAGGAGGACAAACCCTTGGCTGATGCAATCAGAAGGCTCCTGAAGCCAGCAGAGGTGGGCTAATTTACATGCTGGTGTCTAACTCTGGATGATTAAGTGCAGAGATGCTCTGCTGGGAAAGGGCAATCTCTCATTTGATCCCGAGGATCATCAATCATGAGATGGCAGATAACAAGCCAGGGGAGTACATGGAAATTTTTCCCCAATCTGCAAAGTCCTCGGTCAGAGACTCTCCGTGGCCACTCCTAAAGGCCAGTTCCAGTTCTCACTGGGCAGGAAGAGCTGCGTCTCTTTTGGCAGATCTGCATCCTTTGCCTCTCCCATGTTGATTAGACAAAAATAAGCCTTTAATACTTTCATTCCTGGTTTTCCTGAAGAGATATAGGTCAGGAAGATAATGACCAATAAACTCAATTCCAACAGCACAGTTTTTATTTTTGGTAACCAAGGAATCAGAAGGATTCACTCCAGATGAAGAGCAGAAACGGGCTCACCCACATTTCCAAAAGCAACTTGTGACTGTGGGTAATGGTTTTGAACTCAGAACTTCTTGAGTATCAAATCCTTGTGCAGACAGCAATTTTCTGGGACACTCCAAATTGTTCTGGTTAGTTCAGAAAATCTTGGCATTCCCATCCCAACCTAACAGCTGGAAAACACTATTAATAGTGTCTGGATAGCAACAAGGTGTTCACACTCACACCCCAACAGGTCCTGCTCCTCCCCATCTTACCTTCACCTGACCCTGTCAGACAACACCTAACTCAGACTTCCCATCCACCCCAGCTTATCTTCATTTTTAAAGACAAACTTCACTCTCCAGCTTGGCTTCCTGATTCAAATGGAATACACAATGGTCATTTGTTTTAACCACTTCCTTCAGAAAAGAAGGGAAAGTCCCTCTCATATGGAAAAGAGTGTCAAATTTTTATTAGTGCGGGCTTTACAGTGATGATTCTAACTACTGGCTTGACTTTGTTTTTCCCTAAACTGAGTGAAATATTAGCCAGCTTCTAAGCTATAAGGTTTTAAAAATAGTATCAAAGAATACATTAAGAAAACCCTCTGCCATGCAGAATCTCCCAGGGCTTGGGATTTTTTTTTAAAGTCTTTGGAAGCCTATGATGGATAAAGTGATTCTTCCATTTTTTAGCAACTAATGCTGTTTCCACCACCTTCAGACACTCTCACTCCTGCTCCTGAATTCTAATGAAATTCACATGCTGAGAGAGGTGTCTGGTGCTCAGCTCACCATCGTGACAGCCCCAAAAGAAGGTCAGAGCATGAATCAGTGGGGCAATCATCAGCAGCAAACAAAAAAGGCTCCTGTTTTCACACAGACGACAGAATAAACAATGATCAGAAGGAAACTGGAGGATGTGACACGGAAAAAAAAATGTGGTTAAAGTTTGAAAAATACCAGCCTAGGCACAGAAGTTCATTTCTAAGATCCAGAGTCAAGGCAAATACCTCGCAGATGCCTTTAGAATGACAGGGTGAGTTGCAGTCTGCAGTTGCTGTCTGGGTTAGACACCCCGGGATTCTTTTCAACAGAGGCGGGGAAAATTTTAGTAGCAATTTCCTACTCTCGTTAACTTATCCTCTAAAGATGCAGTTTCTGACCATTCAAGCTCACATGATTCTCAGCTAATTTGAATGGGAGGAGGATCAAGTGGCAAGTCTGGTGGTATTCAGAGATTTGCCCTGTCACTGAAAAAACCTCTGCACATGCCCATGAATTTGGGCTYTGATGGTGACTCAGGGTTTGGCCGGGCAGCCTTCAGGGTGGGATTAAGTTCAGTTTACTTATCTAAAATGACATATCTGGTCTATCCTACTTCTTTGGGTTGCCCCAACAACCATCAAAAAAGAGATCAGTACCTGCAGGGGATAATGCTTCCTGTCCCAGAGGGGTAGACAAAAAGGGATAGGATTCACTAAGTACCTGTGACTCACATGTAAAGAAAGTCTGGAAGCAAGAGGGGAGAGATGAAGACCATGTTAGGCAACAAAAACACCCTTCAGACCTAAAACAGGGTGGTGATTTCAGACCCTTAATCCAAACCYACACACAGGTAAACCAGCCTGGCTGAGACAGAGATAGGTTTAGTCTGTGTGTTTAATTCACAGACTCCAGAGAACAGAATCAAATTCTGGTACTGGATGGATGAAATAAATGATCATGGAAAACTTCTTCCTAAATGCTTCCAGTTCATGCTTACATCCCTCTGTACCCTCTATGYACTGTGATCCTGCACAATAAATCCACTAACGTTAGTGAGTTTTGTGCCATCCTTGATGATGCAATGATCCACGGCAGTGAATTCACCCGTGCCTGGAGTATCTTAGAACCACTAAATTTTCCTCACCTKCTGAGGTACTCTTGAGCAAGGCATCCTGTCTGTCTCATTTATTCCCATCTTCTTCTTTCTGCCTGCAATCCAAACAGCAAAGCAAAATTAGTTTCACAGTGCTTAACTGAAAAGAAAAAAAAAATAAAATCCAGAAGCCTGACTAAACCACTGAGGCAAAATCCCATGAAATTGTGTAACCTTTGCTCTCAGGCACTGCCAGCAGTGGCAGTTTATTCCTAGAAAGAGAGATTTCAGAATAGTGTCATCATCTGAACATACACCACATCAACTTGGAACAGCTCTATCAATTATACTTAAACTCCATTTTAACCATGAATTATACTTCAGTCCATTATAATTTGTTAATTATACTTAACTCCATTTCTTGTTTCTAAGAAAACAAAGCTTATGTCTGCACATGCTCTAAGTGTGAGGGCTGGGGGAAAGGAGGGGAGATCTCCCCTGGTTAATTTTTATTAATCTTTCAGACAGTTTCAATAAAATTTGAGTGGGTGTCCAAAGTGTCTAGTTAGAGGAGGAGGTTCCTGTTAAAATCCCCAGAGCAACAGAAGTGGCAGGATGAGTTCACTCCTCATTAGTCATCRGAGAATCTGCAGGAGAAAGACCTGCAAAGGTGACTCCACAGGCAGGGAAACTGCTTTATCCTGCCCGGCAATCCCAGGAATGCTATTTACCGTTTTGTCACTAGATGGTATTGTTCCACAGGCTATATCCCAGAGCCTCAAAGGTCAAACACGGCATGGTATAGCAGAGGCTGGGTTGATTAAAGGGAGAGAAAAGGCTTTTTTTCTCATGTATTTTCATGTATGTTTTCCCACATGGAAGTTATCAGCAAAAATCAAACTGCAACAGCTAAAGGAAAAGAGCTTTGGTGAACATGATAATGTAACTCAGTTTTGATGATCTGTGCATTTCCTCCATATCTGASAGAAACTGCTGAGATAAAGACATGGAAAGATACTGATACAAAATCAAGTATTTCTGTTAACGAACCAAGCATAATCAACTGGCCCTTTGTTACAGTTTAATCTGACACAAAATTCAAACAGCCTGACAAACTCTGCTCATCCAAAACCTAAATATTATAGAATCATAGAATCACASAATCATGGAATAGGTGRGGTGGAAGGGATCTTAGAGCTCCTCTTGTTCCACCCCCTGCCATGGGCAGTGACACCTTCCACTATCCCAGGKTGCTYCAARYCCCATCCAGCCTGGCCTTGGACACTTCCAGGGATCCAGGGGCAGCCACAGCTTCTCTGGGCAGCCTGTGCCAGGGCCTCCCCATCCTCACAGGGAACAATTCCTTTCTAAAACCTCAACTAAACCTACKTTTATTAACAGCACTGGAAAGACCTTACCCACACATTCCCATTGTGTGGAATACATTATGCTGGGATATAATCAGGAGCAGAAGCTCCTTCAGTTTCAAAACTGGGCATTACCTGTGTCTTCAAGGCAAGAAGAATATGCTTCCATTTTCCTGCCTGGATGGGTGTCACTTTTGTCCCCTTCATGCTCACTTAAATCTGCTCTGACAGGGGGAGGGTGATTCTGTAAAGCAAATGATGTTTTGTCTTAGTAGAATAACCAAAAAAATACACTCAGGTGGTAAATTCATAAACCCAAGAAAATGTTTCTTACAAGGAGGGTTTTGCTAGATAAATTCTGTTCTCCCAGTAAGACCCAAACAGAGCTATTTCTGTACCTTTGTGCTCTCCTCYTCTTCCTCCTCCTCRCAGTCCAACCCTTGGTGGGAGATCTCAGTAGGGCCATTCTTCYGGATGAGGCTGCTGCCAGCCTTCCTCACCCTCTTCTTGTCAGTTGTCACTTTGACTTTCATGAGGTGGAAGTCGGTGGAGACTGACCCCACTCTCAGGCCRACAGGATCCCCACCAAACAACAGGTCACCAGGGCTGGAATCTTCCTTAAAGCCAGGGGGCTGGTAATCCCTGGGAGTGACTGCACAGGGAGAGGGAACCCAGTGAGGTCAGGGAAACTGAGTTCCATCTCCCCTTAATCTGATCTAGATAGAACAAGTGTGAACCAGCTTCGAGTAACATCAGCTACTAAAAATATTCTGGACTTTCTTTTTCAGGAGAAAGGGAGAGAATGCAAAGGGAAAAATGAGCTGAGCAAATGTTATGAGGGAGCTCAAAGAATGACTTCAGGATGCTGAGACATCATTAAAGTGCTGGATATCTGGAGCAAAATCTGACATCACCTGTTCTTAAAAAAACAAACTCAAAAAAAAAAAAACAACAGAAAAGAAGGATGTCTCCCTTTCACACCACATGGCTGTACTTCTTACATGGATTTCAAACTTTTCCTAAAAAGCATCTGCCATCCCTGTGCATCAGAAAGATTTAGTATGTTACACCATTTCTCACTGTTATCAGCCAACAGCTTCTCCCATGTCACCTTTTCTATGCTTTATTTACTTCAGAGGGCTCACGCTTATTACAGAGCCTGATGGAAAGGGAATTTTTCCCTAAGGCACACACAGTTCTCCACCTACCATCGTTGTAGTAGAGCAGTTTCATGGTCAGGGTGATGTCATTGGGCAGTGGCCCGAGGTTCTGCATGAGCAGGTACAGCCTCCGGAGCAGGAGCCTGCTGGCCCGTTTGACATCCTCGCTGCCCACTCCCGTCACAAACTCCCTGTGGTTGCTACAATCGGCAGAAGAATAACGGATTTGTTATCCTCAGTCATGAATATTCACGATCCAATTACACACACAGAGCACCCACTGACTTGTCTGAAACCACCAGTGACAAAGCTGCAATGTCTTTATGTAATTTCCAGATAAACAGGGAAGTGAAACAGGCTCCAGGGATGGGGAGGCATCCGCAGAACACCCGCTCCAAACTCAGAGGCCTGGCATTTACATTTGAACAGACTTTGGAGCTGGGGCAACCATTATACAAATGTCATGACTCACTTGTTTGAACATGATTAAATTGGATCAAAGGACCATAAAACAAGTGCCTTTCACCTAAGCAATTTCAGGAATGAGAGGAATGAGTTGAGGATCCCATCTAAAGCCGATTCATCACAGGGGCTATTTTCAAGTCCATTCTGCAGTTTTTGAAGAGAAGTGAATTGCATGTTCTCACTCAATTCCATGTAAGAAAAAGGAGCTCAGAGGCACATTTTTCAGCAGTGACGAAGGGGCATTCCTCTCACCTCCTTCACCCATCCAAATGTCAGCTGGCTGCTCCAAGCCAGCAGTCCAGACTGAGACCCATGGGTGACATGAGTGGGATGAGTGCACTCCAGAGGAGTTTGTTTCTCTTGACTACAGAGGTAGAAGAGATGAGAACTCAGAGCAGTCAGCTAACTTTAGACAGAGCAGATGAATCACTGTGTGACTAAGGGACCCGAACTTCCCTAACTTTCAATGGGAAGGGGTCACAAAAATGTGTAGCTCCTTCATTACGTCTTTGGAAGACCCCTGACACTACACGTGGGCGGGAGGGTGCCCAATGCAATCATCCCAAATCGCTTCAAAAGCAGTAAAAAAAAACCACAAGAGGATGTCAGGGGTGAACCTGACTGAACCACAGAAAGGAACAAATTAAGACCAATTCCCCCTTCCAGTTGAGCCTCCTTTGCATCCTGAAAACAGGGTGGCTGTGGAACAGCCTGGCTTCACAAGGTTCGGAATCACAGAGTCATTTGGGTTGGAAAAGACCTCTAAGAGCAGGAAGTCCAAACTCTGTGGTATTAGATGAGCACTGTGTTCTTTGGTTAAACCCTGTATGTTCAGAAATGTACAGTGAGAGGAGAATGCTGGCAGTGCCTAAGGTGGAATATCCATCACCTTTACAAACTGTGGCATTAGCAGATCAGAAATGGCAAAGGGAAAGTTCATAAGAAAAAAAGAAATGAGACTTCCAGAGGAATTAACACATCAAGCACTGCTTCAACGTGGAAGTAACACTGTGAATTTGATGGAGAAGTGAGTCAAAAACCAGAAGGAACTGAACCTTGGAAGGACTGGCATCCATGGCAAGCAATTCCTCCAAAATCCATCTAAAACAAGGCAAAGACCATTTAGGAGAAAGTTTCCCCTTACCCCTCGGATGTGATGATGCAGCCCCACCAAACATCTCTCCCAGAGTGATTAACTCCGAGTTTGCAGAGGAAAACAACTGCTGCAGGTGTAAAACGCAGTTATCAGCTGCAGGAGCTGACAGCAAAAATGACACAATTCCCTGGTCTGTGCCAGAACGTCAGATTATTAAGGACTGCAGGGACACGCATGAGCCTGCCAGAGCACTGCCAGTCCCTGAGGGAACAGAGCCCAGGAATCTGGTGCCTCAGAGCACATACAAACACAACAGGAAGATGGCTTGGCCTCTCCCTGGATGACACAATGGACACCCGAGCTCCATCTGGGGACTGTCCTTATTTCTAGGAACTAACGAGTAAGGCTGACTAAAGCCCCAAAGTACTCAAGTGCTCTCCATTATCTTTCAAATCCCAAATCTCCTCTTCCCCTCAGTGTGGTGAGGACAATGGACAGCAGCTTTGAAGCAGAAAGGGAGGGCACAGCCAACAGGACATTCCACACTCTGATAATTCAGATTCTCCCAATAGAAAATAATTTTGCCTTATGGCAAAAATTATTTGGATGTGTTTAGAGAAAGAGCAGTTAAGGGCACAGTCTGGGAGTGCTGTGGAGGAGCTTCCTGAGGAGCACACAAGACAGCAGAGCTCTCTTGCTGTACTGGCAGGTTCCAAGATCCATCTTTCACCAATGGCAACTGCAGAACAAAGTAAAAACAAGTTAATTATTTTTCTTTGCTTTGGTTATAGCCAATGGCCTTTGATAGTATTTATTTGAAACTCCACAGGACTATGGCCTATTAAACACAGCTTCAAATATCTAACAGAGAGTGCCAAAAAGAGGCAAAAAGCTGCTGCTTCCTGCCACACGTTTTGCACCATCAGCTCAGGCATCCTAAGTGAAAGTTCTCTCAGGTCACCCACGCAGGGCTGCTCAAGCAGAACATGCATATGCAAATGCCCAAGGGGAAAAAATCCTGGGCACAGGATCATGGTGAAAGGGCTCAAACCTCAGCAAGCTTCATTTGAAAGCACGAGGCTGTGTGGTGGAAGTGCAAGAACACTTCTTGTTAGCTGCAAGAACACTTCTTGTTAGCTGAGACAGCAGCAAGCTCAACAACTGTGCTGGTTTCTGCGTCGCCTCCCTGATGAGGCACCGCTTCTATCAACTGTCCTCAGCTCAGGGGAATTGAGGGGCTCACAGTGCTACACAACAGCATTTCAAATCATCCTCCCAGCAGTTCATCTCCTGTAAGGTGAATATCCTCCACTCTGATGGTATTTACAGCTGCTTAGTGACTTGGACCTGCTCACACCACAGAGTCACAGGATGGCTGGGGTCGGAAGGACCTCAAAGCTCATCTCACCCCACCCCCTGCCATGGGCAGGGACACCTTCCACTAAACCAGGTTCCTCAGAGCTCTGTCCAACCTGGCCGTGGACACTTCCAGGGATGGGGAGTCCACAACCCCTCTGGGCAATAAGTGCAGCTTCTTAGTGCTTCCAGAACAGAGTTTTCAGTGTAACCCTGAGAAACTAACCCAAATCCTTACCTGCTGATTTCCATCTGGGGCACATTCTTTTTGTACTTGAATTTGAATTGATACAGTTCAGTGACTGTCTAGAGATGTAACAAGAGAGGGGAGAAGCAGAAATGGGTCATTTTGAGTAACAAGAGAGTCCTGAGCTTGGAGAGTCCTTTCACACTCTCTGCCAGAGCACAGCATTAATTTAATGACACGGTGACAATTTCAACTGTATTATTGCTTGCACAGGCTTTGGCAAACTTTCTTAACAGCCACATCTTACCTAGCACTGCAAGAATCACGACAAAATTACAAACTTCCTGTTTCCTCCCTCCACTTCCTCCATGGGCCTGACTCTCCAATCTCAGTCTCTAGTGAGGCTCCAGGGCTGGCCAACCCTTGCTAAAGGAACTGGGAAGCTGCACGGGTGGCCAGTCTCACAAGGAAGCCTGGCCCAGTGCTCTGTACAGGGACAAGGGCCTGGAGGACTCTTCCCACAAGGAAATCCAAACAATATTGCATGGAAAAAGTCAATGAATTTCACCGGGTCTCGGAGTTTTTTTGAGGTAGACAAAAACAGTGGATAATTTTCCATTTAAAAGGATTAGAGAATAAAACAATTAGGAAGAACAGGGAGCTTCCCCCCAAAAGAAAGGGACTATTGTACACCAATTCCATGCCTATAATTCACTTTTTCCGGAGACAATGAGGTCGATTTGTAGGAGCTCAGCTGAGCCCTTAACTCCGAGCCTTCCTTACAAACCCCAGCCTYGGCATGGCTCAGCTCCTGCTCTGTCCCCAGACGTTGAGGTGACACACAGCAGAACTGGAACCAGGTTCAGGTGCAAAGAGTCTGCAGCTGCTCTCTGACCTCTATCATGGATGCAGACCCTCACTCCTGGATCACACCCCCCAGATGGAACAAAACAGAAACACAACAGGGAACTCCAAAAAGCCAAGGACAGGCACTACACAACACATCCATGCAGGTCTGAAGGGATTCCTGACTTCTGTCCTACACCTCTCTGCATGACAAACCAGCTCTTTTCATCAGGGCAGTTAAAAAGGTGGTTTGCAAATGAGTTATTTTAAACTTCCCATTTTTTCTCTTTGGGAAAACTAAAACAAAACTGTGAACATGCCCATTAGTTGTCTGCTAACATCCCTGCCTGAGGCCCTGGTGGGCCCAGGGCCTGGTGTTTGATCACAATGCAGCTCACTGAGCTGGCACTCTGGAGTGAAGGCACAAGAACAGAAATGGGGTCACCAAGTAGCTATGTCAGGGTAGAGCTTAAGCCTACGACTCCACTCTGAATACAAATGTACTCACCCATGCCTTCAGCTGCCTCAAAGATTAATTAAGACTCTTTCTTACCTCCGGTTCCTCRGGATTGGTGTAAATCTGTTACAAGAAAGCACAGTGAGGGCATTCTCCCCGGGACTACTTGAACCAGTGACTAACAAGGATATTTTCAGTTTACAGCAGAGATTGTGCTATCTTTAGTGTGGGATCAGAGAAAGGAATGGCTGAGAAAGAGCCTTCCTCTATCAGCAGTCAATAGCACTTCAAAGACAGGTAGAAGACACTCATGTGTGTAATATCGGAGGAATGAGGTTAATTCCCATTCCAACCCTCACAGGCAGCTATTGATGCCTGAGATTTAACTGCTCAGATGATGCACAGAGGACATGCTGAGCAAAGCTCCTGGTGCTTTGCAGAGGGCCAGGYCCAACAGCTGCCTATGGAAGCACCAGTGTGTGCTTTCTCCAGGATCARTTTAATAACGACTCTTCTGCAGRGGGAAATGGAGAGGACGCGGCAGCTTCCATGATAGGAATCACATGAAAGTGCTTCTCAGAGTTTAAGGATGCATAAAAGGCCTCAGTCAGAAGTCTGACCTGCTGAGAAAAACATCCCCATGCAGCCTTGAACTCCACGTTTACCRTATCTAAGAAAGGTCATAGCTCTATTAAAAATTACACACGTTTTGGCTTCTCCTTAAAAAAGGCACGAATGGGTTGACACAACCTTGACTCCGTATCTCTTCCAAGCAGAGGAGGGGAAAGAAAACCACTTTGTATTCATTTACTTACTGCAAGGACAGCCATGTGTAGCTAAGGAGGGAAAATCAAAACAAAACACAAAATCAGAATCTAACCTTAGTGGCAAGGAAAAGCAAGTCCTATCAAACCCTAACTGCCTACACAGGGCTAAGGAACAGATACACTCAACAAACCAGGAGTTAAAATCTTTTGCAGATTCTTCCCAGCACTGCATCAGCAACACCTAGTGGCCAGTTTGCCTGGCTCGACTCACAGTTTCCCAAAAAACAACTCCATGCTCAGCATTCTCCCTTGGGACTCCTTTCAAACAAATCCCCAAAGGCTGTGTTGATTTAAAACTCTTTACAAGAGCACCCATCCCTAGTGAAGGTTAATATTTGCATTCTGCTAGGAAATTCCCCAAGGATATTTAATTTACATTGCACATGGGACAGCCCTTGAAAACAATCTTAAAACATTCATTAAATCCCTCAGTTTTTTCTTAATCCTTGTCAAACAATTAATTTATGTCTCTCATAAATAACAAAGGACTAAATACCTCCTAGAGCTGTCAGCAAGCACTAAACTGTGTTCACAACATTGTGAATTATCTTGTGCACACTGACAGTTGTCTGAGAAACACTCAGATAATCAGTGCCAGAACGACCAGTGCTCCACCTGATCTGGGGGAACTGGGCTGATGAACACTGCTGACAGAGAGGACAGCAACTGGTGCTTTTTCCTGTGCAGGGCAGTTTTTATGTGAGAAGCAGCAAGGAATATGATCACTTGCTAGCTGGTCTTGTCCTGGAACCAGTTACATACCTTACTTGATGAATTACTTTCCAAAAAAAAAGTCATAAATTCTGAGCCTGACAGAAAAGCCRGAAGGGTTAGAGAAGATGAGATGAAGGGGAAAGATCAGGGAAAACAGGATGTAGGAAAGCACAAGCACAGAACCTCTCTCAAGAAAACAGGCAGGAGATCAGGATCTCAGCTCTGCCTGGCAGTGTCTCTATTAGACCTTAGAGAATACAAATGTAGAGCACAGAACTGAGGGAAATCCATTACAGGCTGCAAATTAGTTCCTAACCGTGGACAGGTGAGCCCAGAGAGCAACAGTGGTCAGGATTTGAGCTCAAGGCATAAAATCCCAAATCTCATAGTCAGGGCAGGGTCTTACCCCTGTCCCACAGCTGTGAGTGTTGTGTGCATGAAAGATCACAACAGAAATACAACAGGAATGGAAGGATAGTTTTGTCCTTACTTTATGAAGAAATAGTACACACCATCAAAAGAAGTGAAAAAAAACCACTTACATACTGCTTCTCCAAAGCATCAAAACAACCTTGAATCCTGCCAGGGARAAAAACTTGTTAATACTAAGCAGCAATATTTATCTCCTGATCTGTAAACACACACTCATTAGATATGGGTTAAAGGGCATTTTTTCTGGAATTAGGACACACAGCTAACAACATTTGGGGCTTGTGAAGTCCTTTTCAGGTCAGTCCTGAAGGCAGTCTCCCCCTTTCTGCATCTGTGCATTATTTATACTTCTGGGGCATTATCCTGTCAGCCCAGAGCCCACTTGAATCCTGACAAAGACAAGGATTGGAGGCCAAAGGCTGGCTCTGAGTGTGTTCCTGCTCAGTGCTCTGTTCCAGTTCCCCAGCCAGAGCTCTGATGGCTCTTTTCCCATCAGCCTTGTACAGAGCTCGGCTGAATCTGAACACGTCTGCTCTTGTAAATCTTTGTTATCTGATGCAGAGTTTACAGCAATGGGTTTTCTCAAAGCAGTAAATATCATTTGAAGTAGCAATGGCCAGATATTTACTCTTGGAGTCAGAGGAAATGCAGCGGAGTATCTCCTTAGCACATCAGAGACAGCTTTTCTGCTTGTTGGGAACATGCCAACTGTGAAATATATCCTAAAGAAAACTGTGGGGTGCTCAGAGAGGGAGATAAAATATTGTACCTACTGAAAAACAAGTGCAAGAATCCCTATCAAAGTGAAACTAGAAAAGACTAAACACAACAGAATGGATCTCATGACAGTCTTTACCCTCTCTCTGTACCTCTGCTGCTGCGTGTGCTCTGGGGCCTGACCATGACCTCACTGCAGCCAACRCTTCCACAGACCTTGAACTCACATGATCTTGCTCAGCTAATTCTGTCCTGCTTACACAGGGGCCAAGCCCCCCCCGGCAGCAGCGGGAGCTCCCCTGGCACCAGGGCATGATGTTTTCCAGTTCAGGAAGAAGAAGAATGCAGGGGCAGATGTCTCCTACTCAGCACAATCTTGTCTTGGTTTCGCTGTTACTCACTTACCACTTGACTATCTGCAATGATCCCAGACAGCTTTTATCTTCTCGGAGAATTTTTAGACAGAGGTCTGCAAAACCAGATTTAGCACATAGTTACAATCCTTATCACAACTCTTGGGCAAACACTGAAACTAAGCCAGTCCAACCTCCCTTTTTTGGATAAAATCTTTATCTGAAGGTCCTTCCTGAGCGGAAATGTTGGGTTTCCACTGAGTCCCAGGTGGGCTGACACAAGTTTATTGCTGYGTGTGCAAATGTCAAAGTGTTCCTCAGAAGCTCTGGGCTACCCGGAAGAAGGGCTGGAGTTACAGCTTTATTTCAAAACCAGCAGTTTCATCCTCTCCTCCTTCCTCTTCTCCACTCCATCCTATCCCACCATTCCCTAACACCTCCCCTTCTGCATTCAGACTTCACCAGCATCTGTGTGAGGTAAATGACTGTGCTCAGAATAAACTTTCTCTGAATCTTTTCCACACAGCTCCTTCTACCTGTGCTTCTAGGCATTCAGAATGGCAAAAGGAAACCCATCCTTCAGGTGAAGAGGTGGATTAATAACCCCTTAGGATTCAACCCAAGGGGTTCCTGAAGACGTGAGCAGGCCAGATGTTAACATCCTCCATCAAAAAGGCACAAGAAAGACCTGACATTTGACCAGTGGCTTTTCAGGGTTAGGGGATCAAGAACCAATTTGGGATTTCTGTYCCCTCAACCAAATCTACAAAGTACACGTGAACATATTTCAGGGCAACTAATGCCATAAGGAACAACATAGAAATGGATTGGAATGCATGGAGACATTTCACACTTTGAATGAGCATGAAGATGTTCATGAATCAAAGTATCACTAGTTCTTGGGATCCTATGAAAAGAGTTTGGTTCTGAAAGTTTTTTTTTCCCTTAAAAAGTTCTGATTCCCAAAGCACACATGAGACAGTTTTCACGAAAAAAACCCCAAAACAACAAAACCCAACAATGAAACTGTTTTAAACTGAAGGAGGAATTACTTAGATTAGATCTAATTATGTTTTTTACAATGAGGGTGGTAAAACACTTGCACAGGTTGCCAAGAGAGATGCTCCATTCCTGGAAAAATTCCAGGTCAGGTTTGGATGRGGCTTGGAGCAAGTGGAAGGTGTCCCTGCCCACGGCAAGYRGGTTGGACTYGATGGTCTTTAAAAGGTYCCATCCAAACCAAACCATTCTATAATTCTACGAAAACAAACAAATAYACTTCCAATTCCCCAAGGAAAGAACTGAGAATGTGAACCTCATGGGTTCAAAAATCCAAAAGAAAATAAAACATACAATAAGAGTGAATTTTAAAAACTTTCTGATTTTTAAGTCACTCTCCTGACTCTGAGACCTGATTCATAGGGCTGGCAATGCCAAGGAATGACTCTAAACCAAGAGAAACMCCAGGAGCTCAAGGCTGTCTTCCATGCTCTCTATCAGAAGCTCTGTCTGCACCCAGACTCGAGAAGGCCTGTAGCCAACTCTCACCCAAAGTGAACTCACACAAATGTGCAGCCAGAAGGTAACACATAAAGCAGATTATAGCTAAAATATAGTGACTGGAAATAAGCACTCAGCACAAATTGCAAGTGTTACCATCCAGATAGCGAGTTCCGTAGGAGCTCTCTGGGAACAGCCCTCTCATGTAGGTTATGCAGGACACAGAGATGGCCAGGAGCCTTTTCACCAGCACCATGGACTGCTGCTCCGTGGTGATGTTCTCAGGGAACAGCACTATTTCCTGAAAAAGCAGGGCAAAGCCGAAAATAGCAGCATTTTAAGTGTAACACAGGGATTATTTTAGAAACAACTCTCAGCAGGTGGAAAGAGGGTAACTTAGAAACGTAATGTTAACATTTCTCTGGTGTTTAAGCTACACAGGGGAAGACTCAAGGTGGGTGGGATTAAATGATGTAAGGTAGTGATCAATAGATCTGACATCATTACTCAAATACAGAGTGCACTGGAAGGACATTCCCTCCCCTTTATTGTGTTCCCACCCCCTCCACTGCACCAATGCTGGCACTTAACAGACAACCACCCCTAAAAAGAGGTGTGTCGTTGTAATTGTGGAGTCACACAAGTGCCAGGGCTGGTGTGGCAGCCACTGCTGTACCAAAGGCTGCTGTTTTGAGCCCTGACAGCAGCCTGAGCTGCCAACTCCGCACACACCCCCAGGTTTCAGAGTGAATTTAAATCCAAGCAGTAAAACAGCACCTGGAGCTACAGTAAATACACACTGTGTGATGCCAATATGAACAATGCAGTGGACACTACACTAAATTTAGTTCTTCTCTTGCTTTATTGCTGTTCTTCCTGCTAATAAAGCTCTGTGCACACCTAATGAGCCCACATTTATTGAGTCACATCACGGCAGAGCCCCACACTGTTTCCCACTGAATTGGAAATAATCCAGCTAAGAACACAGCAGACAACAGAAAGTGTTCCCACCTCCACAGGCACAGGCGTGCCAGGTCCCAAACTGAGAGCTAAGATTGTCTGTACCATCATATTTTCGTTTTTTACCTTAGAGGACTTTTTCTTTTGCCTGAGTAGCTGCTGAGCAGCCATCCTGTATTTCAAAGACCTGCCTTCCACTTGTAACTAAACCCTGAAAAATAAAGAAGTTATGAGACACCTGGAAAACACAGTTATTGCTATTTCTCATCTTTCTTAAATTAAGAATGAGGTTCTTCAGATTTTGAAGGCTAATTGCCAGGCAGGAGAGGTAAAGCAAAGCAAACCAAGAGTACTCCATGGCACTGAGCCTGCAGAGCATGAAAACTGCTCACTGATCAATAGTATTTGAAATTCAGGGCCACAACTGCACCTGGTGTCAGTCGGTGCCACTTCAAAATGCATTTCTCATATTCCAAACCACAAATGTTAATTCCTACAACCATTAGGAAGTGTGAAGGGGGAATGTGAAAGAACTGGAGGTCTGCCAACAGCAGTTAATATTTTAGCAAGGGTAAGCAGGAAATGTGCTAACATCAGTCTTGGCTGGAATAAGGGAATGGTTCTTCTGGGACACCTTGAAAGGTAAAAAAAAAAGGGAAAAAAAAAAAAAGAGAGAAGTCCAAATTGTTTCAGTTAGACAAGCCTGGATTGAAGAGGAAAATACTCTTTTTACCAGAATGGGGAGCTGATTGATACAGGCAATAACGTTGGACATTCCACGTTTCACACTTGGGTGAGGGGCTTGATTTAGCACCATCTGACACCCTGATTAAAAACTTCCATTAGCTGGAATTAACAAGGCCTGCGTTAACTGGTTTGAAAAATGACTTGCTGGGAGATCTCCACATCTTGTGGTTAACGGGGGATGTTAATGAAAGGAAACACCACAAGTGGGTCCCATAGGGATGCTGCCGTGTCCGCAGCCAGTCGATATTCCCAGGAACAATTAAAGTAATAGCACAAACACGGCGGGGTGATTTAACTCCTGACCTAATGCAGGCTTTTATTAACTCAGCTGATCCAACCTTGTTCTGCATTTGTACCTTTTGTGCTTTTTTTCTTTCCGTGGAAGCCTCATTTCCATTTGTTGGCAGTCATTAAGACATGTTGATTGGAACATGGTGACAGCTTTTATGCTAAATTTAGCACCTCGTTTGGTAATGAGGACAGATTACGACTATAAAAGTATATTTAAACAAATATACACCTGCAAAATTTTTAATGTGTTAAATATTTTAGCAAAGTGGCTTTTTTTACCCAGGCACTGTGAGCAGGACTGGAATGTCATCAAAGCAGACAAAGGTGTTGTAATTACAACCGGAGGTTATTAACTAAATTAAACTGATTTAGGTGAGACAAAGAGGTAAGAAAACATGTTTTCTAAACCATGCCACATTTATATTGATTTATTAGGGAGGAAATATCACCCAGACCGAGCTGATCCACTCCRGCCCAGCTGTTCAGGTACAAGGTACAAGACTTTGGCATCAGTGTCTCACCTGGGCTGGAAGGGACAGATGGTGCCCTGGAACTCCAACACTCACCCACTCTGCAGCCACCTTATCACTGAGTACCAGGAAATTAGTATTAAACAGGAAAAAACAAATCTCATCCTCAAGGAACCTCCTATTCCCCTACAACCTCAGCGCTGCACCTCTCACTCCACCCCTTGTGCCTCACGCTGGGCACGTTAAGTACCGCAGCCTTTAAAAAACCAGCCATAGCTCCAAAGATGGGGGTTACTCTTTTTTGGGGGAGGTTTCTGGTTTGTTTTTGAGTGGAAGCCCAGGCCCGGCCGCGCTCCACACGGGGCCGCGTCCTGCCCGTCACACCGTGAGGCAGCGGCGGTCCCCGCAGGCGTTGAGGGTCACCTGAGGCGGCGGCGCTGAGGCGCGGGAGCCGCGAGGCGCTGAGGGACCCCTGAGGCGCCGGAAAAGCCCCAGAGGCAGAGGAGGGTCCCCGCGGGGAGCGGGAAGGGCCCCCCGAGGTACTTGGGGTCCCTCTGAGGTGGGTGGAGTTCTGCTGAGGCCCTGGGAAGCGCTGTAAGGCGCGGGTGGTCACCCTGCGGAGCTCAGCGACTCCCGAGGCACGGAGGGGTCCCCTGAGTCAGAGGCTCCCCTGAGGGGCTGAGGGGCCCTGTGAGGAGCGGAGGGACCCCTGAGGCACTAAGGAGCCCCTGAAGGACGGTGGGGGGATCCTCCTGAGGCGCTGAGGGCCCCCGAGGCGCTGAGGGATCCCTGAGGCGCGGGAGAATCTGAGGCGCGGGAGCCACTGAGGCGCTGAGGGCCCCTGAGGCGCGGGAGAATCTGAGGCGCTGAGGGACCCCTGAGGTGCTGTGGCTCTCCTGAGGCGCTGAGGGCTCCCCTGACGCGCTAGGGCGCGCCTGAGGCTCGGCCTCCGCCAGCCCCGGTCCGACCAGGCAGTTCCCGTACCTGCGCCACCCGCCCCGGCTCCGCGGGCTGCCCTGGGCACGGTGCCGCCGGACCCCCAGGCCTGGGCGGTGCTGGGGGCGGGCGGAGGCGGGGACGGCCCGGCCCGGCCCGTGAGGCGGAGACTTGACCCTGCCCCGCGCCTGACCCTGTCCCGGTTCCTGCTTCATCCTCTCTCCCTGTCGGTGTCTTCATACCTATCCCTGCCCTTGCTCTGTCCTTATCTCTGTCCCTCTGCCTATCCTTGCCCGTGTCTCTGCCCCTGCCCTTTTTCTGTCCCCGCCGCTGTCCCTGCCCGTCTGTCTGTCCCTGTCCCTTATCCCTGTCGCCCTGCCCCAGGAATTCTGGCAGGACAAGGTCTTGCAAAAGCAATAGCAGCAGGGCCATGGCAGGGGTGGTGGTGTGGTATCATACCTGTTTAAAATCACTTCATAGTAAAACACTGGGTTTATTACCAGCATATCACCCCAAAGGAGGTGCTGTTTTAAGTTAGTCAAATCCACGTTCTTAGAATATTCTGATACTTTTCAAGTAAAAGGGAGATTTAGTGTCATCCCAACTCAAAGGCAGATAATTTCTGAGCTAGTGTCACAACCCAGGCAAGGAAGATGGATTCTCTGTTTCACTGGTATCCTAGTTACAGAATGATCTGCCTAAACCAGTTCTTCCCGTCTCCAGGCATTTTGCTATCCTTCGGATAAGGAAACATTTTTTCCTTCTCATCCCTACCTCATTACCATTCCAAGCAGTTCAGGCAGATGCTGGTGAGAACACTCCCCTCTCTTCCCAGTTCCCCCACCTCTGGAAATGCCAGTCCGTTCAGTAATGATGGTTTGCCCAGCTGGTAGGGCAGAACACTGTGTTTCCTGAGTAGTTCTGTTTTCCCAGGCCATTTTCTGATCTCTTTCCAAAGACCTTTTCCCTAGTTCAGTTGACAACAGCTGCTGGAAGGCTCCTCCCTGAGGGAGGAGACAAGACCTCATTGATTTTTCGAGAATAACTTCACAACACTCAAACCAACCAGGACTGGTGCTGCCGGCGGGCGTGGAGGGGTCTGCAGGTGAGAGCCGCTGGCGTGACGCCCTCAGGGCTTTGCTGGATTATGTTTGCCTGTCGCCTGCCCTGGTGGAGATCCAGTGCCACCTGCAAGTCGTGGCTGTTGGGTCGCTTTCTGCCTCGGGACGGKTGCCAAATGCTGAGTATTAAAGGAATCAACACGACCGTGGGGCAGGAGCAACAGGTCGGCATGCAGGAAAAACAAGTTTTAGAAGATCTGGAAATGCCCCTTGCAAGGGGAGAAATGGACACCCTCTTCCAGGAGCAGCCTGAGACTGGGAACCAGTACTTGGAAGACACTTTGCTTCGGAGTTACTTGAAAACACACCTTCCTCCCAAGGTCTGGCTGCATGTTTGTGTGTCTGTGTGTACTCACCACAATTCTGCAGAGTCAGAATTGAACGTTTGTCTGAGCCTTTTTGTGCCTTTGAGCCTTTAACTGGAGGGAATTTATCAGCATTTCTTAAAACTTGTTGTGTTGGAGGGCAGGGGTGACAAACACTGCCAGGACATAAAACAGGAAGTGCCCCAGTGGGCTCCTGGGATTGGGCTGGGTGTTGCAATGTTGTTTGGAGGTTGTCAGTGTGGGCATTTGTTGTGCTTCCAAACTCTGCYGTGTTCTTCCTCCTCTCTTCCCCAGGGAAGAGGGGCTTTAAAGGGAATTCCTATGGAATGGGGCTGTTCTCAGCTGAGGGCTCAAGAGGGTGGAAAGGCCCCTTGGGATTTGTTTGTTCTCAGCACAGCTTGGTGACAGTTTCTGGGTTCATTTTCAGCCAGGGAAGGCTCTGTACAGATTTCAAGGGTGCAAGTGGTGGGGTCAGACAGTGAGCTCTGGGTCTCTGTGCTGTGAGCTCCAGTCCTACAGGAACCCCTGGGAGGAGGTGGCTGACCTCGCTCTCTGTCCTCTGCTGTCACTCCAAGAACCACAACTGCTTCCCACTTTTCAGGGATCAGTTCTCATTGGGTGGAGTGTGACCTCTCCCCATGATTTATTCCAGCAGAAACAATACCATGACCTCTAAAGTCATCAGGTGAGCAGAGGCACAGTGGGACCTGGCTTTCAGTGAGGCTCCTACATCCCCTGCTTGCTCTCTAGGTCTGTGAGGCCTCACAGACAGAGCATGGCAAGAGCTGCTGACAGTGCTGGGAGCTTGCTTTTGTCACAGCCATCCCAAAAGACAGGAATGAGGCCTCCCTAAGCACCACCACGGCCTTCTTGTCAGAAGAGAAGACAGGACAGGAGGAGGYCTTTGGGCAACCATGAGGATCCTRCTCGTAATCTGCACCTTTGGGAGAAGCATGATTCAGGTCTCCCAAAGAATAAAAGGATCAGTGCAGCAAGGCTGAGAGCTGCTTCCACTCCTTCCCCAAAGACCGAACATCAGCTGCAAAATCTCCTGGAGAAGCAGGAGCAGCATCTCCCTTTCGTTTCTGCGCTCGGTCCCAGCGGGGCAGTGTTGCCTCGCCGCTGGAAAGGAGAGCCCGGGCTGCTGCCTGCAGCACTGAGAGCTGGCTCTCCGTGGGARCACCYTCCTCTCCAGGGCAGCAGCAACCCCTGAAGCTTTGGGTGTCCTGCTGAAGCTGGAGGCTGATTCCTGTTGTACAATTCCATGGCCAACACAGACATTTTCCTGGAATGGCACAAAAGATTTSTTTGTTTGAAGGTGATTTCAGAAGAACACAGAATTAAGCACCTGCCTTTTCTGGGTGTTGTTGTGAAGAGGGATCTATYGGGCTTTGCTGCCCTGAAATATGTCCTTTAATATAAAGGATCATCTGTTTGCACTCCTAATGTGCAATAATTTTCACATTTCTAATATATTCATGCTTGGGACATCAAAGGACAGRTTAGGGTGAATGAGACCACCGAGCACTCTCAGTCCTGACCCAAATGGTTTTGTCCTCTCCACATCCCGGTGTCCATTCTTTGGAGTACCCAGGCTGCTGTGTGTGATGTTCACAAACATAGGAGTTTGGATTTTGTTTTTTCACCTTGGAAATAAACACATTTATTTGGGCAAGTCGGTGGTTTGTCAGGCTGTGTGTGGTCAGGGCATGAGCTCCCAGTGAGGCAGTTGGGGTGTTGTTAGGAAATGTGGATGAGGTGAAGGGATTGTTGTATGAGTTCCCTGTAGAGATCTATCTGATAAACTCATGTTTTTCTGCCCACAAAAAACCCACCAGGCCAACAGTTCAAAGATTCTTGTTCTTCAGGGATCAGCAAGCTTCATGAACTTTGTATTCCTGAGTTATGTGTTGAAAATAGCCTTCAAATTGTTGTCAAGCCATGATAAGCATTGGAGGTGAGGTGCACACACATCCCAGCTGGGCTCTGACAGCAAACATGGGTGGTGGTGTGAGCTGGACCAGCTGACAGGTTCTTGTGCATGGTTTTGGCTTGTTTTAACACTATTTCACTGTTCACCTGAAGGAAAACTGACTGGTCTGAGGATGGAGACTTCCAGAGTAGCACCTGGACAATGTGTGTTTGATCCTCATCACACACATGGAATAGCAGAGTGAGGAAGGAATCCATGGCAGAGTGAGGAAGGAATCAATCGTATGTAGATTAGTGGAAGGTCAATACAGGGAGAGGAAGGGAAAGGAAGAAGCCATGTTTGTATTTCATCAACAGCAAATTAATGGGGTTTATAACTGCACAATTTTGGGTGCAGCAACTGCAGCATTCACCTCCATCATTATTTTATTGAGAAGGGAACGAGCATCTCTCAAGGGGCAGAGAACAGCAAACAATATTCCTCTGATGGGAGCAAATCAGGTGCTTCTTTGGCCCTCAATACAGTCTTTGAGGTCCAATGAGGTCCAACACTGCTGGAGRTTGGGTCCTCCTGGCCTGATTTTAATCATCTATAATTCGGGTTATTTAAATCTGGGTAACTTCACTTGGCTTTGGTCATAGACAGGGAAGAAAACTTGCAAAAGGCAGTTCCTGTCACCTTGAAATAGGAATCTGAGGCAGTTGGAATGAATCACTCCTCTGTGAGTACTGGTTTCCCTCCATTAACTGTGGACATATTACTCCGTCCAGGTCAGCCAAGCCCAGCGGAAATGAGGGCACATGAATCYTTCAGGAAGCTGGGTGCAGGGTGGGAATTTGAATCTGGACACGTTGCATGCCAGGCTGAAGTGAAATGTTTGTTCCATCCCTCCTTTTCTAATCTGACAGGCAGGTAGCTGCTGAACCCAGTGGAAGTTTTCCTKTACAGATGAAGGCATTCCGTTTTTGGCAGCCCTTCCCCTGGCATTCTTCTCCAGCAGTAAATCACGGAGCGGCTGAGGGACCTCTGGAGACCGTCTCGTCCAACCCCCCTGCTCGTGTGCATCTGTGTCATTCTCAGCCCTGACGCTAAAGTGCTTCTGTCTTTTGTGAAATCCAGACATGCTGCCAAAAGTAACTTGAAAAAGTGATTTTGAGGGAAAAAAGAAAAAGTGACAGCAGAGCACAGCTGTGCCAGCAGAAGCCGAGGGAGCTGTCGTGCTGTGTTATGGAATGCATGGAAGGGCCCAGTGGCAAGAGACCACTGGCACTGCAGGACAACATGGTCAGTCCTCTGCCTTTCTAGCTGGGACTGAGGCTGGGATGTGCTGAAGGTCTCTCTTGTTGCTCCACAGGTCCTGGAGGAGGTGCATCAGGACCTGGAGAGGTTTGGAAATCGCCTGCTAACCCAGATCMAGCCTCTGGGCTGGGAATGCGAGCTGAACCCCCCCGTGTTTCGGCAGTACGATGCCTGGGGGCGGCGCGTGGATCACATCCACACCTGCTCAGCGTGGAGGAGGATGAAGGAGATTTCAGCAGAAGAAGGGCTGATTGCTGAGGCCTATGAGAGAAGATACTCCAACTGGAGGTAACTGGGAGAGAATGGGAATGGCTCAATGCCTTTCTGGTTATTCTTAGGAAGGTTTCTTCAGCATTTTGCAGGACTGAGCTGGTTGTGTAACAGGGAGCAGATGCTGCATGGACACCAGCACACCTCCCGCTGTCCCCAGCAGCTCTGTCTGTCCACTGCAATGTTCCACCTCACCAATGATAAGCCATAACTAATGGCCCACACTTGATCATAATATTCTTTGATGTCATCTTCCTGATTGTGAGGTCTGGCAGTTCCCTGCACCCCTCCAGCTTTATATGTGTTAATTGTAATGCAGGTGAAGATCTGGGATTTCACTTGCAGCTTTGTTGTCTTCCAGCCTGTGGAGACAGACCCAACATTTCTTATTGTTAAAAACTGCACCAGCTGGCCTGGTGCTGGCAGTCTCACTGGGACTGAGAAACTCTGCTGCTCCTCTTCCCTCCTCCTGGCTGGAACAGTTTTTGCCCTCTCAGAAATGAGTGGTCTGATCCTTGCCCATTCTGGCTGTATTTTGTCCTCTCTTCCCAGTCGAGATGTTTWATCCTCCTGCTGTTGCACTGCTGTGTAACCTGTCTGTTTTCCCTCTTGCTCTCCCTCTCCCAGCCGCCTGTACCAGGCTGTCAAACTGTACTTGTTCTCAAGCTCCTCTGGAGGTTTCAACTGTCCACTGGCCATGACTGATGGGGCAGCCAAAGTCATTGAGGTATGAGCTCAGCTGGTCCCTGAGGGCACAGCCTGGCAGTGCTGGTTAGAGATGGGAGCACCAGCCAGGGATGGAGGAGCACTGATCCATCTGGTTCTGGGCACGGCCCTTTCTTGCTCTGTGACTCAGCTCTGTCTCCCAGTGSCTTTCTCCGTTAGTGACAAAGCCTTTGTGCCCACGCCAGCTTTTATATTTACTTACAGCACTGGGTACAATAAGGCCTTTGCTGCACATGACACCTGTGGCACTGCAGGTAGCTGGAAAGGTGTCCCAAGTGGAAGTGTTCAAGGCCAGATTGGAWGGSGCTTGGAGCAACCTGGGATAGTGAAAGGTGTCCCTGCCCATGGCAGGGGGGTAGAACTGGGTGAGCTTTAAGGTCCCTTCCCACCCAAACCATTCTGTTACTCTATGATTCCATGATATGTACTACGAGATAATTTGTTTTCCCATTTTTGTGTGGAGTGGCAGTTAGATATACTAGACCAGATCCATACCTGRTGTAAATTCACCAAGCCAGCAAGACTTTCCCAACTGGAATAATTGGCTCTGCATCTCAGTGACCCCCTTTGCATTGCCTCRGTGACTGAGTAGAATTCAGAGGAAGTAGCTAACCCTGGGCATTTTCATGCAACAAAACTTGAACGAGCACCAGGCAGTTACCTCCTCCCTGCAGCTCTCTGGGTGCTGCTGCCATCCAGCATACATGACCCTGGCACCTGGGCTGTTTGAGAGCTCTCTGTCCAGAAATCCAGGGGGATAGGGATACTCAGCACTCGCTGTTGTAACACAGCTCTGCATATTCTGTCTGCACAGTGCTGCAGCAGCCAGGTGGGAGCTGGGCTGGCTCACAGGCTCTCAGCAGCACCTGCAGATGCTCTGCAGTGCAGGACACCCACCTGCTTCCAGGCTGGCCTGTCTGAGCCCTGAACACACACGTTAGTTAAGGCAACTGTCTAATTTCAACTACGGTCTTGTGATCATCTCAGTTTCTTTTCCCTCCCCCCATACAGTCACTGGGTATTCCTGGATCTCTGAAAAATGCTTTTGACCGTCTGACATCCCGTGACCCCAGGAAGTTCTGGACCTCTGGCCAGTGGATGACCGAGCGAAGGGGCGGCTCGGACGTTGGTACGTGCTCTGAGGGGGAACAGATGTGGCAGTGAGAACTGAGAAAATGGAGGGTGTGGGGAACCTAAAAAGCCAGGGAGCTGGTTTAGGAAGCTTCAGCAGGAATCATCCAAATCCTCTGCATATCTCTGATTTTTAACCCAAAAAAGGCCCAACCTCTGTCCTCTGGTGCACACAGGACACACAGGCAGGCACAGAGCTCTGCTCCTTGCACAGGTAGCACATGGATTTCTGGCTCTATACTCTAAACCTTGAGCCACAGAGGTCCATCTCAGCTGAGACTGAGAAAGCATTTTGGCCTTCAACTTTTATTCCGTGGCTAATGCTAATTATTACTAACATTAGTTTTTTGCTTTCTAACATTAATAATGGGCAGGGAACCTCAGAATTCTGCTGCAGAGGCRGAACTGGAAGGGGAGTCACCCGCATCTGATGAAGCTGCAGCTGGTTTCCTGGTGGAAGCAGGGAAAGGATCAGCTGAGAAGTGAAAGATGTGCATCAGTGCAGGACTGCCAAATCCATAGAACCCTTTGTAGCCCCTAAAGAACTGGAGGCACTGGATTATACACACTGCATTTCTTATCGASGGTCAATGAAAGAGATTAACAGCTAAACCATGCTCCATCTTCATAGCAAGAAGCATCTTAAAGGAGCTGCTTGAACTGTAAAATCAGCATCGATTGACACAGAAGTTCCCATAAGACCAGGAAATTTTCCCCTCTCTTTCAGCTAATGGCACCGAGACCGTGGCCAGGAAGCAGCCGGATGGCACCTATCGCCTCTATGGGTTTAAGTGGTTCACATCAGCAGCTGACTCTGATGTGACATTAACCCTGGCCAGGATAGCAGATGCTGAAGGACAGGTAAACCAGTTCAGTTGGATGGTGGAACCAGCTGAAGGAGCAGGGGCATTTTTTTGCATCCTTGTTGCATTGTAGTGAAATCCTCTCTGTTGCCTTTCAGTGCCCCCAGGGCTCCAGAGGCCTGTCCCTGTTCTTCCTGAAGGTTCGAGATGAGGAGGGGAAGCTGAACAACATCCAGGTGCAGAGGCTGAAGGACAAGCTGGGCACACGGCAGATGGCAACGGCAGAGCTGTGGCTGCATGGAGCCAGAGCAGAGCTGGTGTGTAAGGGTTCACCTGCCCTTGGCACTGGGCTGCCTTGGCATGACAGACACTCCTGGGGCTTTCATCAGTGATCCCAGCTGGAAAAGTTTCTCTCTTCCACCTCCATGGCTGGCTGTCCATGTCACAGAACACTTCACTCTGTGTGGGGCAGAGCTGAGAAGAACTCAGAAAAAGGTGGGATGGAAGAGAACAAAAAAAAGTCATTTTAGGTTGGTCATTTCCCTAATCCAGTGACCCTGAGCCAGCTGAGGGACAGTTTGTGCAGTGTGCAGGTAGGAACAAGCAGCAGGGACCAGAACTGATCATGCTGACATGGTCTCCAAAGCCACCTCTCTGGTCATAGAATCATGGAATGGTTTGAGTGGGAAGGGACGTTAAAGGTCATCCAGTTCCACCCCCTGATATGGGCAGGGACACCTTGCACCATCCCAGATTGCTCCAAGCCCCGTCCACCCTGTCCTGGAACACTTCCAGGGATGGGGCAGCCACATTATGCCACAGACTTGGCCAAAATGAGACACAGGTATTTTAAAGCAAGCAGGACTCTGACGTGCCTGAGGGCAGACAGGGACAGAGGGGACAGCCCATATCCATGTGTCTGTTRACACCACTTTCACTTCCATATCCATCCCCATCCAAGGTGTGCAAAAGGCTCATGTCAGCCTCTGTTCCCTGCAGATCTCTGCAGAGGGTCGTGGAGTGGCCTCCATCTCCAACATGCTGAACATCACTCGGATCCACAACGTCATTGGTGCAGTGGCTTCCATGAGGAGGTGAAGGCAGCACGGATCCCGCCGGGGCTGAAGGAGCAGCTTGCCAGGACAAGGGGCCTTTGCAGTGCTCAGCATTGCAGCCGAGAGTCACCTTTGTGGGACAGGCTTGGAGCCAGCAGGGCTGGAGGAGGGTGGCCTGAGGGTGGGTGACCCAGGCAGGTGAGGCAGTGCTGATCAAGGTTSTTCTGGTGGGGAGGCTGGAAGGAAACACTTGGAAGTGGAAAGTTCGGAAAGTTGCTGGTGTAACTGTTCCGTGTGTGTGTTCCCTCCAGGATGATCAGCCTGAGCAGGGACTACGCCCGCAGGCGTGTTGCCTTTGGGAAGCTCCTCAAGGACCACCCCCTGCACATGCAGACGATAGCTCGGATGGAGGTGAGGYTTTTGGGAGCTGAGCTGGACCCGTGGGAAAGGAAGGAGGGCAGAGATCCTCAGCTGTTAGTGAGCACAGCCAGCCTGCCTGTGGGCAGCACTCGGATGTAGGAGGCCATTCCTGCTACAGCAAGGTGGATGCAGCAAGGGAAGTGCCATATTCCAGTGGGATTTGATCAGATTATAGACCTAGCTTCTCTGCTAGATTTCAGTTATCCTAAACAATCACCTATGAGTTCCCCTGAGAGAAAGGATTGCCCCTACYGTGATAAGCCATGACCTCTGAATTTGGGTGTTGGCCTCAGAATCCAGGCCTAACACCACAGTCACCTGAACTGCAGTCACCAGTCTCTTGTCCAAGACTGGTACAGACCCATCCAACTTCCCTGGGAGCTCCTGCACCAGGAGATGGGATGTAAACAGCATTTAAAAATTGTCTTGCAAGGTGGTGGAGAGGGAAAGTGATCAACATCTATCAGACATAACTTCAAGCTCCAGCATCTCCTCGCCTGTGGCCAGAACTCCCCCTGTGAAAGAAAGGGCAGAACCTGTATAGTCCCAGAACACATCTTTATGCACAGGAGCTACAGAGCTCCATATCCTGATGCTTCCCAAATCAAAACTTCCCAGRGAAGTAAACTGCTCAGGAAGAAAACTGTCACAAACCTTGCAGCTCCTGGTGCTCAGAGGCTGTGCAGTGTCACATCCTTATTCTTGGAAAGGATGTGGCTTTGTGGCCGGGATGCCTTTTAGGAGCTTTGCTAAGGYCTGTTGAAATGCACTGCCCCTTTCCTAGGTCACAGTGTCCAAGAGCAGCAGCTCCAGAGAAYCTTTAATATTCCATGCTTTGTGCCTTGGCTGCTTGCAGGTCTCTGAAGCTGTGGGTCTGTGCAGGCAGGGGTRGCATTTTACCCTGGAGGCAATCTCATGTATGGAATCAGCCAGATTCCAAGATCCCTGCCAGTGACTCCCCCTGTTCTCTGCTCACAGGTGCAGGTGCGAGGGGCGTTTCTGCTGCTTATGGAGATCGTTCGCCTGCTGGGCCTGGCTGAAACCAACCTGGCCAGTGAGCAGGACCAGCTGCTCCTGAGACTGCTCATCCCAGTCGCCAAACTGTACACAGGGAAGCAGGCATGGAACGGTTTGATTGGCCTGGGGTGGGGATGTGTGGCACAGCTGGGAAGAGGAGTGAGTGACACAGCAGTGACAGCAGGGGATACCTGCAGGACCTGCAGCAGTCACTGCTCTGGAGGCTGCTGCTCCTGCAGGTCCTGTCTCAGTGTTACCCAGGCTTAATTCTCCAGCTACTCCTCCTGTAAGTAGTGACCAACCTGCCTCAGGAGATGAACGGGACACAGCCAGCCCAGCCCAGCAGGAGCTGGGATGCGAGAGGTTGGATTTTCCCCTGGGACACTGTGGATCATGCTAGCTCTCTGCATTCTGCAGGCTTCTGCTGTGGCTGTTGAGGCGATGGAGAGTTTTGGTGGCCAAGGTTACATGGAGGACACAGGCCTGCCAGTCATACTCCGGGATGCTCTGGTAAGAGAGAGGCAGGAGAAGGTCCGGTGTGTCACCAAGTCCCCTGCACAGCACCCTGGTTCCCTGCTAAAGGCACGCTCAAGGGAGAACACAGCTCTCCCAGGCTCGCTCYGGGTGTGGCAGCTCTTCCCTCACTGCCTTCCTGCTGAGCCCAGCCASGCCCAGGAAGGGACAGGATGCGTTTCTGGTGCTGAGGTTGTTCCCTAGCACAGCAATGGAGCTGGGCTCCACTGCTCCTTTCCACTTGCTGTGAGGCAAGACATCTCTGGAGATGTCCTTGCTATCCCTTAGTTCTGCTCCATGTCTCTGTTCCCTCACGTTCCCCCTTCTTTGTTGCAGTCACTCCAAAGGCTGCCTCATGCTCTTCCACAGTCTCCTCTTCCCCACAGGTGCTGTCCATATGGGAGGGAACAACAAACATCCTGTCCCTGGATGTGCTGCGATCCCTCGCCAAGAGCCAGGGGCAGGTGATGGCTGTGTTCCTGTCCACAGTGCAGGTGAGCCCACACCAGGAGCCCTGCTCAGCCTCATCTGCCCACCTTGGCAGAGCCTGGTTTGGGGTTTATGCTCCTGGCTGAGACTGGCAGGGAATATGCCCACACTGAAAGCTTAAGACAGGTATTCCAATGGTGTCTTACAATTCTGCTCCTTAAATAGCTCCTAAAAAAGCAGGATGCAGGCAGTGCTCATCCTGGGATCTTTGTGTGCAGATACTTTCAGCTCAGCAGTGAGGAGCTTGGCACTGTCAGAGTTCCTCATGACAGGTACCAAGATAAGTATATTTTAACGTGACTCACTGTCCTGAATCCAAAATAATTTTGTGGTTTTGTTTCTTAACTGGAAAATCACCACAGGACTGCTGAATATTGAACCTCACTAGGGCTATCTACTGCATTATGACTTTCTATTTTTATTCCCTGAAAAGATGGAAAGAGCCAAAGRAACTCCATTGCTGCCTCTTTAGATTTGCTGTCCTCTGGCTTTTAAAGCTCCTCAGGTGACAAGAGTCAGGGAGAGCTCAAAGCAGCTCAGAGGTTCATGAAGGTGAAGGAGCATCATCACCTGGMCTGATGTGTCCCCAAAAGGGAGACAGAGACCAGCCCAGAGGGCAGGATCRGTGTACCAGAGGGTGTTGTCTGAGGTGACTTTATTAATCCAGACACAGCAATCCAGATTTTGTTAGCSCAGGAACACCAAGGGAATCCTGGGCATCTGGAGTGCTGAATTTGATTGTGTGTAGCCTTCACTTTCCCATCCAGACCCCAGCAACCGGACAGAGCTTCCAGGAGCCTGAGTAGTTCTCACAGGGGCTGCAGGTGGCAACTTCTGTCCCATCTGAACCCCCAAACTGGGCTGTGCTCTGTACACAGCACCTCTCCGACCTCCAAGGATGAGGGTCCCCTTGCCATACTCTCAGACATTTGAGAAAGGAAAAATACCTCAAAATCCGCTCAGGAGCAGGACTGAGCACACCTGCTGATGGCAAATCCAGCTGTTGGCAAACAGCAGCCTAGGCTGACACTGCAGGTGATGGAGTGGAGAAGTGAAGGAGCTGAGGGTAGGCTCTTAGATAATTTGGAAAGAAGCAGCCTCCACAGTCTTACACTGAATGCTAATTTAAACACACACCCCACAAAGGTGCCGTGCTGCCCCTCAGAGCACCTCCCTGGTGCAGCTGGGAGGGCCCTTCCAGCTGCTTAACACCTGGATAATCAGGGAAGCATTAGGGAGCACAGCGCCGTGGTGCAGAGCAGGGACCTGCAGAGCAGTAACACGAGTGCCGAGCTCATTAATTAACGAGCTCCTCGGTGCTCCCATCAATCACACCGCGGGTGAGGCTGGAGGGGAGCGAGCGCTGACTTCAAGGTCTCCAAATTCCAGTAAGTGCCACTGCCTTCGCTTTCCCTGTCACCTGAGGCTGCAGCATTTCCAGGGAGAGTGGCTGGGTCGGGTTCAGAGCAGTGTGGATGCTCCAATTCTGGATAGAGCAGATCAGACCTGGCCAATTTAAGCTTTTCCTTGTGCCTCAGGCAGCCAGGCACTGGAAAGGCAGCCTGGGAGGGATTTCTGTCTGCAGAGTTATGCAGGAACATGCTGAGTTTCTATACCAGAATCAGGGTTTCACTCACAGGTGATAAACAACAGCTTTTTGAGCACCAGGTGTCCAAATTCTTTCAGTCTGTGAGTCTGGCTCATTTTGAAACATCCCTCCCAATCCTGTCTAGTGAGGAAATAATTTAGGCCACAATAAAGGGATTTTTACTGCTCCAATCCATTTCCTTTTTATTGATGCACACAAACCGAGTACAATTTATTTTATGTTTGTCCATCAAGGTTCTCAGTGTGCAGAATTTGTGCCCAATGTCAGAGTGCTTTGCAGAAAGCAGCATTAGTACTTGTACAGCACTTGGTTCTCTGAAGGTCAGATCAAGGGTAACTCCTTTTTTTAATTTATCCTGTATCAGTTGCCTCTACGAATGGTGGGATGCTGGTGTTGTGATCAGGAGCAGGAACCCAGGGTTGTAATTATCCTCAGGAAAAGGGAAATATAGAGTCCTTCCCCATGCTTGCACAATGTGATTATGAGAAGCTGAATTTTTAGGGTTTTTARTACACAGGTGAGTTTGTGACAAACCACCTTGTCTAGAGGTCATTGGTCTGGAGAGTCTGGAGAGAAGAGTGAGTGTGAGAGACAAGGATAGAATCATGGAATGGTCTGGGTTGGGAGGGACCTTAAAACCCATCCAGTTCCGCCCCCTGCCATGCACAGGGACACCTTCCACTATCCCAGAGTGCTCCAAGCCCCACCSAGCCTGGCCTTGGACATTTCCAGGCATCCAGGGGCAGCCACAGCTTCTCTGGGCARCCTGTGCCAGGGCCTCCCCACCCTCACAGGGAAAAATTCTTTCCCAATATCCCATCTTAACCCTGCCCTCTGGCACTGGGAAGCCATTCTCCCTTCTCCTGTCCCTCCATGCCTTGCCCCAAGTCCCTCTCCAGCTCTCCTGGAGCCCCTTTAGGCACTGGAAGGGGCTCTAAGGTCTCCCTGGAGCCTTCCTTCCTCCAGGTGAACACCCCCAGCTCTCCCAGCCTGGCTCCAGAGCAGAGGGGCTCCAGCCCTGGGAGCATCTCCGTGGCCTCTTCTGGACTGGCTCCAGCAGTTCCATGTCCTTGTGTGCTGGTCCCAGGGCTGGGGCAGCTCTGCAGGTGGGGTATCACCTGAGCAGGGCAGAGGGGCAGAATCCCCCCCTCCCCTCCTGCCCATGCTGGAGGATCAGCTCAGGACACATCCTGGATTCCAGCTCTGCTGTGGTGAGAATTTCAGGTGGATACTGCCCAGGGCCAGTCAGTTCRTGTTGTACTAAAATTTTATTAGCTGGAATTTTGAGCCAGAGCCTTGGGTGTACTTTCAAATTCAATTAGAATCTGAAAAGCGCCTCTAAAATAGCCCTGGGCAGTTTGTTGATTATTGCATTTGAGTCACTTCAGGTGAAATTTGGGCACATCCCAGGACGGGCTCTGAGCGCCAGCCCTGCATGTGTCGTGCAAGGCTCAGAATCAACCGTCTTACGCCTCAAGAATTTCTGTGCAGGGCTGCAATTCAGGCTGTAAATCAGCCCTACGATCTCAGACACGTGATGCTGTTTTCAGGTCCTTTTCAGACCACAACCCCAATTTTCAGGCAGCAGGAAACAAATCGAGGTTATTGACGTGGGGCCGTGTGTTGGCTCGAAGCACTGACACGAAATCGTGCTTTTAGCCCTGTTTGGGATGTTCTTCCTGTCGCTGCATTTTTAGATACTCATGATTAATCTTGTAAGTCAAAACCACTCTGACCACATTGTTTGGGAGCCAGTGAGAGCAAACAAATGAGCAGCATCTTTGAATTCCTCTGTGAAAGCAGAGGGAACCAGGAATATTGGAGCTCTGAAGCTCCTTTGCTGATGATTTCAGGCAGAAAAGAACGGTGGGGCAGTAATGGCATTTATGTGCCTCCTCCCCGAGCTGGATCAGAGCAACCAGGAGAGAGAACAGGAGTTTCTCTTGCCTCAAGCATTGCCCTGGAGCAGCTCSCAGCCTCTCCATCCCAAGTGCAGGGAGGGCATGGAAAAATCAGAAGATCCAGTGCTTTTAGTTAGGAAAGGAATAAGCGCAATTGGAACAAAAAGAAGTGTAAATTATTGGTGAGCAAAGACAATACAAGGCCTTTTTTTAATCTCCTAAGGTTAAGATTATGCTTTTATATTCCTGGTCCATATTTCCAGGTGTGGTAGCATGTCCATGTCCCAGCCATGAGCAGGAGGTGCCGATGCCTTTGGGATCTGTGATCTTTGTTAGCAATGAGCTCTGAGCTATTTTAAAACACTTCATTAGCATTCCACGGGCTCGGAGGTTTATGGGCTTTATGTTGGCACTAGAGCTGATCTTGTGTTTGTCCAGAACCTGCTGGGGGTGTTTCTGCCCCTGGAGCCCGGAACAGCAGCACTGGGAAGTGAGGAGCTGGGGCAGAGAACACAGCCAGGATTTTCTGGTCCGGCAAGAGGAGCTGCGAGATCACCTCAGCTCTGAAAGCCTCGGAAACATAAAAAATTCCTTCTGTGTAGCTGATGCTCACAGGCTTCAGTCTGGTCTGCAGGTTATTGATGAAGCTAATTATTGAACAGCCCCTCCTACCACCCGCTGTGCTGCTCAGATCCAGCCTTTGGGGATCCTCTCCGAGCTGATCCCTCAGTCCTGCTGCAGAGAGTCCTGCAGGAATGATGGGACCACAGCCCAGGAGGCACGGCCAGCCCCAAACACAGGCAGTGTCCCATCCCTCCTAACAGGGAATAGCACAGGAGACACAGATGAATGGCATGGGAATGCCGTGTCCAAAGAACAGCTACTCCAGACTCTCTTGGCAGAGTATCCCTTGCATTTTCATAAGGTATTTGGAATGTTGGAGAACAACAGCCAGGGGAGGTTTCAGGCAGTGCTTTAGGGACAGTTAAATGCCTGAAGTCCGTCAGAGTCACAGAACTCTTTATATTGGAAAAGCCCTCTGAGATCATCGAGTCCAACCATTCCCTCAGCACTGCCAAGGCCACCTCTAACCCATGCCCCCTGCCACATCCACAGGGCTTCTAAATCCCTCCAGGAATGGGGACTCCCCCACTGCCCTGGGCAGCTGTGCCAGTGCCTGACCGCTCTTTCAGTGAAGAAATTTTCCCTGATGTCCAACCTGAACCTCCCCAGTGAAGCTTGAAGCCATTTCCTCTTGTTCTGGGGCCTTTCCTTCTGACACAACTTGTAGAGGAAAGCTCCTTTAAATATGAATTTTCCTGCCTGGACACAGCTTGGGCATATTTGTGGAAGAAATAATATAAACCTGGGAGAATTAGACCCTGATGCAGGAATGCAGTTAGGGAAAATTAGGGATGAGAGCTGGTCCCCACGTGCAGCTGGAAGCCAGCATGGAAACAGCAACAGGCTGACTCTGATCGCAGGAATTCTCCATCCCCAAGGCAAGGCTGGGAGCTTCCTTTTGGGCACATCCCCTTCCCTGGCTGCTCCACCTATGCCAGTGGCAGCTACATGGATCTGAGCTTGTTGTCAGCAGCTGGATGTGCCCAGGGTCCTGCCAGCCYCTTCCCTGGCACAAGGCAAATACACTGGAATTTCTCCTGTGGTTGTTCTCTCTACAGAAAAAGCTGGAGCTGGCTTCAGGCACTGAGGAGCTGGCCCCGGCCGTGCAGCGGACACGGGAAGCCGTCGGGAGCCTCACGCAGTTCCTGGAGGCAGCAGGCTCGGAGCAGGCAGTGACCATGGAGCTGGCAGCAAGGGACTTSTCCTACAGCCTGGCACGGATCTACACAGGCAGGGCAAAGGGAAATCACAGGATCATGGAAAGGGTTGSATGGAAGGGACCTTAAAACTCATCTCATCCCACCCCCTGCCATGCACAGGGACATCTTCCACTATCCCTGCTTGCTCTAAGCCCCATCCAGCCTGGCCTGGAACACTTCCAAGGATGGGGCAAYCACAGCTTCTCTGGGAAGCCTGTGCCAGGGCCTCCCCACCCTCACAGGSAAAAATTCCTTCCCAATATCCCATCTAACCCTGCCCTCTGGCACTGGGAAGCCATTCCCCCTTCTCCTGTCCCTCCATCGCTTGTCCCAAGTCCCTCTCCAGCTGTCCTGGAGCCCCTTTAGGCACTGGAAGGGGCTCTGAGCTCTCCCTGGAGCCTTCTCCTCTCCAGGTGAACACCCCCAGCTCTCCCAGCCTGGCTCCAGAGCAGAGGGGCTCCAGCCCTTGGAGCATCTCCATGGCTTCCTCTGGACTTTCTCCAGCAGTTGCAGGTCCTTCTTGTGCTGATGGATTTCAGATCAGGAAAGAGCTGGGAATCAGCCTTAGACACCTGGTTCACACCTGGGTCGAGGGTGGAGCTTTAAAGCTCAGTCCCCGCCTTTCACACTGAAGCAGCTCCAAGCACTGCTGAGAAGTAACCACTCCCTGTTTTTCCCAAGCCCTGGGCTGTTCCGGCAGGAGCCTGGGAATACTGACACATCCTACTCCTCCACAGGAGCTCTTTTAATCGAGCACGCAGCTCGGCCTGACGCGTCCTCCACAGACGTCTGTGCCGCCCTAAGGTAGGCACCGCCCTGGGCACCCCGACTGCTCTGGGTCATTCCATGGGCAATGCGGGAGGCTTTGCTCTGCCTCTGGAGTGATCCAAGCCCCGGCCGTGGCCAGACCCACCTTCCCAACAGCACAGCTGGGGACAAGCAGTGCTCTGGGCTGGCTTTTCCCTCCTCGGGGTTTCTCCATGCCCGCAGTGATGGGCGGGATCCCACCTGGGCACGGCTCAGGCGGGCACCAGCCCCGCGTGTGTGGCAGGGCTGGCACGGAGCGTCCCTCTCTCCATGCAGGTGGTGCAACCAGGAGCTGTGTCCGGTGGCCGCGGAGTCAGGGAGGGGCAGCTACGGGGGCGGGGCAGCGCTCCAGGACAGCGCCCTGGTGTTCGGGAACAGCCGGCTCTGAGCCGCGCAGCCCCAGCACGGACACAAGGTGGGTTGCAATCCAARAAATCCCCCAAATCCTCGGGTAGCTGCAGATTCCAGGTGCGGTGGAACGTCCCGTTTCACAGAGGGCCGGACCAAATCCTTCAGGAGCGATCCCTGCCTGCCCTGGGCTGAAATCCACGGCTTTGAGGTTTCCTCAAAGACGCAGCCCTGAGAGTCACTCCAAGATGCTGCAATGTTCTCACCGTGCTTTAGGCAAAGCCCCGGTGACCAAATCCAGACAAGGGCTGGAAGCAGCAGTTCTTCAAGTGCCAATACTGGTTTTTTTTAAAGAAAACCAACCAAAATCAAACTGAAAATTAACTGAAGCTGATTGAACACAGAAAACCACCATTTTTCCCTGTTCACCTTCCTGTCTTCCAGTGCTGACCACGAGCTTCCACTCTGGCAGCTGCCTGGGATGGGGTTTGCTCCAGGGGCAGTCGCTTTAATTCACTGTGACTGCGAACACTGACGTCCTCAGGAAATGCTGCTTTCTGAAGAAAAAAGGGATTTTTATTACCTGTGGTCTCCAGAAAGTTGATTAATTCCCTATGCACGTGTCCTAATGATGCTGCAATCCATCCTGACATAAATTCTACATAAGTTTTGGGTTGAAATCCAGTAATTCTCCACCTAAGCACTGGCTGTGTGCTTCTCCTCCCCCTCAGCCCATCAGTCAACCTGCTTGGTATTGCCCTGCTGGCTACAAGTTTTTAATTAAGAAGTTGCTAGTAACAGAAGAAAAGCACTAATASACCAAAGACAGCTGGAATTTATAGCTGGGAAGTGCTACAGCAGCCAGGACACTGAGTGGGAAGAGGGGGAAGGAGCTGTTTGCTGAGCATGGAGTTGTCCAGAGTTTCAAAGCTGGCAGAGCCAGGAGGGTGCAAACGGTGCCTCCAGGGAGGAGCAGAGTGGAGCAATCCCGATGGATCCTGGCACGGGGATCACAGACTGAGCCGCGCAGAGCTTCCCTGAAATCACACAAATGCCATAAAGCATCTGCCAAAAGGCTTCTGTTGTCTGTGCATTGCAGAGAATAAAGAGTATCTGGGTTTGAAAAATCTCCTACATTATGGAATCACAGAAGGATGGAATTGTTTGGGATGGAAGGAACCTTAAAGCCCATCCAGTCCCACCCCCTGCCATGCACAGGGACACCTTCCGCTATCCCAGGGTGCTCCAAGCCCCATCCAGCCTGGCCTTGGACACTTCCAGGGATGCAGCAGCCACAGCTTCTCTCAGGGCAACCTGTGCCAGGGCCTCCCCACCCTCCCAGGGAGCAATTCCTTCCCACTATCCCATCTAACCCTGCCCTCTGGCACTGGGAAGCCATTCCCCCTTGTCCTGTCACTGGACTTTGGTGTCAGTCAATGCAGGTGTCAATCAATGCACAGGAGCTGCTGTGCCCTGTAAAACTCAAGGGAACAGGAGAGTGAGGGAACAACTCATGGCTCTAAGGGATGATGGCAGCAACATCCATCACCAGATGTGCCCGTGGGTCCAAGAGCAGGAATGGATGTGACCCAGGAGGGGAAGTCAGTGTGTTGGAAGTGTTTGCAGAGCTGATCAACCCCTAAGGGCCCATCTCCAATTGCTGCCAATCCAGGCTTTCCCTCTTCTCAGCCTATTTAACATTTTTTGAACACCAGGATTACTTTTTCCTCATATATGAGCTACAATTTTCCTAAAAATAAGCCCCCCCGAACTGGAAGCTCTGTAGATGCACCAACACAGAGAACAAGGGACTCTGAAATCGCCTCTGTGTAGGAAAATGACAAATTTATTAAGATCTAAATATTCACTCTGAGGCTACAGCAGAATAAAGGCTGTTACACACAYGAGGGGCTGACACTTCCAGTGCTGCTGAGCAGCTCTGCCCTCGGAGCTTCAAATGGTTTCAAACATTTCATGTGCTTCAAGTAATGGATCCAGACTTCAGATATCATTTTAATACAAATCCCACCCCAAAAAAGGACAATAAAACCCATCACTTGTTGCCACTGCAAGGTCTAAAAATAATTTTGTGTCAGAGCTGTGGGAAATCAATCAGTTTAAAATCCAGATTTGTTAAATAATGTCAAACTTTAGCAGCATTTAAAAAATGTCAAAGTCCAAGGAATATGGTGAGCTGAAATCCCGGCGGCTGCACTCTGGGATGGGATGGGCAGCTCTAAGGACTATGGAACACCTGGTGAAATCCTGCACCTGGCAGAGCTGCCCTTTGCTCAGTGCTGACTCCAAACCTCATCCTGGATAATTCCAGGATCCTATCTGTTCCATAGGCCCTGAACCTGATGAGCTTCCTGCACATGGCTCCTGCCCTTTGCAGCCTCCCAACACCTCAGAACCTCTCCCAGGGCAGGCTCTGTCCCACCCTGAGCTCCATCCCACCCCTACAGCCCTTCTGGGATACTGGAGCAGTTCCCAAACACCTCCTTTCCCTCTCCCCACCAGAGCATTTGGTTTTCCACCCTACACCTGCCACCACACTCACCTGTGCCCAGCTCTGAGCTGAGCCCTGTCCAGGGGGAGATCCCTGCTGTCCAGTGACTCCAGTGCCACCTTCCCTCTTCCCTGTCAGGGAGGGGTGGCCCTGCTGCTGTCGCACCTGGGGATGAGAAGGGCCTTCTCTTCCCAGAGATTCCTAACGCTGTTGGTGAGAGCCCGAAATCCCCTCTGCCTCAGGAGGTTGTTCCACAGCCCAGGGGGCAGCACTGAAGCTGCCTATCGCGACAGCAGCGCCGCTGTCCTGACAGGCTCTTGGGCTCTCTAGGGGCTGGGACAAAGAGAAGAGGGAAGGAGGTTCCTTAGCAAGAATTCATCATGGGGAAACGAGCTTTGACACACGCTCAGCTCTGTCCTCCTCCGGCAGAGCTGCTGCCYCCGACAGGAGCCGTTCTGCTCCATGCGAAGTCCAGAACTTCTCTGATCCTGCTGCCAGGGGCAAAGGAGACACACACCTGGCATTTCCGAAGCCAAGAACATCCCGGCAGTGCCGTGTCCGGGGTTTGCAACGTCTGCAGGGCAATGAGCTCCTGGAAAAGCACTCGGGAGTAACTCGAGTATGAAAGGAGCTCTAGGAAATCCAATTGTGAGGCGGAACTGAAACCCTTTGTGTGTTCTTACAGCACCAAACGTGATCTCTGCTTCTTTTCCACTCCAGATCACCCCAGCAGCGAGCACAGCTCTGCCCCAACCTGGTTTAATTTGATTTAACAAACACAAATCACAAGGTCTCGTGATTAGACAGGTCTGGCCCCACATCACTCCCAACTACTCAGACCCCTGAGAATTCAGGGCAAACCCTCAAGTATGTAAGAGAAGAAGTAAGTGACAGTGGGGAAGCTGAGGGGACAGGACTGGGCACAGCCGGAATGAGCAGGCAGTGCTTGGAAAATGGGAATAATCCTTGTGCAGGACAACATCAATTGAGTTTTCCACCTCAGGGAAAGAAGATCTTAAACCTGAGTGAGTTCGGTTTGTTCCCAAAGAGCCACAGCTCCACCCTCCAGCACTTGGACAAGGCAGGTGCAAGTGGGAATGCAGCTCCAACCTCTCTGCCATGGGGGAGACCGAGAGCTTCCTCTGCCAAACCTCACTGAAAGCAGAGACAATTCCCTGGAGATCTGGGCTGCTCCTGCATTTGGGAAACATCATTGKATTGAAATATGATGGTTGGTTAAGGGAAGAAAGAAAAACAAGGTGTGGAGGGAGCTGAGACTCTGGCACCATTCTCCATCCTCGGAAAACCGTGCTCATTGTTCCAACAGAACCGGGGGGGTTGTGGGTTGTGCCTTTCCCCCTTCCTGGGACTCCTGCACCAGGAAAACCGAGGCTAAGATTTAATTTTTTCTTCTAGGTTTAGGAGCAACAGTTTGTTGTTCCTTGGAAAGACACTTGGAACAGAAAGCCAGAGGCAGCAGCTGCAGCCTCCTTTTCCAAGGCCTCGGTGTTCCTGCTGAGGCTTCAGCACATCCCCTCCGAGGGACAAGGAAGAAAAATAAAAAATTAGAAAGTGTGTTAGCAAATGCTCCCATGCAAAAGTCTAAACTTTATTCACTTTTATTTATATATTTAACAATTCTAAAGTATTTACTTCTCGCTTTTGACAAAAATGAAAAATATAGGAGCACTTTACTCTCTTGTGGAGAGAAGGGTTATTTCTGTACACAGCTACGGAGAGACGGCTTCCTCCTTTACATACAAAGAAAAATAATATTAATAAAAAAAGTGCTTCATCGATCCAAAAAAGCCTAAAGAGCTGCAAGCTTTATTCACACTGTACATCCCAGCCCCGGCCCGGAGCGGACGCTCTTGGCACGTGCAGAGGCTCCGGCTGATCCTGCACCACAAACCCACACGAGGTTGGGGTGTCCCCCCTGCCCCCGGCCCTGCCGCCTCCCCCTCGCCACCCCCGGGAAGAGCCGGACGTTCCCTCGTCCCGCTCCGTGCGGAACAGCGACGCCTGTGCCTCTCTTCCAGCCTCCTCTGCTGGGTTAGGAACAAATCCTAGACACGCCTCAGCTGGAAAACCCATCCTTAGCTTTGCTTTTCCTTCACAGTCTCTTTTCTCTAAACCTGTGCCAGGGAGATCCCAAGATGCTCCGTCCGTTCCCAGACCCCTTTCCCGCAAGGACGCAGCCTCCTCCTTCCTGGACATTCATTCCAGCACATGGATCCTGGCAGGGTGGGAAGGGCACAGTCCAACCACCTCAGCGTTTCCCCTCAGACCCGAGCTCTACCAGACGGTTTTTCCATGTGACCCTCCCTTTGGATGATGTGATTGTGACATGCCAGGGAAGGGAAATGCTCTTCTCCCAAGGTTTCTTAGATTTYGAGCTGTTGTATCTAGAACTCTCAAATACTCCAGCAGGATTCTAGGGAATATCATAGAGAAATTGGGATTTTGCCTAGGGAATGCAGTGTGAGCAGGATCTACGCTTCCTCCCGGATTGCACTAAGCAGGATCTATGGAAAAGGAAGGGGATGAGCACCTACCCCTCGGTAACAAACAGATTGTGTGTTAAACAGGGAGTTTCACCCTTTAATGAGGTGACTCTGATTGGGACAGAAGGAGGAAGGGGAATCCATGGTGTACTTTGGATTGTTATAAGCTCCTCAGGCAGGTTTTTCCTGTCTGGAGTACACTGAGCACAGCCTGGGAAAGGAGGAACATCCCAGGAGGATGCCCAGCACCAGCACACTCCGCACGGGCCGAGCCCAGCGACATCGGCAGGTCCTGGTCACCTTCTGTGGGTTTGGATCGTCCAGTAAAGTGCGAGTGACCAGCCAGGACCTGGCCATGGCAACGCTCTGCTCCCAGAGTGGCTTCCCGGTGGGAACCTCCCAGGGATGGGGCAAGGACAAGGCGAAGGTCTGCTCCTGTCCCACTTGGATTGAATCAGGAATTGCATGGACAGACTCTCGGCAAGGCCAGCGTGATGCCCGGCTCGGCTCTCGCCAACAGCACGTGCATTCCTGAGCCAGCATTCCAGGTGTTCCCGCTCCGAGGGCTCAAACCTCATGGATTGCGTGTGCAGGTACAGAGCCACCGGCACGGGAATCTGACCGACCCCCTCGGGCAGCCCAGCCCACGGTGAGAACAGAGAGGGAAAAGGCTCTCTTGGGAAGGAGATTCCCACCTCTTCTAGCAGCAACAGGTTCCCAAACAGCAGTTTCGGGTTCGGAATAGGAGGAGTGATTGAAAGCTCTAGAGGCTGCAGCTATTCAGGCTCTGCATCCGGCTGGCCCGGCTCCCTCTGCTCCCTGCTCCCCAAAATCCTCGGCCTGCGGCAGTTCCGCAGYGGGACAGATAAATACCAACGGGGACCCTGGCTCTGGCGCCAGCTCCCTCCCCACCTCCAGGACCCTCCCGCAAACAAACATATATATATTATTATATATACACACACGCACGCGCGGGGACACGGACACACAGACAGGACAGGCAGGAAAGGGGGAAGAGCCGGACAAGGAGAATCCCACGATCCAGCGGCACGGCCTCGAGGTCTGTCCCGCCGAGCGGCGCCCACGCCCCGAGCTCCACGCGCAGCCTCCCAGCCTCGGCCCCCCGGGAATCCGCGTGTCCGTGGGGAAGGGTCGGCTCGGCTGCTCCCCCGCCGCTCCCGGGCCAGGAATTCAGTTGGACGTGGCAGTGATGGGCTTGTCCAGTTCGAGGTCCCGGCTGGAGCTGCCGGGGTGGAGGCTGCTGTAGCAGGATTTGCAGACTCTGCTGGGCTCGAAGAGCTGCTGGCTGGGAACGGGCACCTTCTGGTTACAGCAACTGGAGCAGAACACGTTGCCACAATTCCTTGCATCAGGAACAGAGGAGAAACGGAAAAGAAAATATTAGAGTTTGACAAAGTTACCTGAAAATGAGATATTCCCAGTGGGGAGATGTCAGGACCTCCCTACGGTCCAGGGCGTGGGCAAGGGACAGCTCCATCATCTGTGTTGCTCCTGCCTAGAGCTGGAGCAAAGATCCAGGGAATGGACACAGGAAGGAGCAGAGAGCTAGGGACAGTGTGGAGTTGCAGGTCATTAAATGCCTGTTCAGCACTGCCCCATGCCCTCTGTCACATAGAGTGAGCTCTCTGCCATTCATCATGGAATGGTTTGGGTGGGAAGGGACCTTAAAGCTCATCCAGTTCCACCCCTGCCATGGGCAGGGACACCTTCCACTATCCCAGGGTGCTCCAAGCCCCATCCAACCTGGCCTTGGACACTTCCAGGCTGGATGTGCTGCAGAGGAGCTCAGGCAGGGTGCCAATGCCACSCTGGGGCACAGGGCTGAGGGGCTGAAGCAGAGCCACCACAGGCCCTTCCTGAGCGAGGACATGGGGAATCTGGGGAACATGGGGAGTGTGAGGCTCTGGCCCTGCTCACACCACTGATCCAGCCCTGGGTCACAGGATGGATGTGGCAGTGCTGGGAGCAGGCTGSACTCTGCTCCCGGGCTCTGCTCAAAGCTGGACAGGTTTAGACATGGAAGTATCAAAGCCCTCAGTCGCCGCCATCCTCCCACTGCCCCCACAGCAACTCCAGCAGTCCCACACTCCTGCACCCAGGAAACTGAGCCAAGGAGGACCATGCAAAGCCCGGGGTGGGCAGGCAGGTGTTCCATGCACAGGTGGGCACTCACGGCATTCCCGGCGCTGGCGGAGCCACGCCGGCACATGCACCTCGTTACAGCTCAGAGTAATTAATTACCTTCTCCTGCAGCCCCCTCAAAACCTGGGRGCCCTGTGTGCCCTGTACTTGAAACTCCTCAATTCCCACATGGAGCTGGGAGCAGCACTCCAGGGACCTGGGTTTTGCCCTTTCCATTAACTCTTTGGCATCAGGATTTKGTGCCATCATTGTTGTGCACTGGAGATTTGCTGCTGCCAAGAGACTGCCAGGGAATTCTGCTGACACCCAGCAGCTCTGATTAATCCTTCCTTGCCAAGGAAGGAGATTTCCAGCTGCTGGTCACTGATGGGGAGAGAGACAGCAGAGAAATCCCATTTCCCACTTCAGCAGGCTCATTTCCTCAGTTCCGCACAGCGGCTCCAGGCCTCGGAGCTGGAACCTGGGAAGGCTGACAGGGACCAGCCTCTCTGCAGAGGTTCTGGAGACTGGAGAACTTTGCTGGAAATCCCTGTAGGAATGGGAATAGCCCTGGGAGGTGTCACACAGCTCCAACAGCCCCATCTTGCTGCTCAAGGAATGATTATCCTGCAGCAGCTTGCTGATGGATGCAGGGAAAACCAACCAGATTAGAACGAGTATCTCTTTGTTGGAGCTCACCATTCCTAACATATGCTCGGGGTTTTTGTTGTTTTATCCTAGATAATGGTGCTCTCTCCAGAGCTTTGGAAAGCTCTGGACAGCTCATCTTTCTATCCTGGTGGTCCCTGCTTCGCTTCAGAGATTAAAAAGAGACATTAAAAAACAGGCTGGAAAAGGGATCTTGCTCATTTGAAGAAGGGGGGCTGAAGTCACGCTCCCCACGCCTCCTCCTCATCCCAAATCTGAGATGTTCATCCAGTTTTGGTGATCCTGACCTCCCCCCAGCTCTGTGGCACCTGTTCCTGCCACAGGATTTTCAGTCCTAAAACAAGTGGCAGGTTTTTGCCACCAGCCTGCACAGCAATCCTGGAATTGTTTGATAACCCTTGGCCCTCTCCCAAAAATATGGCAAAAAAAGGGCAAGTCAAAAATAAATGCCTAAAACTTGCAGGACAGTCCCCTGTGAGTGAGCAGTGCACACCCTGTCACCCACACACATGGACTGACAGTGAGTGTTAGTCTGAGCCACATCCCATTTAAGCTCCCAAAAGCCAAGTCCTAAAAGCCTTTCTGTGAGGACAGAGGCCTGTTCACACGGATCCAAACCCCCAACAGCTCGTGCTGGCCACCCCCAACTTAGTTCTGGTGATTTCCAGGCAAGTGAGAAACAAAGAGGGAGAAYAGCCCAGTTAGTTGGGAGAAGTCACCCAGGAAAGGCAGACGGACAACGGACAGAGGCTGCTGGAAATGCTCACCAGAGCTGATCAACTCGGTCAGAGTCCCTGCAGGGAGGGAGAGAGAGCTCAGGGAACAGGCAAAGGGAGCAAACATTGGCAACCAAGGAAGCTGGAAGGTTTTACCCTGCTCAAGGCCTTACACTGTGGGGTTCTGCTTATTTTCACTCCCGGGGAGGGCTGTAGATGTTTACTATGGAGATACTCAGAGGTGTTGGTCTCACCAACAGCCTGGGCACTGCACACGTGGAAGCTGAAGGAACAAAGACCCTACAGGGAGGTTTGAGCCAGACTTGAAACCCTAAGTCCACTTTAACTCCTTGTGGGGCTGGGGGTGACCTGTGTGTATCCAGGCTCTGGGAGTTGTCCCAAGCCCAGGCTTAGGGAACTGAGCCCTGGGGATCCAAATCTGCACAAACACAGTGGGCATGGAAAAAAAAAGTAATTCAGATTCTCTTCGTTCTTCTCTGGGTTTGATTAACTTTACAAGACTAAATGGAGCAAAATATAAACCAGACACAAACCCAAAATGATGTTCATAACTCTTTGCAACTCCAAAAAGCAGCAGAGCATCCAAATGTGGTAACTGACATTTATTTAAATGATGGTTCCTGTAATAGTTTTCACATGTTCAGAAACCAAGAATAGGAATTTATTTGAAACAGAACTTAGAAACTGGAGATTCTCTGGCTTTAACTCGAGCATATCAAACCATGTGGCCTCTACCTCCTGCTCTTCATCAAGGCCCTGCTGCTGCCTGAGCTGCTGCAGCCTCTGTGGCAACATGTCTGGCACAGAATATTCCAGRTAACTTTGAACTCACACAGGTGTTCTGTTCAGATTCTGTAGGAGCAAGTTAATGAAAAGGGGAGAATGGTTAGAGAAGGAATGGAGCAGGTTTACGACCAGCAATGGGAAGAAGATGCTATTCCTATACTTCATATAATTCATATCTTGAATTTCTGAATGCTAAGAGGACAAAGCTCTATTTTATATAAACCTAAAAGCTGCCTCCAAATCCAGTTTGAGGAGCGAAAGGTGGGATGTGTTTTGGCTGGAGTGGAGCAGATACCAAATGTGGGTTTTAAATATCTCCCTGCACGAACCGAACCGAGCAGGAGGAACCGTTCCGTTCCTTCGGCAGCGCATCCCTGCTCCAATAGCGGCTCTGACACCATCCCTGGGACAGGAGCTGCGTGTCCAGGGAAACCCCCCGCGGTGTGCAGGGAGCGGCAGCAGTGTCCCGGTTTCCCTGTTCCCCAGTTACCTGCAGTGGTGTTTCCGACTGGCGAGCCAGAAGGCGCTGTCGCAGCCGTAGCAGTGCGCGGCCAGGTGATCCGGGAGCCACCGCGTCACCTGCGGAACAGCCACCGGCATCAGGGATCTGGAACGGGCACCGGGAACACGCTCCTGACCTAACCCCCCCTTCCCGGCTCCCAGAGGTTGTGAAGCAGAGGGCTCATAGGCACAGGTACTGGTACGTCAGGTGTGAGACGAGCGGAACGCTAGGAAGAGAGTTCCCAAGAAGTGGCACACGACCAAAGGCTGGAGGATAATTTGAATTAGGATTATCCCAGAATGAGCAATTTACAGGGATTCAGTCTGTACCTCTGTGTCCTGTTTATCCACCTGTTCCCAGCTGGCTTCAGAGAAAATCTCTGTGCTGCAGCGAGACAAGCAGTTCTGATCCAGATTGCTTTCCGAGTCGGGAATAGACGTCTGTTGGCAAACAAACACAGCTGAAGGGAACCTCCCCAGATCCCTGTTCCACACAAATAAAACCCAGAATCCCAACAGGGCAGGCTGGACCCTCTGGTGATGGGATGACATGAGGCAGAGTGGATTTAAAATCCGGGTTCTGCTGTAAAGTTCTGGCAAGGCTTTGGGTGATTAACCAAAACCTGCACCCTGTGGCTCCAATTCCAGGGTCCTGATTCCTTTTCCAAGGTTGTTTCACTTCCAAAACTGTAATTAGTAATACATATATCCTCTTGTTGGCAAAGATTTGGGAAAATACAAACCAAATTGCATATGGGAAACTCAGAATTTGAGCCATATATATTCTATATATAGGTTTTGGGGAATAATGCTTTCCTAATATAGTCTATCCAGGTAGAGGTGGATTTTAACTGAATTTAAACTCAGCCAGCCCCTAAAATACATTAAAATACCAAGAAATCTTGAGCTAAAGTATTTTTGTGCCTGAGGAATGGGCATTCCTGGAGTTCCAGAAGAAAACCTGCAACTCCCAAGCTGAAGCACAAACAGAAGGTAGAGATCAGGTCCTTAAAAATGGGGAATTTTCTGGAGGCTCTGCCAGCCCTACACTGCAGTTTCTGAAGGCCCTTAAAAAAATGGGAGCAGAATCAATTGAGCCAAAGCACCCAATTTCTCCAAGGAATTCAAGCTTTTAGCAGTGACACTGAGCCCAACGGAGCACGTCATGCTGCATCTCCAATGGGAAGAGCCAAGAAGGCTCCAAGGATTTTTCACAACAAACGTACCTGGGACTATCCAGCACCTCTGCCACTTCTAACAGTGAATTCAACAAACAGAAGTTGGGAACCTCCTATAAATATTTTTTTTTAGTTTTGCAGGCATATAAATCACATAAGAAAGGGAAATTTCTGATGGGTGTTGCGTCAGCCTCAGGAATTACAGCCAAGTGCTCAAACCCACAGGAAGGTAAAATTCTCTACAGAAGTCTCTACTTTTACAACTTTAAACACTTCAAATAAAAGCACAAATAGTTTAAAAGCTCCCTTGAAATCTTTATGTGTTGAGGAAAAAAGCTTTGTTGGCATACAGCTGTCACAAAAACTCAGCTGATTTATTCCAGTTAATTTAGAATTCCAGAGATTTAATCCAGTCACTGAGCCTGGAGCATCTGAAAGGGATGGTGTGAAYCTGACGGGTTTGAGCTCACAGAGCTGCCACTGCAGCTGGAACCTGCAGAGAACTGAGGGATCATCCTATGCTGCTGTCCCAAAAATGGCACAGGCAAATCTCTTTGCCCTACATGAAAACAGCAGTAAAATAGGTATTTGGTTGGTTTTACCGAGGTCAGGGAAGGTGTGCGTGAGCTGCTGCAGAACACCCATCTCGAAATAAACCTTTCTGCTCCAACTGAAGTTCAATGACAATATCAATCARTATCTGCCATTTATCAGGGACTCAGGCAGCGTTTGCCCTCCTGAGAACGACCTGGAGAGGTCTGCAAGAGCCCGAAAGTCACGCCCTGAGCCGTGAGGCAGGAGCTGAGGGCACGGAGCGCTCGGAACTCAGCCCAGCGACGCTCACTCACCACTTCGTCTCCGTAGTCGCCGTTGAGCCGCAGGGAGCTGTTGAGTAACTGGCTCTCCAGGCGGCTCCTCAGCTCCTGCACCTGCTTCTTGAGGGTCTCCACCTCCTGCTGATGGCCCGTCTCGATCTGGCGCAGGCGCTGCTGGATGACGTCGCTGTACACGGGCATGCCGTCGTCGTCCAGGTGGCTGCGCGCYGGCTGGTCGGGGCTGCCGGCCGCGGGCTGCTTGCCCGGCTGGCCGAACGCCCACTTCTGGGGCAAGTTCCTCAGGTGGAGCTGTGCGGAGCTGCAGCTGGCCACGGACGCCTGCCGGCTCAGCGAGGCCTTGATGCGCCCGTCCTCGCCGTTCACGCAGTGTCCGTTGGTGGCGGGGAATTTCGGGGCCGTGAATCCCGCGGGTTTCTCCGCCAGTTTGTTCTCCRGCTCCAGCTCCCCGTTACACACCACCTCATCTTTGCGGTCTGCTAAAGGCAAGGCACAAGGGGAAGGCATCGGGAGGTGTGTGGTGCTGCTACCAGAAGTCCTATGSGCTCTTGATCCCAGTTTTTGGAGCTCTATCATGCACTCCCCCTCCGGCCTGTTCTCCAGAGTTCGGGACAGCTCGTCGGCGCTGTTGTCGAAGGGGTGAGGTCTGTGGCACGGAGCCTTAGGCGTGAGCTCGGGCTTTGCGTCGCTCTCCGTTAAGGTTTCCGTGGAACTTTCGATGTTGGATGTCCTTGCCTCCGGCGGGGCCGTCAGGGGGAAGGGAAGGCCGGCCTGGGCCGTGCCGTACGGGCTCTCTGCTTCTCCTTCACCTCTCCCAACGCCTTCTTCCTCCATGTTGTTCAGAGCATCTCTGTTTCCGGAGCCCTCCGAAGGAACAGCCTGCAATCCTCTCCCCTGAGGTACCTTCTGGAGAGCACTGCTGGGATCGCTGTGCTCGTCCTGCTGTCCTTTGAGCTCCGAAGCACCGTGTGAGGCTGGGTGTGGGTTGGGTGTGGGATTGTTCGTTACGATACCTGTATGCGCCTCGGCCTTTTCCCCACACGGATTGTCAGCTCTTTTCTCCTTATCCAGGGCCACCTCATCCCCTTTCCCTGCTGTCTCCAGGCCACCCCTCAAGTGCTCCTCCAGCCCAACATCATCCTTAGTGGCCTCCTGCAGAATGTTCTCCATCTGTCCCTCTGCCACCCCGGCTGCCACCGAGAGCTCTGCCCCCAGGGGGGCCCTGCCCTGCCTGCCCAGCCCGTCCCCCTCRAAGGGGTCGTCCCCGGGGGGGCCCAGGCTGCTGAGCTCCAGGGAGCGGCGGTGCTCCTGCCACTTCTCGTTGAGGCTGGGATCGCTGCTCCGGCGGTTGGTTGTAGGCACGCTGCTGTCACAGGCTGTCGTCAGATTGTCGAAGGATCTTGTCTTTGGTAACCTGCAAAGGGACAAACAATCCCAGTCCCGAAGTCAGAGGATGTTTTTATAAACAYTGAGCTACTGTGGTTTAAAACCAGCCCCCCAGTTAGGATAGTAACAATCTGCTAACTAATGGACTTGTGGGAAGCATTATCCAGGAGCACATTCCGACCATCTGTAGTGCAGAGCTGCTTCAGTCCTTCCTTTGTTTGCCATCAGGAAAATGTGTTCAACCAGACTTCAAACATTCCCAGATTAATCCCTTTACCACCAAGCCCCAATGCTTACAGCCTGGTCACACCTCATAATTAACACGTGCTCAGAGTCATTGTACAAAAAAGYAAAGAAACGGTTATGCAACACTGAAAAAGAACTCAAATTCAAGGTAACCACAGGAAATCTTATATCCCRCAAGGATAGAAGGAATTCTATGTGGCTATGTGACACCCAGAGCTTAACTCTATTTGCCCAGCTTCTCTCTGCCACCCAATCATTCCTGAAATGCGACAGCTTCCAAACCCAACACACGGACAGGCTGCGTTGGGGCAGGTCAGTCCCACAGTCCCGCCCATACACCCGGGAGAAATCCTGCCCTCCCACCACCACCGTTCTCCTTTTATATCCCACAATATTCTCTGTTGATCTTACTTTACAGGATGGGATTTCTGGGCTCTAGGCTCACCTGCCCAGAGGCTGCTCTTCGGGGCTAGAGCCTGGCACAGGGTACGGGGCACACGTGTCGTCGGCGGGCGTGGAGGGCGAGGAGCAGGGCAGGTAAACAGCACTCCAGAGCATCAAGTTCCGCACATGGCACACGGGATACAGCACCTGACGGGGGGAACACACGGACAGGCTCAGCTGCTGGCTCCCAGCAGGAGAAGTTCAGCTCTGAGGGTGGCAGTGCACTGGGCAGGTCTCAGCTGGGACATGTCCAGCCCCTGCCGAGGGCCACTGAGCAGTGTTTCATCAGCCACACTTGGGTCTAGAATGCTCTTTTCTGTCAGAGGCAGAACAATGCTGGCCTTCAGCTCCTCCTGAATGAACTCCTGCAATGTGCTCTCTGTGAATCTACACCTTCACAACTCAGTGGAATTCAGTGGCTCATTGTGAGTGCCGAGGTTTCCTCGTGTGTTGTGTTACACTGTGCCAGAGGGAGCTAAACTCATTCCATGGAGCCCAATCCATCACAGCCCACCMTGGCTCTAGTAGAGACACTCATGGGTACATATTCAGCACATGCAGAAGTACTTTGAAGAGGCAGCTTGCTCTTAAAAGGGATTCCTTGGTTGTGGAATATGCTTTCTGTTTCACTTTAAAAACACCTGGGCTCACTCTAGCAATTCCACTCTTTTCCAAGCAACTTTCCCACGGAAAAGCAGGAAATGGCAGAGGAACAGTCTGCTCCCCCAGACAGTGGTCAGGCACCGAACAGGCTCCCCAGGGAATGGGCACGGCCCCAAGGCTGCCAGAGCTCCAGGAGCGTTTGGACAATGCTCTCAGGCACAGGGTTGGGTTTTGGGGTGTCTGTGCAGGGCCAGGAGTTGGACTGGATGATCCTCGTGGGCCCTTTCCTAAATGAGSATATTCTGTGATTCTATGAACAGTCAGATTCCCTGGCTCTGAGCAGGGGAAGGGCTGTGGGGTGGCTGCTGCTCTTAAAAARCTCTGGCTGTGTAACAGATGTGGCTGCACCAGAGACACCTTTTAAAGCCTGAAGTAAAACCACAAAAAGATGAACCCAAAGCAGGAAATTACCCGAACTCTCACATGCAGGAGGAGTATCCTTGTTAGTATTTCCAGTGTCATATTTCCTGAGAACAGGGGCCAAGTGGGACAGAAGGGCAGCCCAAGGACAGACCTGTCTACTCAGCCACTGTAAGAGCCCCCTCTCTATGCTCCTCCTGGCATTTTCATGGAAATTTAGATGCATCCATAGCTTTAAGATCCCCCCAGGCTGTGTCTGCTCTGTCTCACACACTCTCCCCATGACAATGTCRGGTGGGAAGGCTCCAAGGGCTCCTTGCAGTGACAGCCCAGAGCCAGGGCACACACAGCCACAGCTCAGGGGAGCAGAAAATTCATCTTTTTACAACCACTGTGGGCATAAAACTCCTTCCTACTTAGCCAGGGTTTAATTTTGCTCGAAGAAACAACTAAAAGCCACATCTATCATATGCAAACCCACTGCACAGTCCTTACAGTTCAGTTTATGACATCTGATACTTTCGTAAATAAAAAGGGTTTAAATATTTATACAAGTCTTTGGAGTCCTAATCATGATGTCATTGGTGAGTGTTTGCTCTCTTGCCCACGCTCTGCACCCCTCAATGCCTCACGTGACCTTGTATCAAACACACAACAAGGTAACTGAGCCCCTTCCCTGAACCTTCAGAGAGCTCCTACCATGAAGGAGCCAAATTGAAAACCTGAAGGTATCAAGAGAAACAAAGATACACTAAATAATGTGAGCCACTTTTTCTGTTTAGATTTAAGATGAATTTAGACAGAGTGTCTAGGTTTGCAGGCAATTTTATGTCACTCCTCTGACACAGCTTAGTTCTCCAGAAAGGTCTATTTATCAAGCACTGAAATGTTTTCTGTTACAAAAAATAAAGTAGAATATTTAGTTACAGAAAGCACATTTCCAGCATGGAGAAATTTCTGAGGTGGCATTTTTGCCATTTCTCAAATAGCAGCAAAATTAACACAAGACTTGAAACATCAGCCTGAGCTGGGTATTCCAAGGTGAATGTCAGGGAGARCTGAGCAGGTCTGGAATCACCTCTCTGGTCACGGTGACTGTTCAGAGAACCACAGAAGGGTTTGGGCAGGAAGGGACCTCAAAGCTCATTTAGATCCACCCCCTGCTATGGCCAGGGACACCTTCCACTATCCCAGCTTGTTCCAAGCCCTATCCAACCTGGCCTCGGACACTTCCAGGGATGGGGCAGCCACCACGTCCGCTGCGGCTGAACCCCAGTTCACTGTGTCCCACTGTTTGGGTGCTTCTCAGGGGACACCCCCCTTTGGGGGACGCTGTACCTGGGAGCCCCCCAGGGCTCTCCCACAGGAGGGGGATTGGGATACATACAGATTCCGACTGGGAGGAGTAGAGCAGRTTTTTGAAGGCTTTGTTTGCTGCCCGCAGCAAAGACCAGACGGAGCAGGTCCGTTCCTGAGTGTGTTTCTCTCCCCTCTCTTTCGCGTTGTTGCACAGGAATGTTCCAAAGAGGCAGGAGTAGGTGTGCTGCACCAACTTCACCTGCACAGACACACACACACGTGTCAGCCGGCAGAAGGGATCAGCCTCACCCTCCCTTGGCAGGGCCAAACCCCTCCCCAGGGCTGCCACGCCAATCCACAGCATTCTTTGCATACTTCCCTACAAACCAATTGCAAAGGAATGCAAGTGGAGCGCAATATTTTAAAATCATAACTAAGGAAATTCAGGAAAAAATGTAACCTAGAAAGACAAAATATTTGTTCATCATCAAGCATAAAAGTCATGTTGATACAAACTGACTGCCCTGCAGGCCAGGCAGAGAATCATGATTCCTCTGCTACAAAACATTAATGCAGCACAGAAATACTGATCATTAATCACCCTGTGCTGGGCCCAGCCTAACAAATGCCAGCTTAACTTTAGGCGTATCAGTGACTTCCTTGGAATTATTCAGATGTTTAAATGAAGACAAGTAGTTCAATGCTGTAATAAATTAGGGGTTCACTCTAAAAAGGCCAGCACACCACGGGTATGTTCTCTCCCAGCCCGTGGAGATTAGCGGCGTGCTGTGAAGCCAGTTACTACCTGTTGTACCTCATTTCACAACTGAGCTACTCCASGACTGTACAGGACTCAGTTACATGGCTGAGCTGGCAAGTGGTAATTCAAGTCAGCCACAATCACAGGAATGTGCCTTAAATCTCTTAGTGGATCAGACACTTCATAAAAACTTTTACTCTTCAGATTACTGGTCCTGCAGTCCATGACTGCCACTTCCCCAGAGACCTGAGAACTGACTTGGACCATATTGGGTGAATTCCTAATAGGAGAGCTGTCTGCTTCCAAAGAAGATAAGCACAGCTCCTATATCCTACACATTTTCAGCAAAGAAACTGAAAAAAATGAATGGAGCAGGTTGTTTTTAGAGGAGGAGTATTCAAGTCAAAACAAGATGAAAGGAGGGGGGAGTTCGCATTGCCAATAAAGAGGATTTTTTCATTCTGTGTAGATGTTTTACACTCTTAGGTGAGACTATTCAATTAATATAATTTATTTCTTTAAAGTCTAAAAGAAGTCCTTAAGGGTCCTGCTTTTCAGAGTGAGCAGACTCCACGGGTTACATAAGTGCTTTTGTCTGCTGTATCCAGGCAGCTTTCCCATTCCCTTTATCAGGTGACAGCATATACAGAATATATAGATTATATTCACATACATATATATATATAAAAAATAATGGAATGGTTTCAGTTGGAAAGGACCTTGAAGGCCATCCAGTTCCACGCCCTGCCATGGGCAGGGACACCTTCCACTATCCCAGGTTGCTCCAACCCCCATCCAACCTGGCCTTGGACACCTCCAGAATGTCACAGAAACATGGGAAAATCCACCCCCCCGGGCTCTCCAGGCCTGTTTAGAGTAGTCTATAAAACAGCAATCTCTCAACTCACAAGGAATGCTTCATTAAACTCGAAAGAGCAGGGGAACTGCCTCTGGAGCTGATGGACACAGTCCAGCCACTGCAGAAACACCGGGCAGCGCTCGTTGAGGTCGTCCGAGTTCTCCCCATGGCCACAGCGATCCGCAAACTTGTGGCCAAAATCCAGCCACTCCGTCTCCACTAGCACTTGGAAACCCTGCAGGAAGGAAAGGACAGATGAAGACTTCCTATTTTTCTTCGGTTCAATTTTCTGAGATGGTCAGAGACTTGTGGGAATCGCTGTGTCCTCTCTCGTATTTCCCCTCAGCACTGGGCTCATTATTTCTCTTTACTGCTTTCCCTAATGCCTCTGTGCCCTGCAATGAAATTAGGGCAGATAAGGATTCCCAAACTACATGAACAGGAAAGGGAATAAGGCAGGTAAAGTCCTCAGTGACTGGCAGGGAGGATCCTGGTATGAGCCTTATCTCATCCAGGGAGGGGCAAGTGGGAACTTCATCTGGCCAAAGCTTCTGGATCAGGGTATCCAGCATTTGGACAGCACATTTGAAAACTTTCCCTTGAAAATGATGGCCAGATCCATCTGTCAGGAAAGAAAATAATCCATCCACAACAGGACATCCAAGCTCAGGGAGAGCAGGTGCTTGTCTGTGCATACATCAGTCACAAGGTTGATTAAAGGTTCACTTGAGTGATTTTTCATGAAAAGGGCAAAGAACATTCAACAGTGCCTGGGTGAGCAGCTGAATGTCACACCTTGTCTCACAGGACCTGAAATCCATCACAAGGCAGGAAGCTTTTGGTTCTTAGTGGAAAGAAATATTGTAGAGAATGTTTATTGAGTCAAAGGCTGTGATTAGAGCCAAAATAATGGCTGTGATTAGAGCCAAAATAATGGCTGGCAGCTGAGAAGCTTTAAATCTGACAGTGCTGAAGGCTCATTTTCCTCACCATTTCTGATCCTAGTATAGACAGCTACAGTTTATTTTGCTCTGGGTGACAGGGAAGGCACAGGGTGTGCACAGCACAACTCTGCTCTCAAAGCAGGAAGGACAAGCACCCTTTGGAGGACCAGGAACAGATCCTGTGCCCAGGCCAGAGCAGCACATTTTGCCTGATGGATGCCAACTTCTAGAACCCATGTGGAAAAGGATCTATGAAGTTTCCATGTTTCCATCCAAAAGGTTTTGCTGCAGTTCAAGGTTCTGATCCTTGTGTGTGTGAGGCTCTAAACAGCAGCCACAGCAGTGTTCAGACACAGAGTTCTGTTCTGGACAACAAAGGCATTTTGCCCGTGGGCTGAGACATGGAATCCAGCCAGCACACATCCCACAATGCTGAAAAGTGATGGAAGGGGAGAAAATCAGGAAAAATATAACTGACAGAGGATAATGAAAATGTGAAACTGGAAAACCATGCAGCTGGGAAACCCAGCAAAGAGGAAGGCTCAGTATCAGTGCTCGGCTGACGACCTGCAGGGGTGCAACAGAAGCTGCAATTCCAGCACTTTGTATTCCACATTCCTAAGCTAAATATGGGGAAGCACAGACCATGACTGTGCAGTTACAGCAAGAGGAATGTGATCTACTCCTGAGCTGCAGATGCACCTACACCTCTAACCGCAGACTATGGGTGGCAAACTCCTGCCAGCTTCAGTGCCTTTGCCAGCGGAGAAACCTGAAATAATTTCCAGGCAGACTCCCTCCAGTGACCCCACAGCACTCCCAGCTGCTTTACCCACCTCCGTGGTCCTGTAGTAGGGATCCAGCAGGAGCTTGGCCAGCGCCACGATCTGGGGGGTGCGGTCCCAGCCGTCRGAGCAGTGAACCAGCACCGGCCGCTGGTCCCGGTCCACGGCGTGCACCACGAGCAGCGCCGACTTCAGGAGCACTGACAGGTGCTGCAGCCACTTGGTGCTCTCCAGAGCTGACAGCCAACTAGAGGGAAACGAAGGAAGACAGTTTTTGCTCTTTTAAAATGCTTTCAGGTTTGGAACTCTGAATTTATCACGGCAAAGCTCCTGTTTTAATCGGCTGCGAGTGTCGTTCTGGAGGATTTTTCGGCTGTGTCTTGTTAACGCTTTCCCAGAGGAAGCGACAAGGCCACGCAGCCAACCCGAGGAACTGCCAGTCTCTGGGATGAGCTGAAGGTCTGGATCTACTTTGAAACCAGGCTTTAGCAGCAAATTCCAAACAGGGAAGTGGGAAGGAAAACAGGGCTGGGGTAACTACAAAGAGGACCCAATCTCAGAAGCTCCCAAGATGAGGGAATATTACAGGGTAGTTACCGCACAGCACTGGAGGGTTATGACATATTCTCCTGAAATGACACTATAAATGAGTGAAGCACAGGGAACACCAGAGGAATTTTCCAAAGGAGAGCCAAGATGTGAAGATTAAAGAGCTGGGAATAGCAGATCATCCTAAGTGTCAGCGCTCAGAAGCCCACCAGAAGAAATAACATTGTGAAATCAATATTCAAGGTTACACTCTAATTTCAGAACTAATTTTCTAGGTTCACTTCAATCATAGTAAATCAATTACTTCCATGACTTCCAATGACTTTCCAAGGGAAAATCCACTGAATTTCAGGTTACAAATCAGCAGCAAAAGAATGTGGCTGCAGAAACACGGAACCAAAGGCCCAAACCCCCAAACATCCACTTACTTTCCTGGATCTGGCATTTGCGTGCAGAGCAGACGCAGCGACTGGAAGCTCTTCCGGATGGAATGGATGTTTGCCATCCCCATGAACACTACTTCACAGTTTGGGTAATATTCTGCAGGGAAAGAGCAAGACAGAGGGAAGAAAAAGAAACTAACAACTACCTTTCTAAACGAAGCTYTTTTTCATAAAAACAAACCACTGTTGCTGTGGACAGATGAAATAATCTGTTTACGAAGATTCTGACACTGGTCCTTGGAGCTCGCTGGGTATTCCAGACATGACTCCACAGCCCAGCAAAACAGGAAGCATTTAGCAAAGTCCTGCTTTATTTATTTGCAGTGTTTCACTTCAGGTTACACAAAAGCAGAGTGCAAACCTGCGGGAATAGGGATATTCCTGTGCTCCAAGATCCAGAATGTTTGTAAAAAGACTGAGAAGATCAAAAGATGTTAAAAATAAATAACATTTAACTGATAATTTATGGATGTAAGTTGTAGATTCTTTTTCTAAGCACCCAAAAAGGCTGAAAGTTTACTTCATCCACTGCTTTCTTCTGAGGGGAATTGTAAGAGGAAGCATCACACGTGTGAGAAACACTGGAAGCTCAGGAAAACCGGAACATATATGGAATTACTCTGGATGTTGCTCAAGCAACACTGGAGGCTGTACARGCAGGGTCAGTGCTCAGGGGGCACCTGAAGAGGGACAGAAAATATCAGTTCAGTAGTTTTTCCTAGATTTAGTTTTCCCTCTGCTGTGATGCTTCTGTCTGCACAGGATTGATGACACAAGAGCTAAAATGACCACTTCTACAGGAGAAAAATAATCAGGATTCAGAATCCRGGATACTGAGTGCTTGCACAAGAAAATTCAGGAGTCTCTGAGCATGTTTTGTATCATTTGATTTTCCAGCTCTTTCTCAGCCCAACACAACAATGGGCTGTGTAACTCCAGGAGCAGCCCCAGACAGTATCAGACAATTCCAGCATTTCTTTGGTCTTTTTACTGAATTATAGCTAAAATAAAGCACAGCATCAATGAGCTATTTTTATACAGAGAATGAAGCAAACCTGGCAATACCTGCAGAGAACTTAGCAGCAAAAAGCAACACAGGTTTCATTGAAGGTGACAAGCTGCTTGAAAATCTTCTCCACAGAATTACAGAACAAATAAAYGAAGAAAATCCAACTTCCTGTATACTCTGCTTTTCTGTTTTGAAATTTTACTCTCTGATGAAGAATTATTTAGTAGTTTTGAGGTGTTCAACGGAAACTTCATCTTTTTTTTACTGGTGGCTGCAAATCAAAGTGCAGCTATTGCAGCAAAGACCAAAACAAAAATAAACRGTCAAAAGAGCTTTCGTTATCTTATCTCCAGTTTTTGTCTGGGATTTTTTTTTTCCAGACTCTCCACCCATGGAATTTTAACAGGCTGCATTCATACCCAACAGTGACCATAAATAATACCTTGTTTATAAAATCACCAATTCACAAGTGCCAAAGAACACAGAGAGTGGTGTTGCAACTGTATTACATACGCAAGGTGAAGCAGGATTGCAGTTCCTTTGGGCTATGATATAAATACTGAAAAATGTTTCGGCTTTAGGAAAATTGCTGAGAACTTGTATTCTGCAGGACAAGCATTCTAGAATATTTTTCTCCTCTACAGTCAGTGGGTTTTACAAGTTCAGGGTTTTTAGACATGAGCACACTGGACACCTTTGTCTCTCTCCAGTTTATACATCTGACTCAGCAAGGGAAAGCTCTTCAGCAGATTCCACAGGGTTCAGCATTTACTGAGCACTGTTACCAGCTGGGTTTATGGCCTGAGAACAGACTAATTAACAGCCAAACCTGCCCTTTGGAGGGCTGGGTGGTGGCTGCCGCCATCCAGAACGTTCAGACAGATGAACAGTGTACAGACAGTACTGAAGGCTGTCAGGGTAATTACATTTGAGCAAATCCTTTTGATTCATTCAGTGGAAAACTAAGGAGAAATGCTGCTCACCTGGGCACTCACAGCCACCCCCCTTGGCTCTGTTGGCCACAGCTGCTGCGTAAGATCGCGCRTCCAGGATCAAAAGCTTCTGAGGCTGGATTGCCAAACTCTCTGCTCCTGAGGCATTGGAGATGGAGGAGTCTGGGGAGGAGGAAATGGGTGAGAAACTCAAAGGATGCTTCTGACATTGGTTACAACACGATTCCCTCAGTCCCACRATGCACATGCATTGGAGAACGGGGACTAAATACAACAGATTCAATCTGTTACAACACAGGAGGTTAAACTCTCACATAAAGCTCTGCCTTTTACACAAAAGCAACGGTGACAGCCTTACCAAATTCCACATCAGAGAGGTCCCCTCCATTGGAGAAATCTCTGGAACAATTCCCATTCATTAGCTTGTTACTGTTGGACCTGGAGTCTGAGGCACAGGCTTTGGCTACGGACTGGACGAGGTGCTCGTCGTCGGCGTTCCTCCAGCCCCACCAGCTCACCTCGGGCTGGCCACAGCGGGAGATCACTGCCCCATTGCTCTGGTGCCTGGGAAAGGAGGGARTACAGAGTTAACAACCAGGATAAAGAACACAGAGGGCACAAAAAATTCARTGCTGTGCTCCAGTAGCTGCATTCCCAGCAGGGACCATCGCTCAGCAGTTATCCCCAGCCTGGGATTCAGTGGCAGCTTCCCTTCAGAATGATGGCTATGGCCACAGTCACTGACAGGTGAAAGTCAAAGCAAGGTCAGGAAGAGAAAACAAAGCATCCTCTTGCTCAATATTGTGGTCTGTTGGCCAGTGAAAGCTGGGGAGTGTTTTGGAACAGCAGGTGAGTCATGACAGAGCAATTCAACACCTGCTGGTGGGGGATAAATGAGGAACACCCTAACCTGAACGTGGCTCTCGTCTCCTGGGACACAACATTCAAAAAAAAATCCCGTTTTTTTACATGTCTGAAGAGTTAGGAGTTATTTCCTTAAATCTGACCTGGCTTCTTGTACTACACATACTGAACAGATCTGGAATAATTAAAACTTATTGAACCATTGCAAACATGCTCTGAAAGAGATTTGAAAACTCTCCCCTATAATCTATTATAAAAAGAGGACTGAAATGTATTACCACAGTAATTCTACGCACTGCCTTTGTGCTGGCACCTCCCACTGCTGCCACCAGCTCTGTGACTCCCCATTCACTGAAGTGTTTGCAGCTGACAGGAACAACCTTCTCCCTGACCTTCCCAAGCAGCACCCTGAATTCAGGGAGCTCAGCCTGGGGGRAAGGAAGCCCAGCTGTGGGTATGGAGAGCTGCAGGTAGAGTGGCCAGAGCAGCACAGACACCACTTCTGGGGCACCTCAAAACGTTTACTCCTTGTGTCATGCCCCAGCACTCATCCACACACTGCTCTTCTCTGTTTTAAATTAAAGAATCATGGAATGGTTTGGATTGTGAGGAATCTTAAAGCTCATCCCATTCCCACCCCTCGCCACGGGCAGGGACACCTTCCACTAGCCCTGCTTGTTCCAAGTCCCATGCAACCTCTGAACACTTCAGGGAGGGGCAGCCACAGTTTCTTTGGGCAGCCTGTCCCAGGGCCTCCCCACCCTCACAGGGAACAACTCCTTCTCAATATCCCATCTAACCCTGCCCTCTGGCACTGGGAAGCCATTACCCCTTCTCCTGTCCCTCCATGCCTTGCCCCAAGTCCCTCTCCAGCTCTCCTGGAGCCCCTTTAGGCACTGGAAGGGGCTCTGAGCTCTCCCTGGAGCCTTCTCCTCTCTAGGTGAACATCCCCAGCTCTCCCAGCCTGGCTCCAGAGCAGAGGGGCTCCAGCCCTGGGAGCATCTCTGTGGCCTCCTCTGGACCGGCTCCAGCAGCTCCACATCCTTTCTGTGCTGGGGCCCCCAGGGCTGGGGCAGCTCTGCAGGTTGGGTTTCACCTGAGCAGGGCAGAGGGGCAGAATCCCCCCTCCCCTCCTGCCCRCGCTGTAGTATCAGCCCAGGACACAGAGGGATTTCTGGGAATACAGTTTTTCAAGCAGAGGTGCCTCCAGGCATTGCTGTTCTCACCCAGGAGTCCCACCCGAACCCTGGATTTCCAAAGCATGCACATGCCAATTACAATTCCTGTATGTTCTGATGCAGGAAAATATTTCAGAGCCTTCCTGCAAACAAACTGCCCATCTCAGCTTCAGGGCAACCAGGAGCTGTTCAGTTCCCTCTAATCAGAGAGCACAGAGTGCGGAAGGTCAGCTCAATGTTTAAGCAAACCTTCAGAGTCTCAGCCCTGAACAGGAAGCCAGCCCCCCCAAAAGCAGCAAACATTGACTTTTTCGCTCTGAGCACTCTGATGGATGTTTGTGGAGGTGTGACAGGCTGGTTTGTGCTGTGCTGTCAGAGCTGTCACCCCCGGGTGCCGCGCGGCACCTCCTCCGCAGTGTCCCCGCGGGCACCGCGTGGGCGCCGCCGCCTCCTGCTCCTCAGCCAACAGCAACACGGGGACACGGCTCCCCGGTGCAGAGCCTTCGAGCGATCAAACAGGCTGGGATACGGGATTTGAAGTATTTTTCATAGCTCTTTTGTAATTGTTTCATATAAAATCCCTTCAGTGAGGGGAAGCACTGACACGCTGCGTTAAGCGAGGCGAAGGAAAAGCGATGCGAAGCCACGGCTCTTACASCAGGTGCCAGCCGACTGCAGGCGCAGGGAAATGGATTTCTGCTGGAATTAATAGCCTTCCAGAAACAGCTCTACCCACAGCAAATTAGTTCAGCAAAAAATACGTGCCAATCACTGAAAGGCCACCTAGTTCCCCGCTACGCTTGCACAAATAAAGGAAAATAAAACATCATTATACGTGTAAGAAATCTATTTTGAACAGAGCAGCTCATTTATTTTTCCATATGTTCTCCCAGATTTCATTACTACCTGCTGCAGAATAATTTTCATAGGTTCATAAAGAGTTATATTTTCATCTCCAGGTTCTTGCCTCTCATTATACCACAAATAATGAAGAATCATTAGGCCAGGAGACGAGCTCGTTGGTGGCTGTGCAGYCCCAACACTGTCCTGGACAAATCTGCCACGTTCAGAGGTACCAGAAATCAGCACACAATTCTATTTAGGGGCACGCTGGAGGGCTGAGGAATCACACTCATTCCAGCTGGACTGGCCACAGGGATAAAGAGCCAGCATGATGCTGAGGTCCCTGGGGATAGAGCTGGGATAAGAAGGCATCACTCAGAGCTCAGGAACAAACCAAAACAAACAGATTTAAAAAATCTACAGCAAAACCTCYGCAGAAAATTCCCTAGAGACAAAGAAACATGCAGCACCCTGCAGAAACCAAGAGTAAATCAGCATTAGGTGACTCTAAGGCCCTTTACAACCTGTTGTACAGCTGCAGGATGCATGTACACCTCTGCACAGGCTTCATCCTCCCCRTGTTCAAACCACCTCTGAGCACAACAATAAATCCCCCAAGTCCTTGTAAGCACAGAGCAGGGAGGACTAAGGAAGGGTGAATTGCTCCCTGTACTGCATTTCTGAGCTACCAGCAATTGTAATAGAAAACCCATTGCTGCAGTTCAGGGATATAACTCAGAAGCAGGAACAGGGCTGTTTTCCATGTGCCACAGGATCCCTGTGCCTGTGTGGGTGCTCACCCTCAGCAGTGGGCAAGGCTAAAGGACATTCCACACACGGAACTTCCAGGGATGCTCTCATGAGCTTAGGATGCTGTTTCCATAAGGTAGGAAGCCYTCTCTGTTGTCTTTCCACAAAATCCTAAGAGCCTTCTCCACATCACTGATTTTCTGGGGCCAGATTTATCTACAGGAATTATTGTTGCCCAGAGAGGTTGAGGCTGTGGCTGTCCCATCCCTGCAAGTGTCCAAGGCCAGGTTGGACAGGGCTTGGAGCAACCTGGGATAGTGGAAGGTGTCCCTGCCCACGGCAGCGGGTGGCACTGGATGAGCTTTAAGGTCTCTTCCAACCCAATCTGTGTTTCTGTGACTCCATGAAATATGTGAAATATGTGAAATATGTGAGTATGTTTAAAAAACTGGAAACAGAAAAAAGCCCTGCAGGGTCTGGGTGTGAGACTTCTCTAGAAATCTGATCATACAATAGAAACAACACTCCTGACAGTCCAATCTCCATGGAGCATTCCTGCAGCTTGTCTTTGAATTCAGCCTTGACTGCTTTACAGGGACGAGGAATTTCCTGTTGCCAGTGTCTGTCTCTGCTCTGTGTCCCAGTGCTCAGTATCTGAGATAAGTGACTGGACTAATTATAAAAAAATCATGATTACTTCTTTTTCCCCTGAAGYAAAGCAAAAACAGCTTTGTTAATGTGATCAATAATGAAACTAAAATAGTTAAGTCCCAAAATAATTTCAATGGATAAAAATGTTAAATAAGCTCTTGTCCCTTACTCCAGCAAAAGTAAGAAAAAAGCTATTTTTATGGCTACATATACATATAACTATATATGGAATTCCAGTCATAGAATCATAGTATGATTTGGGTGGGAAGGGGCCTTAAAAGCTCATCCCATTCCACCCCCTGCCACGGGCAGGGACACCTTTCCCTATCCCAGGTTGCTCCAAGCCTGGTCCAACCTCGAAATCATCCTCCACTTACTGCTGTGAACTCTGTTAGAGCCCAGAGTGATGAACTGGATGTCTTGAAAAATCTATTACTAAATGTCAAGATAAGAAAAAAAAAGAAATCAAAAAAGAGCAACACTTTCACTCTCTGATCTGAAGCTCAGCAATGAAACCCCACATGTGATTTACCACACAGGGCATTGGCAGAACTGCAGAAAATTGAACACAGGGGCAGAACAATTTCAGTCTCTGTGGTCTTCTGACTTTTCAATTGCCCTTCTATAAATCCCTGGAATGCAAGGTGTTCCCAGGAATGAGAACAAAGTGCTTTCCTCCTGTGCAATGATGCCAGGAGGGGAGATGCTTCCCTGGGGATGTGTGTTAGGAGGTGAGGTAGTCCCTAATTATGTGACAACTGCACACAAGGTCAGAAGTGGCCTGAAATGCACCATGCAAAGCTGAACCCAAACCCACACATAAATCACACTGTTCTCCTTTATACATATATATAATACATGTACACACATTTACTACCATAATAATAAAACACTGAAGTTTTTAGAAGTCAGCATATGCTGGAAAGCATTCTTCCCCCCTCGCAGAGCTGAGCAGAGGAGGGAAYAACTCCTTTACCATTCCAAGTGAGACCACACTAAACCCCTTTGTTGTTTGGGAGGAAAGGGAGAAAAGACAGGAGGATTTAAAGATAATGGTTTGCTGCCACGAGCCAATTTTCTGCTTTCACAGAACAAGAACCCTTAAGCTGAGTAAATAGTGTTTTGTGGCCTGCAGCTCTCCTGCCCTTGGCTCCTCTGACCCAAGCTCCAAGGATTTGCCAACCTTTCTGCTTTCCATGTTCTCAAGGAATGGGTGATGAGGCTTAGGGAATATCAGTATTCATTATCTTTTTAATCCCTTTGTCAACTGATGGTCTAAAGAGATTTTAAAGATTTATGGGAGGATAACCACCCAAGGGAAGGGGCCAGGGTATTAAATGACAGGTTTATAGAATCATGGAATGGTTTGGGTGGGAAGAAACCTTAAAGCTCACCCCATTCCACCCCCTGCCATGGGCAGGGACAMCTTCCACTATCCCAAGTTGCTCCAAGCCCCATCCAACCTAGCCTTGGACACTTCCAGGAATGGAGCAGCCACAGAATATCCACAGAGTATTTGAAAAAACAGATTCTGAAATATATTTCTTACTAAAGAAGCTGCCAAATCCCAGTATCTCAGAAAAGCAGTTTTATTATGAAGAATTGCTGGACTCAATCTAAGGAAGAGACTGTGTAATTAAAACTATCTAAAATATGGAGATAGAGTTAAACTGTACATTAATTTTTAATTTGAGTTTTAGATCTCCTTCAAGTAATGCTGGTATTTGTCCTTGTTTATACTGCAGTCTGAAAATTAGCCAGATGAGTCAGGGAAAAGCCAGAAGAGTTCCCAGCCAGGGAGGCCATTTATCAGCTCTACACTGATGTCTTCATCTTACATTTTTTCATTTTCATAGTAAGAAAATTTAAAAATCAATCTTAACTGGGGTGACTGCCCTAGGAATGATTTGCAGGAGATGCAAATGCTGAGTGCTCCTATGGAGCGTGTTTGGAATTCAAAATACAACACAACCCATTATTCCCACTCCGAGGGCACGTGGAGCGTCTGCCTCACTCAGAGCAGCCTGAGCACCTTCCAAAACTCCCACTTACAGCTTATTCCAGGTTTTCTTTGCCACAAGAGCCCATTTCCAGGCTGGGGAAGAGGCTCACCTGTACACCACGGCAGGGATGCGCTTCCAGGAGCGGAAGCTGGCCACACTCTCCAGCTCTTTATCCGTGATCCAGGCRGGAACGATGATCTCCTGGGGGTAACTGCCACACAGCCTGTGGGGAGAGTGGTGCAAAGGCATGGATACAGAGCAGCTCCAGAATTCCTGAACACAAAAGAGCACTGGAGGAACCTGATGCCCTTTTGCTAGTTCCCATTTCCCTGCATGGTAAGAAATTCCCTCTTCTCCACAATTAAACATGGAGGGATGGCTCCTTCTTCCCTCGACTTGCAGAGAGCAAGGCAGAGATTCCTCCTGCAGGGACACCAACTACCAGCTGCAAGTCATTACTCTGCACAGGCAGAGCACAGCAACTGTTCCATCACAAAGTGTTCCAGCTGCTTGTGCTCKGAGCTGGATCAGGGATCAGCCAGAACACCCTGTCCCACCAGCTGGGAATCACAGAGCACCTTCCTCTGCTCCAGACCTAAACACGACTTTTGTCTGCACTTTCAGTACCTCACAAATTGGTTTTTTCTTATTTATCTACAAATGTAACTCTTCCAAACCTGTTTTTTTTTTCTTAATACAAGTCTTTGCAGTAAGTTCGAGAACAACACACAATAAAAAATGCTTTAAAAAGTTCAAACTCCACTCTTTGCTCACTTAAAAYCTCTCTTATTCTCTAAGAAGTCCTCCAGCCACATCAAAATCTGCTATTTCCAAGCCTAAAAAAATTGTAGCAGATAGTAAAACATTAAATAATTAAAACCACATTTTTTCTATAAACCAACAACAAAAAAATCTTAATTCTGATTGCCCCTTCTTGGGAATTGCAGAACTTGGAAAAAGTTTCAGTAACTGAGTGTTTTGAGATGCCATTTGGCTGTGGATGAGCAGCCCCAGCACTCACTTGTACTTCTCATTGATGTTGGAAATCCTCCAGGCATTGTTCATATCAAACCCCATCCGTTCCACTTCGTTCTTAAACCTGGAAGTTACATGTTCTCCTGGGGATCAAGAGCAGAGGGAGAAAATGAATGGGAAATAAGGAATTAAGATTCCTACTTTGCAAAACAGTCAGAGAAAACCAGCACATCCCTCAGTCCAAACCCACCACCTGCATTTCCCAGCCTAATTTTGACAGTCGCACTGAGGGCTCTTCCCTGGCCAACTCTCCAGAAATTACAAACTCCAGCAAGGAGTTTTTCCCTGAAATTACCAACTTCTGGAAATTCATACAAAAAAATAATGCTGCAGACCAGAACCAAGGACATCAGCAAAGCTACTGAGATCCATCAGCAATCCAAGTGGGATTGCCTGAAGTTCTGAAGAATTTTGTATCAATGAGAAGAATGTGAGGCTCTGGTGAAAGGGTAAGACCTGGAATGTGCTCTGGAACGTGGGCAATCCATTGAATATGCATTTCCAGCCCCAGGTTTCCTGTATGGCTGGAGGCAAGTCCTGTCATTTATCCTGCATCTCGGTTTTCCATTGTAAATTGGACATTATTCCTCCCTGAGTCATGAGGAGATAGGAAGGCAAAATGCATAAATGATTGTTTGACACAAATATCAGTCACAAGAGCCTCACAAATTTTTGGATTAATACATTAAAGGAAGTGGAATGAGTCCCATTTATTTCCTAGACRCTTTGTTTTAAAGTCTCAAAACACAACTGAAAAATATACAATGGCAATAAAGAAGAAGACAAAAAGTCTGGAGAATGAGACAAAATTTCCAGGTTTCCAGGGCTAAGAAATGTGTTAAATTTAATGAGCATGTGAGCAGCACCAGATAAGTGATTCTGAAAGTCCATCCATTGCTTGTCTCTTTAAATTACTGTATCATTATATCCTGAGGCAGAGCAGCACCCAAGGGGGGRAAAAATCTACTGAAAAATTAATGCTTTAAGTATTACATCTTTCCATTAAATATTTTAGAAAACCCTTAAAGTCTTCCAATCCCCCAGATATCTGTAGATACACATTTAACTCTGAGATGTAAATGCACACGTCTGAAATGATTTTTAATGCCATGTTACAGAACAATTAAATATAAATATAAATAGGTAAAYTAAGAATAAAGGCAGCAACCTAATTACAGGATTTAATTAGCTACAGTGTTATACAGATCCTTTGTCAACAGCAGAGGTGAAATTGGACAATACATTCCAGCCAGGCAACAACCTCTGTCAGGTTTGTCCTTAGCAGTGACTTTTCTATTTTAAAATCCCACAAATCCTTTTGCTGGAGCAAAACTGAGGATGGGCTTCACCATCAGCTGCTCCTTAAAACTTGGGATACATCCTTAAGGATTTTTTTTGGATAGCACATGAGAATACTGGAAATATCCCCAATCAATGGTGCATAGCCCTGGTGGGTTTTAAGAGGAACACATAAAGCTACATTAAAATGAAATATGCTGTTTGATTTCTCTTAATTTTTAGTTACTGTAAAGCCACAGGTTTTCCTCTTGGAAATGAAACCCCAGGCTTAATATTTTGTCCATTCCTCCTGAACTACTGAATGAGCCAACATTGATAATGTTTAGAAGCATCCCAATCCACTCTCAAAATCCCAGGAAAAGCAAGCTAGGCTTTTGTGGACTTGGGCTTCCCATTAAAGCTGACCCTGTGAGCCACAGCCTGGATTTCTACTACAGACACTGCTAACATATTTTTCCCAGAAAATGTGTTATATTAACACTTGGATGGATTGTGAAGCACTTCAGTACTTTTGTCTGTATCTACCAAATAATGGGCTCCGTGGAAGGAAAGAGAAATGACAATGTCTTGGGATTGACTTCAACTACATTCACACTGATTTATTTCAGCTATAATTCAGCTGTCTGAAGGAGAATATCCACCCCCAGCAACAGGCAGCTACAGGGAGATAAAGTTATGTTAAAGAAAATTATTTGATAAACATAGCTGCAAGAAAAAATTCAATTGGTAAAAGTTAATAAAAAGGTAAATGTTGCTTCTTTTCCCTGGAAGTGTCCAAGGCCAGGCCGGACTTGGAGCAATCTGGTCTAAGTGGAAGGTGTCCCTGCCCATGGCAGAGGGGTGGAATGGGATGGGCRTTATGGTCCCTTCCAATCCAAATCATTCCATGATTCCATGATTATCCTAACCCAGCATCTGTTTCAGTGAGGAAGGGGAGACTCAGCAAGCCTTCCATATGTCTGCTAGCTCCCATTTCCCTAATTTAGCTAGGAGGGAAAAGCCCTGGGTTTGAAACTCTGCTCTGAGGAGTTTTTTGGCATTTTCCAGTAGCTGCTAACGAAGTGTGTGAACAGGCACAGGAACAGAGCCAGGGAGCTCCCCCTCCCACCTGGGTGGTACCTGCTCAGCACAGACATGGGAGCCTGTGCCCAGCTCCAGAGCAACCTCAGCAACAAGGACAGAATCCCAGGAACATCCYTCAGCCTGGTAACTGGGACACTTCCCTGAGGCAGTGAATTGTGAGTGACAGGAGATTGCGGAGGGCCTGGAAATCAGATTTCTTATTCTCAAACAAGTGCTACAACCACCAGCATGCCAAGTTTGAGCTTTTATTTACTTGTGGGCTTCTGAAGCTCTTCAGCAAGGATAGCATTCCACTAAAACAAGTCACTGCCTGTGGCTGTGAATGAACCTCAGGAGCAGCTCAGGGCCTCCCTTCTCCTCCCCAACATCCATGTTGRAGATCACCATTCCAAGCAGTTACAAAAAACGTGGCACAATCAACACAAAATGGTTTAGMTTGAAAGCTGCTGCCGTGGTGAACAACATGTTGTTGGTTTATACCTGCCTGACCAAATCAAATCCCCCCCAGTAATTCCCTGGGGCTATCCAGGTGCTGCTCCGGTGATCCCAGGGGTGTTCCCACGTACCTGGCCGACACAAATCCCCGTGCTGCTCCTTTTCACTGGCATACACCTCCATGCACCAGGCGTGGTAGGCGAAGGAGAACAGGTCCTCTATCTTGGACGGGGGGCGGATGGCATTGTTCAGTCTCTTCAGCCAGTCCTGACACTGCTCAAAGGTAGAAAACTGACACCTGGCCCAGAAACAAACATTTCGTGGGTGAATTTCAGTAAGAGATGCCATGCTAGGAGATGACAGGCTGAGCACGAAAAGCTCTGTGAAAGCACAAAGTGAGAGTAAACAACTTACTGACAACKTAGTTCTGTTTCTATGTGCATTCTAATGGGAAGTAAAATTAAAACCTATGGATATTAGTAAAAAAACCCACACTTAGGGAGTCAGGATTGACTGAGCAGCAATGTTCTGTGACTGTGAATAACCAGAGAGTGCCCTGCCAGGAGTGAGGGGGATGCTTCTCCATGTGCRAACTATGAAACCAAGGACAAGATCACTGAGGTCCAAGACAGGAATGTGTTACAGCAACTTCTGACTGCTGGAATCAGGTGGAAACTCAGAAAACTATCACACACAGTATAATCTATGCATTGTAACTATAACCACAGTCCTGTAAACAAGAATAGGCTGGGAGAGCTGGGGGCGTTCACCTGGAGAAGAGAAGGATCCAGGGAGACCTCAGAGCCCCTTCCAGGGCCTACAGGGTCTCCAGGAGAGCTTGAGAGGGACTTGGGACAAKSGATGGAGGGACAGGACAAGGTGGAATGGCTTCCCAGTGCCAGAGGGCAGGGTTAGATGGGMTATTGAGAAGGAAYTGTTCCCTGGGTGGGTGGGGAGGCYCTGGTACAGGTTGCCCAGAAAAGCTGTGGTTGCCCCTGGATCCCTGGAAGTGTCCAAGGCCAGGCTGGATGTGGCTTGGAGCAACCTGGGATAGTAGAAGGTGTCCCTGTCCATGGCAGGGATGGAATGAGATGGGTTTTAAGGTCSTTTCCAAACCCTTCTYCATCTGSCTTTGCTGGGAAGCACAAACTGAGCCTTGCCCACCGTGACAGACTGACAACAACCAGCGAGAATATTCCCTGCACAGGAGAAACGAATCTTCAAAGCAGTGCATTAAAATTACATTAGCTTTTCTTTTCAAAGAAGATTCCTGGACTCTTTAGAGTAAAAGGGTGGAAATAAATCAGTGATTTATTCTGCTCTAACARTTTTCTTCAAGATTTTATAGTTATTAAATATTCCCTGAGTATTCACACTCGGCTCAGCCGGAGCCCGACCCTGCTCCTGGTTAATGATGGCACCTGCATTCCCTCAGGGCAGATTTATCATCCTACCTGCAAATAGCTCAGAGCCAGCCAGTGAGAGGAAAAAGCCATGTSCAACATCTCCAAAGAGTTGTGAGGAACTGCAGCCTGAGGTGTTCCTTTATTTCCATCACTGACTCTAAAGCAAGCCCAGACTACTCGCTGAGACTGGATAATTCTCCATTAAATATYCACACTCAGACAAGATACATCTCACCCTGAATTCTTTCTAGATTCTGTTGAAGTTAGTGGTGCAAGTAACAAGTACCATCTTCACTTGAATTCTATTACTCAAAATCCAAACCTTGCTCAAGAAAAAGAACATGAACATGTTCTAAAACTGCTGCCTCAGCCCCACATTTCACCATCTCCCAACCAACTGTCACCAAGTCCTCAGTCTTGGAGATGGCAATTTTGAAAGGAAATTGATAAGGCAGGCAAAAATACAAATAACTTGTATTCATTCTACAATTGAAGGGAAATAACAAATTAATGTAGAGAGGAAGGGTGACTTTCTTAAATGTCAAGAGCTACAAGTGAAGAGGAAGTTAAACATTGGATTCAAATTAAACTAAATATTACTTCAAAAGTAAAATCAGTCCTGGTGAAAAAACAGCCTTTCAGGAAGCAGCAGACCTGTTAAACACTCTGAGTGCTCAGAGATGACTGGGGCTCCTTTCATTACACAAAAGGCACTGCCAGCAAACATTTAATCACAAAGAAACGTTCTTTTCTTCTTAATTAAAGTTCATAGATCAAAATTAATTTCTGCAGCAGARAAGTTTGAAAAAAAAAAACCAACCAGGTGTAGCTCAGGCTGGGTAGCTCAGAGAGTCCTGGTTTGGGTCTGGAATCTGTGTTAGGACAGCCCCGACTAACCACTGGCTGCACACCTGGATTTACCACCTTTCCTCACTTTCTTTTCCCTTATTCCCTCACTTTCTTTTCCACGAGGCTACCATGCCTAAAGGATAGTGACTGTACCCTCACAGGTGTTGAAAATGCAGGGTGGCTGAAGCCTTCAAAACCCAAATCTTGATTAAACTCATTTCCAAACAATGTGTGTCAGTCGTTTTATCTACTTATCTGTATCTATTGATTTGTATCTATTGATGTATCTATAATATATTATAACTGATTGTAAAGCAGAGAAAACACAGTGAGACTGAAATTAATTTCAAAATAAAACCAAGATCAGCCACGTGGGCTCAGACCAAGGTTTGCTGCTGCCCTGTATCACAGCAAGCAGACACACAGCCCACCTTGTACAAAAATCAGACAGAAGAAAAATCTTTTGAGGGCAATCAAGTCAGAAAACCCATTTTTTTTCAACCATCACAGCTGCCCACGGCACATGGRAAGCAAATTCCCCACCCTTTAACACTGAGCCTCTCCCACCTTATAACCTTGCAGTCCTTGCAAGTCAAATGAAGCTGGAATATATCCCGGCACTCCACACTCTCTATGAGCTGCAATGGAACCTGCAATTAAACACAGCACATTATTTTATTTCAACAGCAGTAACAGCAATTTCTTTGCATATCTCACAAGGATTTATTGTAGGCTACAGGGAGTCTGATGAGAGGAAAACAAAGGAATCCAAGTGGAACTTCAGCAGCTCTGAAGTTTGGTACCGCATATTCATGCTCCAGCTCCAGTTTGGTGTAGTCCAAAAGCCTAAAGGGATCCCATGGAACAACTGAGAAGGCTGCAGGAAAGGCAGCAGAAACCCAAGCTCCTCTCTCATGGAAGCAGCTTTCCCTCTTATAGATCCAAATTTAGGAATCTTAATATAATTGTAGCTGTTGGTTCCAAAAGGAACTGCTAAGCAAGATCYCCTTAACAGACTGCTGCAGTCTGGATGCTTTTCGATGGAAATATCCCACATTTCCTCCTCAGGGAAAAACCATTTGGCCAGTTTAGATCAACACCGGTGATCAAAGGAGCTGTATTTAGTAATTTAATAATGCTGAATCTTTTACATTTAAAGTACAGTTATATGCACTTCTGTTTCCTGGCATGTTTAACCAGCAGCAGGTTGATTAGGCAACACATGAGAGCACATGCAAGTACCTTTGTAGATGAGAAAAACCACAAGATAAAAATGTGAGTTTTCAATATTATTTTTGGATCTCTACCTGAGATGGGCAAATTGTTGTCTTAAATGAACAGAAGTCACAAACAGCTGCCTAAATTTAGCTAATACCTGTAATAAACACGATACACAAATCTGTTTGAATTACTTGATTATATGAACATTGSACAAGCCAATAAAACCTCTGCCATCCTTTAGTAACATACTCTGATTTTTGCCATCACAGGACTAAGATCCAGCAGTTTAAGGTCTGGCTTGGGGCTGACAAGATGTGGCTGTGAGAGCCTGTCCTGCCAGGGCCTTTCCATAGGCAAGTCCTTGAAGGTCACCTCCAATCAAGGATCTGGGATAAGGAATCAAGACAGGCACCACRAAGCTTAAAATTACCTTATTTTAGTGGAATGTAAAAAAGGAAATTAACTAAAAACAGCAGGCAAGGAGAAGATGTCTCAAAAATATAAATCAAGAGAAAAGTTACTCCGAACAGCGAGATGCCTGGAGCAAGGCATGGCAAATGCTGTGCCYAGGAGAGGGCTGAGAACTCTCCTGTCCCTGGGGAAGGCAGGAACAGCTCAGGGCAGCACCTCAGCAGAGCCAGAGGGTTCTCAAATCACTGCCCAGAGCTCACAACTCCCAGATCCAACAGGCAGGGATTTTTTGATGTTCAGCYTTTCCCTTGCCTGTGTCAGACCAAGAGAGCCACCAACCCTCCCCTGCTGTGCCAGCGAGGCTGGGACAGGGGAGTTACTCTGCTCCTCCTGTTGTAACTGCACATTAAATGACAGAAAACCCATGGACAGGACTTGGCAAGAGGATGTCTAACTCCACAGCCCAGTAGTTTGGATATTTAAATAAAGCTGGAATTTGAATTTCAGTCTGTGTTTTCAGCACTGTCACTGGCTGACATCTGTGACAGTCTAATATAACTTTCAGAATTAGTGACAGGAAGGGGGCACGAAATGAAGAATCCCTCCTGTGAGAGGCCCCTCTCTGCCCTCCCTAAGCTCAGCCTGACTGTGGGTGACTCTACCACAGTAGCAGAGGACTGAAATGCAGCACAGTGAATGCAGAGGACTGAAATGCAGCACACCAGCTGCACTGTGCCACAGCTCATCCTTGTATTTCACCTGCCATTCCTTCCATGCCTTCTCCTGCTTCATTCCAGTCTGCCAGGCAGGTAAATTGTCACAGTTTAGTCTGATACGTCGACATGAGCTCAGACTGGAGAATCTTCAAGTCTTTCCTCGTGACTGCACAGCCTCACATACACCTAACAATAATTCTCAGGAGGAATTTCTCCATGGAAAGGGCTGTCAGGTATTCGAAGGGACTGCCCAGGGAGGTTTGGAGCCACCACCCCTGAAGGTGTCCAGGGAAGGACTGGATGTGGCACTCAGTGCTCTGGGCTGGGTGACAAGGTGGGGACTGGGCACAGCCTGGACTCGATGGGCTGGGAGAGCTTTTCCACCTTCAATGATGCTGTAATAACTTATTTAAATCTACCACTGAGTTAAATGGCACCCACATGGAAGGCAAGGTACCTTTCCTCAACTGAGTTAAGACTCCAGACTTGCTTTTTTAGTCCAGTGTTGCTTTGTCTGTTAACATCTTTTTCTTCCCCAACCCCTCTTTTATTACATTTTTTCCCACATCCATCTTCATTTAAGCAGTTCTCCACCTTTTCCCTCCTCCTGGCATTCTGCTTGCAGCTCCTCTTCCCCCTGTCTGCACTCTAATGACAAACTAATTCTTCTCCTCCTGCATTATTTTTAATTTCCTTCTTTCAAAGTCACTCTTTGCTCCCTGCCCTTTCCCCGTGCCCTCTGCTCCCCAGCCATCCGTTCTCCYCCGACAGCCCACCAGTGATTTCCTCACAATCTGCAGGTTTTTCTCCAGGACAACCTTCCCATTAATCTTTTTAATTTTCCTTCCCAGTCATAAAAATCAGTCCTCTGATCCTCTCATGTTTTCAATCTCCTTCCTGGCCATTATTCTTCCCCCAGGAAAGCTCTGTGGAATTATCTCCCGTCGTTCCCTCCCTCCCTGATAACCTTCCCTTCCCACTGCACATCTTTCAGGCTGATGCCAGTCCGACACCCCGAGCCTGTTCCTGGAAGAGCCATCAATTCTGTCTGCAGGCACTTCACTCTAATAATGGCATGGAAACCAGGCAGGGAGAAGCAATCATTTTTGCTTTTAGAAGAATAAACATGCATTGTTATCTGAGGCAAATTACATCCCATTATAGGGAGTACAGGAGCATCCTGCTCTTGCAGTATCTCCTGGCTGTCTCTTATTTAAAATTATCTCATTTTAAATAACAGCAACATTCTACAACTCCAACATTTTATTTCTGAGGGGTTTTTAAAATGATTTTGATGACTGGAGCTGTCTGTTATCTAAGAGCAGCACAAGATATATTTAGAGAATTACAGCCCTGTAGTTAGAAAAAGCACAAGTTACATTTTCAGTGCTGAAACAACCACCCCACGGCTCAATCCGTGTCCAGAATTCCCAGTGGGATGCAGCAGACCACGGCCAGGCTGCTGTAAGCACAAGTGACTCTGCTACAAACCCTCTCTGTGCCCCACTCGGCCCAAACCTCTCCAGGACCTCCTGTGGCACCCAGGGCCTGGGAGCTGTAATTCAGATTTCCTCCTTGTTTTCCCAGCTCAGAGCTGGAATAATGTCAGGTTTATGTTGCAGGCTGGGGACTTTAAAAAGCACAAGGCCAAGGCTGGRTGCTGGATGTCCTGAAGCGTGGGATGAGGTGACACAAGGAGGCACTGAGGGTGCAAGGACAGCTCTGAAGGGCTTCAGGGTGAAGGGAGTTGAATTCCAGATTCATGGAACCTACAAGGAGTGTCTGAAGCAAATTTTGCTTTTAATTACAGCTAATGACACTTTGGGTTTGTCYTGAAGGCCATCACTGAGCCCCCTCTGCTCTGAGTGTGAATAATTTGGGCAGCAGGACCTGAGGACAAGACGAGGATTACACCACACTCCAGCACGGATGAACAGCCACAAACATAAGGAATATCCCAATCCAACCATTTTTCCAAGCAAGGGAAAGCTCACACTAAAACTCAGCACCTCACCAGGTCTGAAAATCTCCCCCATCAGGACTTTTTTTTGGTACTGTGTCCAAAACCCACCATTGGGAAGAGATTACCTGCAATCCATGCTTTGATAAACTCCATAAAATGTTAATTCTCCCATCAATGCAATTAGCTTACAGGGAGGAAAGTGATTAGACAGAAACACTCAGCAGCTGCAAAGTTTGACATTTTCTTAAGGAATCAATAGAGATGGGCCTGGGAACCAAACCTCCCATGTGCACCGAGAGATCCCTGTTGAGTCTGCACTTTTATCCCACGGATAAATGTAAGTCAACATTCCTGAATGTCATAATCCCCCCAATTTATGCATGGTCTGCAGGACCTTTTGTTTTTGCATTTGAAACACCATGTTCCTATTAGCACTGAGATCTAGGAAATTATCCATGGGAAAGATCTCTGCACACAGCCCTTTTCTGCAGTGTTGCAATGGGAACATTAACAACTTGGAATGGATTTCTTTCCCAGCCCAGGTGATCYGGAGCTCTGTGCTGCTCACTGAGGGGTCACAGCACCATTCTGACAGCCAGGCCAGGGAACTGCAACCGAAAAAAGAGGGAAAAACCGAACACTAGGAATGAAGARTTCCTTACAGGTATTTGCTGAACAGCTGTGGTGATATAAAAACAGCAGGGAAGAATCAAGATGAACTCAATCAAAAATTACTCAGTGAAGATTTAATTTTAAAAAATCACCATCTGATCAAGACTTTTGAYCAACAATAACCAAAAGGATAACWACTYCCAAATTTAACAATTTAAATATGGTTCTTAATTACTGCAAGAATGTTTTATCCTTAAAGATATTCCAAGCCCTCTCTCCCCTGGATTTCAGTAGAGTTCAYACCAAGTTATTAGAGATGGTCATACATGGTTACAAAGAATGATTTATATTCTGCTCTACCTCACACACTGATTGATTATTTCTGGTTAATGATGMTGATGATAATGAAGTATCACACAGAATGAGAAGGCAGAGCACTGGATATGAAAGTCAGGGAAGCAAAATTAACATGGGAATATTGACAAACTGCTGTGGACTCTTCCCTGAACACGAACAAGGAATAAAATTTGAGAAAACATCAATTTTTGCTACTGCTCAACAGTACTGAATTGAAAATTCCTATACAGTAATATYCCCAAAAATCCTAAGGACAGGAAGTGCAGTACATGCACTAATGCCTTTTCTAACAAAGCAACTGCATCATTCCCTGGCATTCCTCARGACAGGCTCCTGATCTCCACACTGGAAGCATCCCCAGCTGGTGCTGCAGCTGGTGAGACTGGTCTGTGGGACACTCCAGCTCTGCACAGGACTGTCCAGCACCCACYCGACTGTGCCTGTGACCAGCAGGAGGTGGAGATGAACAATTTTAAGGAATGGACACTTGGAATAAAGCTCTTTAAAGAGATGCATTGAAGGTGAGGTCCCACTCCTGATCAAACCACTCAACATCTGGCACATAACTCCAGTACTGGACCCAGTGCCACCTTCTGAAGCTTCAAGCAAGGCACAAATTGAGTTTAGCTGCTCCAAAAGCCCTTTGGAAGATTGAGTATTTCTCCACTGAGCACATCCAGAGCYTGGGGAGAACACATGGCTGACACAGCCAGTTGTGAAGTGACCATCAGGKTGAGTGAGGTGACATTTCCCAAGGAAACCTGATTTTCAGAGGTGCTGAGACACCTTTTGGTACCTAAATATGTATTTATTTTCCCTGAATAATGGTATTTGAACATCAGAAAGAGATTTTTCATTATTAAAAGGAGGGATCACCATACTCTTATCCTAAATTCTGAATACCTGAACACAGCAGCCTGGACAGCACTTACATTCACCACAGATTCCTTGAACTTGATGTGGAGCCTGTAGTTGGAAAGGGCAATGATGGCATCCTCTGCTCGTCCCACGTACTCCGTGCTCTCCCCGTGGAGTTCAATGAACGGCACCTGCAGAGGGGCAACAAAAATCTGATTTCAGAGCCCATTTCCCAAAACTCTGCCCCTCCTGGAGCACAGAAAATCAAACAAAGCCTGCAGAGAATTCAGCCCTGTTATTGCTGCTAAGGAGGAACATCAGGTAAGGTTGGCTCAGAGGTTAATTGCAGCCTTTTTCTTAAATGAGCCCTTATTTTACATTACTTTTCCTGAGTRGTAAGTGTGTGGTCAGGCAAAGCAATGAATTTTTATGAGAAATATCCTCACATTTTGGCAAGCAGGCTGACAAAGCCCTTGATTTATACTCTCACTCCTTACTTAATGGAGAGTGGCATTTCCATAATGTTATTAAATTCATCCTAAAGTAGGCAAAACATCGAGGATGAATAATGTTCCTGCAATTTTCCCAATATTCACCAAGGAAGCTCAGGTAACCAGCCTAGACTGGATCCCTAAAAGCTACAAAGCTGAAGGCAGTTGGACAAATCAAGCTTTTTGTTTCCTATTTCTCACTGTAAATATGGAAATGCACCAGCAACTGCTGTTTTATAAAGTTAGAAAACCTGCAGTTGCATCACACCACACATTAAAATTGCCAGTGTTTAATTAAAAATGTGACTTAAATCCAGTTTAGCTGAGCYGGGTGAAAAGTACAAACACTCAACTTGAAAGTAATCTGGTTTTACACCATCTTAGCTTAAATCAATTAAAAATATTTTATATTACAATGAAACAAACTCCCTCCTCAGTTCAGGTAAGAGTGTCTACWTGRAGAGCCAGGCTGGGAGAGCTGGGGGTGTTCACCTGGAGAGGAGAAGGATCCAGGGAGACTTCAGAGCCCCTTCCAATGCCTAAAGGGGCTTCTGGAGACTTGGGACAAGGCATGGAGGGACAGGGGAAGGGGGAATGGCTTCCCACTGCCAGAGGGCAGGGTTAGATGGGATATTGGGAAGGAATTGTTCCCTGGGAGGGTGGGGAGGCCCTTGAAATTAATATAAAAGTAGCAGTGGTATTTTTCAGACACTCAAAGGAACTTCTTGTAATATAATACCCAAGCTCTGTGTCCTACCAACACTACAGGAGTATTTAAGAAAAAAAATTAGTTTCTGTGCTAATTGTGAATTAAAATTCTACAGGAGAGGCTAGAGAATCCAGAGGTGAACTGGAGATAGTGTGACTTTAACTGGCAAGGAGCAGTGTGGTCATTACCTGAAGGTTCTCATCCTCTCGGATCAGCTGCTTCCTGGGAAAAATCTGGTTAGCCTGGATGCATTCAAGGCTGTGCTGAGTCTCTTCATCCTGAGGAACAAAGAGTTACAGTCACCTGCAGCACTGGCACCCACCGCCACCTGCCCCAACCATCCACAGCCAAGGAAAAGCTCCCACAGGATGAAGTGGCCAGAGAATTCTGGGATCAGCAACTTACTACAGTTACTAAATTCTCAAAAACAGGCCCTCAGACAATAAATATGGGTTTAGAAACAGGATTCCTTCCTGTAGCCTGATTAATAAAGTCATTAACACACCTGTAAGATTTACAGCAACATCAGGAAAAAAGCATTAACACTATGCTTAAAACTGAACAACCCCACATGTAAACATTAATTCCCCATTTTTTCCCATTTTTCCCATTTTWAACTATTCTGCCCTAAAACAGACCCTACAAAAGCCCTTTGCTTACCATGACAGGCCCTGGGCAGGAGGAGGAATCCTCGTCTTTACTTGCAATATTTTGATGCTCTTGACTTATTAAAATCTAGAAAACCAGAAAAGTGTAGCAATGAAGTTCAATCCATTTTCTTTTGGCAAATAAATACAAATTAACTTTTAAAGACTGAGAATGTAGCTGTTAGGRAACAGAGAGCAAACAGTAATTATGAAAAGATGAAATCCATAGAAGCTGACTCTCCTGAGAGCCAAAATTGTTTCAAAATGTGTCTGGCGCCTTCTGTTCATCCTGAAAAATCACCTTTGGATGTGCTGCTGGGAGAACACCTGTCTGAAGGCAGCAGATAGACTAGTGTTCATATAATTTAAATTAAAACACGCTCATCTTCCTGGATCCCCCGGAATTCTCTCCCRAGTTGTTTGCAGATGGTGAATCACAAATCCGTGGGTTACAAATCCAAAGGGATCGTTGGGATCATTTAGGCTGATCTGGTACAAAACACAGGGTTTGCATCCTCCTGGAAAAATCTTGTTTCAGCTATGGCACATGAACTGGAATTCTTATTCAGATAAAAATCCTCATTTTATACTTATGACTCATTTTTGATATCCATGGATACACCAAAAGATCCATTTTCCTGCACTGACCTTTCCAGGAGTTCCAGATCACTGTACACTGGGGACTTGCTCTCCCCASTACCCAACAATCCCCCAGTCTTTGTTCATCTGCAAATTTTCTGGGAATATTAACAGAGTCTTGAGGTTTATGCAAATCACCCTATTAGGAACTTAATGACTGAAGTGAATACAGGAGTTACAATCTGAGATTGATTTTACACTCAACTTTTTAAATCCAGGTAGGTTCTTCCCTTTTCTACTCGACCAGGATTCATTCAGGTATTTTATGGGGTTTGCAGACTATGGCACAGAAAAGGTACAAATGAAAATACATCACTGGAGTCCAGTCAGTTCTCAGTTCACATCCACAGTTCATGTCTCACTTTACTTATAAATATATTTCAAATTATTGCTGTTAAGGTTGACAGAGAAAACCACTTCAATCCATCAGCTCCCAGCACAGCAGCACTGCAGGGAGCCCTAAACACATCCTGTGCATTGTATGGAATATTGACAGAGGGAAGAGGAGCAGCAGATGCACATCAAGGATGTGCATGTATGTGTTTATATGTATTTCTATAAAAGGAGGAAATTATGAGCAGAATCGAGCTGAAACTGCCATGAATTCACTAAAAATTAATGCAAAAAGCAGATATAAAATCCTGAGAGAGCTGGGGGTGTTCACCTGGAGAAGAGAAGGTTCCAAGGAGACCTTAGAGCTCCTTTCAGGGCCTAAAGGGGCTCCAGGAGAGCTGGAGAGGGACTTGGGACAAGGGATGGGAGGGACAGGACACAGGGAACAGCTTCCCACTGCCAGAGGGCAGGGTTAGATGGGATATTGGGAAGGAACTGTTCCCTGGGAGGGTGGGGAGGCCCTGGCACAGGTTGCCCAGAGAAGCTGTGGCTGCCCCTGGATCCCTGGAAGTGTCCACGGCCAGGTTGGACAGGGCTTGGAGCAACCTGGGCTAGTGGAAGGTGTTCCTGCCCATGGCAGGGGTGGGACTGGATGGGCTTTATGGTCCCTTCCCACCCAAACCATCCCAGGATTGTATGATATAAAAAACACCTTGTCATTTCAAAGAATTCCCTCAGCTTCACACACAATTATCAAAGAAACATCAACTTAACTGAAAAAAATGAGCTTTATTACAAACTTGAAGTGTGCCTAATACCACTGAGGGAAAGTTTTAATTTAATAGGCACTATGCTGGAAAAAATTTTTCTTTTATACTTCAGCTTGATTAGATATATTTAATTTTAAAGTTTATTATATAACCATCTATATATTAATAAAGCCAGTACTAGCTTATAAAATTGGGTCTTTTTAAGTACCTTACAGCTGTGCTCCTAAAATCCAGCATAAACCACCAGCAGAGACCCAAATTACTGCAGACCAAGTTTCATCTAACTCCTAATTCAGTGCAGAACAGTTTCTGCTCTAATAGCGTGGCTTTTTCCATGAATGTGAGAATCTTCCTTTTTAAGGTGAATTTTGGGAAAGCTGTGTGGAAAAAAAAATCTGCCTGTTTCAGTTTGCATCAGGATTATCAGATACAAAGGGTGATGCTGCCAAGATAAATGGTACAAGAAGTTATAGGACTGGTTCTAAAGCAAACACTTTGCTCTGGCTGCTGCTGGGTATCAGTGAAACGCTTCAGCAGCTTCCCTGCCACCAAAGGAGTTCTGAAAATTGCTGACAGAAACAGCAAAAAGGTTGAATTGTTCCAACGAGGCTCCCTGAGCTGATGGACAGTGAATACACTGAAGGAAATCATTCCTTTCCCATCATGTCAGCAAGATGATCCTGCTCCCTCCAGGAGCTGAGGATCAATGGGCTGAGCACAAGGGAAAGGGAACAGCTCTGGGAGCAGGGATGGACCAGACACTGCTCAGGGACAGYCTGACTGACTCCCAAACCACATCTGGATCTCCATTTCCTTCTATCCCAAAGCCTTCTAACCCATTTCCAGTTACCMAACTCTTCCCATGGGAACAGAAGGAGGATCACAGTGACCGTGTGACACTTCACAAGGGGATTCCTGACTTTAGAAGCCTTAGAAGTGAGAACAAGAACATTCCTCACATCATCAACTTCACCAACCACTCTTGAAAATTCTCCCCATGATGATTCCCCACTGTGCTGCTCCAGGGGRCAGCTTGGGACAAAGCCAGCCCAGCAGCACCTGGCTGCAGAAACCCATTCCCAAGTCGACTCACTCCAGTTTTCCGGATTAGCTGCAGGATGGAATGAGAATTCTCATTTTGTTTAACTGCAGCTCTTCCCTGACGGTAAAACCCATTTTCCAGCAGTGAAATGGAAAAAAACTGACCAAGTAAACCTGGTCAGGAAAGCAGCCTTAAATTCAGGTTCCTTCTTATCGATAGGATCACATAAAATAGCAGACAGGTTATACACGGTGAAGCGGAACTTGCTTTTATTGGTACAAATAATATTGGGTTTGCTCAGGACTGAGGCCAAGAAAAGGTGATGTTATCAATTTACTGTCTGCCCTTTTACCTGCAATTGCATGTGTGTTAAATTATACCAAAAAGAGCTTGGTCTTGTTAATTCTCCATCCTTATGTTCTGCTTGAAAGGATAAATGATGAGCAAAGGTTGTAACCTCAGACTCTGTTCAGCCTCTATGGGAACATCTTAATTACCTTTTGTTTCAGATGTGCCTTCTGGTTTAAATTATGTACATAATTAAGAGTAGCAATAACCATCTGCTTGCCAGTGATTCTAAACAAAAAAGATCAGATAAATAAAGGAGCACTTAAATTCACATATATTTAAATGCAGTTGGACTTACAGCAAGGAAAAGGAAAAACTGGAGGGGAAAAAGGAAGAAGAACCCCAGTGCTTCACTTTTTCCCCCTGCCTTCCCATCTAGATTGAATTCCATTTATTTTAATATCAAAATCAAATTGAGCTGACCCCTGAGCTATTTACAAACTATGGCACAGTTGCCCTTTGAGTTTGGAATTCAAAGATTTTGGCAAAGAAGCATTAGAAAATCTGAGAATTAAACATTCAAGAATGTACCTTGAGCAAAAGACGCTTCTGTTGCAAACTGAAAACACTCCTTCCCCTTTGGCAGGTGGAAGGAAATTTCTGAGATAAGGATAAACACTCGGTTTCCCTCATTTCAGTCCCTGGCAGGGAGGTTTCTCCTCTTTCCTGGCATCACAGGCTGCAGTAACTGAGTAACTTTCCCAAGTGTTTACTGGGGGAGCAGATGGCAACACGGATATTTGCACATTATTCAGGAATAGGAGCAGGACAAAGAATCATGTTTGAAGATTGTGCACAACTAAGAGTCAGGAAGCTTTAACAATTAAAGGTTGCAAACTCCAACTCAGCAGAATACTGACTTTTGTCCAAGATCTTGGAAAACACTTTATTTAATTAAGAGAATGATCAATGATAAGCACAGAATCCACCAACAAGCAGCTCACCTTACCAAAATAATGAAATTCTTACCAAAGAATGAGAGAATAAACAGTCCTCTCTTGTCCCAGAAAGTTCCAACTGTTCTCTTCTGATACTTCACATTGGCAGCTGCAAATAAAAAGACAACACTTTAAAACATGAACCTTCATTTGAAAAATCCATTTCTGAACCAGCAGCTCAGAGAGGACACTGCACTGTTAGAGGAGTTTGGATTAATTAAAAAAGTCTAATGGTCTTGGAAGTTGTAACAACAGCTTAACATGCCCAAAGAGGGAATTCCATGACTGGATTCACACTAAAATACCCAAATCCTAAAATTAAAGTTCCAGACTAAACCCAACCATTCCTAAAGCACACAAGGAGCCAAACTGATGGGACACCGCTCCCTTGTATCCAAAGAGTGGCTCTTCACAGGAACTTGGACACTCTCCCAGTAGCACACTGCATCTGGATGTGCCTGGAAAGTCCAATTTCTACACCATATAATCCTGCTGCTGGAAATAGTTTGCCTGTACTTTAATGTGCCACAACTACTGATAATTTTCACATTCCATTAAATAAAATAAATTTATATCTTCCATTTACTGTGTCCTTTATGGTTTATGACAGGGAAAATAAGTAATACAGAAAAAAGGAGATATAATTTTAGGACTGACAGAGTAGAAATAAATAGTTTGAAAAGCTGTGCATCAAAAATTGTGCTTTTTGAAAGAGTTGTGCCCCAGGCCCAGCATCACTGGCTGGGTGAGGGAGGGGATTGTCCCATTCTGCTCTGGGGTGGCCTCTCCTCAAGTGCTGGGGGCAGTTTTGGGCACCACATTGTCAGAAGGATCTAAAGCTGTTGGAGAGAGACCAAAGGAGGGACATGAGGACGGGGAGGGATCTGGAGGGGCTGAGGGCTCTTGGTTTGTTCAGCTGGAGCAGARGAGATTCAGCTCAGACCTCACCAGGGTCAGCTCTGATCTCTGCTCCCTGGGCAGGGACAGGAGCCAGGAACGGCTGGAGCTGTGCATGGGCAGGGTCAGCCTGGAGAGCAGGGAAAGGTTCTTCCGTCCCCAGAGGGTGCTGGGCACTGAACAGGCTCCCCAGGGAATGGGCACGGACCCAAGGCTGCCAGAGCTCCAGGAGTTTTGGGCAACGCTCCCAGGGATGCACAGGCTGGGATTGTTGGGATGTCTGTGCAGGGCCAGGAGCTGGGCTGGATGATGCTTGTGGGTCCCTTCCCATGCAGGATATTCATGATTCTGAGATTCTAATACAAACTTGGATGCACCAAAAGAAATTCTACCATCTCACACGGTGGACACACTTTAGGGAATCTCATGGAATCTCAGTATTTACACAAACAGAGACCCGAGGATGTGCTCTAACAGAAAGGCCCTGTGTCACTGCCAGCTGTCCAAAACCTCAGCTCAACTTTGATTTACCATTTTATAAAGCAGTTTCTAAAAGCAACATTTGGTTACCTGCAACAGAGGTCAACTTTGTTTTTATTTTTAAAAAAATCCCTCTCAGCCAGCAAGCCAAACACCAATTCCAAAATCTTTATGGGTTGATAATCAACCCCAGCACCCAGACGGGAACGGGCACAGTTTCACTTTGAGGTACCACGTTGATCATGCAACAAGTTCAACCTCACAGCTGCCTGTTGGTACAAAGTCACCTTTGAGGGGAATATGGAGCAAGTTTATGAAACAGACACAAAAAAAGAGCTATGAAGGCACACTATACAACTCTAGAACGACTCTTCAGAGACACTTTTCTGGCCATGTGTTTGCTTTTCAAAAGGCAAGATACACATTTCGGGTGCAGGAGCTGGACTGATTTTGTGTGGTTTCGGTCCAAGCAAAAAAAAAAAAAAAAACACCCCTTCACAAAATCTGCAACAAGCTTTTTATTGATTTTAACGAGGCTTGGAAGAAGCCACCAAATCTCAAGAGTTTTGTCAAGAAGTTTAAAAACAGGAGAAAAATGTTCCAATATAAGCATTAATAATTCCGCTTTATTCCTGCCAGTGCTCAGCAAACACCCCCAACACACTCATGAGCATTCCTGCTGCAGGGCTGCTGGGCTCTGATAAGCACCTCAAATGTTATCACTTCCTAAGTCAACAGGCTCGTGCCAAAATAAAGGAAAAAAGCTGACTGTAAGAAGAAACGTTGCTATTAGCTCTACTGCCCTCTCCAAAACACTAATTATTGATGGGAACAGTCCCAGGTCAGGGGTAGATGTTTAATGAGCACATCCCAGGGAGCTGTCCCTCAGGAGAGGGATGCAGCCACCCCCTCCAGGTGCTGCCACCACTTCCTCTGCAGCACCTCGGCTGTTTGAGGCACAGAGAACAGATCAGCACCACCAGGAAAACCAAGGGGAAGAGATGGAAAAGGGACAGGACCCTTCCAGTAAATCCTATAGTTTGTGTCTAGCAAGGAATTGGCTTTGCAGCACTGTTACTGGATTGTCCCATTCTCAGAGCTGCTTTGGTTTATCACAGAATGGTTTGGGYGGGAAGGGACCTTAAAGCCCATCCAGTCCCACCCCTTGCCATGGGCAGGGACACCTTCCACTATCCCAGAGTGCTCCAAGCCCCGTCTAACCTGGCCTGGGACACTTCCAGGGATYCAGGGGCAGCCACAGCTTCTCTCAGGGCAATCTGTGCCAGGGCCTCATCACCCTCCCAGGGAACAATGCCTTCCCAATATCCCATCTAATCCTGCTCTCTGGCAGTGGGAAGACATTCCCCCTTCTCCTGTCCCTCCCAGCCCTTGTCCCAAATCCCTCTCCAGCTCTCCTGGAGCCCCTTTAGGCACTGGAAGGGGCTCTGAGGTCTCTCTGGAGCCTTCTCTTCTCCAGATGAACACCCCCAGCTCTCCCAGCCTGGCTCCAGAGCAGAGGGGCTCCACCCTGGGAGCATCTCCATGGCCTCCTCTGGACTCACTCCAGCAGCTCCACATCCTTCCTGTGCTGGGATCCCAGAGCTGCAGGTGGGGTCTCATCTGGGTGGGGCAAAATCCCCTGCCCTGATTTCAGGTCATTCCAGCACAGGTGCCCAAGGACATCCCTCACTGCCCAATTTAAACATGTCAGAAGTGACTGTGCCATTGGACTCCAGCAGGGGATGGGAACAAGAACACTTCACTTTTCCTTTGCATCATCTTCTAAGATCCTGCTCTGTTGCCTATTTTGGGAACGCGGGCATTGGGTGAACGCTTCCCTCAGCACACAAGTCTCGCCTCCAGTTTTTCTCTTGGAAGATGTTATGGAGAAGTAGAGTAGTTGCACTGTATATCAATCATACAGTGAAACACAAGTAATAACACAACTGGGGGGGAAATTCCAAATAATGGTTTCCAGTTGTAGAAATTTCATCTTTGGATATACTCCAACCCCTGGAATTCCAAGGCAACCCAATCCAACATCAAAGTCAGCCCTACTCTGAGCAGTGCTGGACTACAGGAACTCCAAAATCTAAATTATATGAGCCTGTGATAATGTTTTTCTTGACATTTATTTTAATAAAACATTGGCAAATAGCTAGGAAAAGCACTCTGGAGAAGTTTCAATCAACATGTTTGTTTAATTAGGTGATTGGAAAGTTGTCTCTACAGTTTCTTTGCTGAAAGGCTCTATCAGCCAGAGCGGGAGAGCCATGATTTGATAAGCATGGAAATAGCACAAGGGAAAAATAACGGGAGAAAAACAAATCCAGATTTTCTCTAGCTGCAAGTTATCCTTATAAAGATGTAAACAAACACAACCAAATGAAGCTTTTTTCCTGCTAATTGACTATTTTGAAGGCGCATTTTCCCCTCCCTCTGCCGAAATATGGCATTTCCACACCACCTGTGCCACACCATGTCCCAATCTACCATTATGCAAGTGTGGTTTTTGATGAGAAGTTCTGCATTGTTGTTTACATTTCTAACTTCCCAATATCACTGTTCCCATATACCCAACCTCTGCCATGGGGGACCTCCTCTTGATTACCACACACTGCCCATTTATTTCATCACCGCTGGGTCTGGCTTTTCTCTGCTCAGCTTTAGCTCACGGGTTGTTCTTCTCCTCCTCTCTCCTTTTTCTGTTCTTCCTGGTGGATTTGAGCTTCCTTTCCCTACTATTTTTACACTCTTCCTAGCGTGCTCAGGAGCGGGAACACAGTGCTGCTATCAGCTGCCCACCAGCTGGAGGATGTGGTCAGCTTGTGGCCGAGCTGGAAACCACAGAGGGATGGGAGCACTGGGAACGCAGACGCTCCCGAGGATGGGGCAAGGCTGCTCCTGAATAGAAAGTTTTAAAACGTGCACATGGAAAAGAAGGAATGCTGATCTTCAGGGAGGCRTTTTCTGGTTTCTGCTGCCACGTGTCAGAGAATCTTTAAGGTTGGAAAAGACCTTTAAGACCACTGACCTGGTACCACCATGTTCACCACTAACCCATGTCCCCAAGTGCCACATCCAGACATCTTTTGAACACTTCCAGGGATGGGGACTCCACCACTGCCCTGGGCAGCCTATGCCTGATCACCCTTTCCCTGAAGAAATGTTGCCTAATATCCAATTTTAACCTCCCCTGGCACAACTTGAGGCCATTTCCTCTCATCCCATCCCTTGTTCCCTGGGAGCAGAGCCCGACCCCACCTGGCTGCCTCCTCCTGTCAGGAGCTGTGCAGAAACAGAAGGTCTCCCCTGAGCCTCCTTTTCTCCAGGCTAAACAACCCCAGTTCTCTCCATCTTATCTCTCATACACTTCCCTGGATAAAATGATGTCATTCCCAGTTGGAAAGCAGCTGGATATGAGGGTGTGCACCCAGCAACACTCAAACACCTGACAGGGAGAGCAGAGACCCACAGCCACACGGAACATCCCACGTTCCCACAACGCAGACGGGAACTGCCCTGCATAAGAGCATTTTGAAAAGAGCTCATTCCACTTTCTGTTCTCTCTCTGCTTTTATGAGGGAAGAATAAAATTAATTATAAGAGTCCAAAGCATCAAGAAAGTTTTGCCAACATCTGTCACTGCACTGACTCATCCGCTAATGGCAGGTCGGCATACTGGGCTCCCTTCATCTTCCCACTCGGAAGAGGCATTAATCTGCTTTTAGAGCAGTTTGATTAAGCTGATTATCTTTGCATATTCGTTAAAGATCACTTCTTACACTCTTCAAAAATTAAATGCAGAAGCAACAGTTCAAAGTTAAACCAAAAACCATTTAGAACAGAAAGGAGAGCTCGAAATGGCAGAGGAGGAGAAGCAAGGCAGGAGAAGCACTTCAGAGACCCTGGGAGTCTGATAGCAAAATAGCAAAATTTGATCTTGCATTAAGAAAGGTCCATTTTTCCATAACTGATGTAAAGAATAAAAATCAGTAGACCTTTAGCTGGGATAACAGTATTAATTATTCCCAAAATAACAGGTGTTTTTAGGAAAGTGCTTCTGAATAAAAGACTCTACATCAGTATTCTCCTTCACTCATCTCAAAACACCCCAGGTTGAAAGACCACAGCAAGCTTGAAATCCAAATACAACAAAACGTCACTTTTTCTTACAAAATTTCAGACTTTCTTTTCTTTTAATTCCTTTTTCATTTGGATAAAAAAAACCCTGAGATCCAGAGGCTGCAGTTATTCATACATAAGCCAGGATACCATTTTCCCATCCRAGATCTTCTGTACCATGTCTGTAACTTTCCTTTTATTTCAATTATTCCATATTCCTCAATTTTATGCACACCACAGACAAGGAACATCTACCAARGACCAACAAGCTACACAGATCAGTGAACTGTGGAGAGACCTGGAAGGATGGATCTGAATCTGGGAGCTGTAGGACAGCTGACAGGACATAGACCAGGGCCAGAGCTGGTGAAAACCCACTGGGATTTGTGGAGTTCTAAGCTGGAAAGGTGACCAGGTGTGCTGTGAAGGGGATGTTATATCAACAGGTACCAAAGAGCTGTGAAATGTAGAGCAATATTAGAGTGGAGTTATGAAACAAACAGCAAGGTTAGACCAGGCAGCCAAAGTTTCCATTTGAAAAGGCATAATGGAGAAAGAAGGGAATCATTTGCTCCTCACAGCTCCCATTTTTCCACCAAGGTCCTCGTTTGCCATGAGTCACACTCCCTCCCCTCYTTCTGCCTTTCTAGAAGAAAGGCAGCAAACAAGGAGAAGTGGCTGTTAACTCAAGTCTCCAAGGCTTTACTCATCCTCCCAAAGCCCTTCTTCATCCCCCTTCCCTCCTCCAGTCACACCTTGCTTCAGCTCAGTCCTTCCTGCAACTGSTCCCAGAGGAGCATTTCACAGCCCCCAGGACAGCTCCTCAGGTGCTGGGATTCACTGACAGCCAGTGCAACACTAGAGACACACACAAGCAATTTTAAGAAGTTTTGAAAATAGGAAGAATAAAGAACCAAATGTGATTTGAAGGTTCCTCTGGAGTTTCAAGACAGGTCTCATGGGAGTGTTTCTCCCCCACTGAACTTCCCTAGGACAACACAGGCAGTCACAGCTCTCACCTCCTCAGTGCATAAACTGACCTCATTTTCACCACMCTTTTTCTGGCACAAAACTTCGAAAACCTCTTTAACAAAACACCACTCGATGTTTTTGTCATAAGACAACTTTCCTGAAATACCAAATACTTGTTATAAATAATCTATTAACACTTTGAGAAATACATGCTTAAGTTATTACACGTTATTACCTCAGCCCCCAGAGAGGCCCAGCAATCACAGAATCATGGAATGGTTTGGGTTGGAAAGGACCTTAAAGATCACCTTGTTCCATGCCCTGCCATGGGCAGGGACACCTTCCACTAGCCCAGGTTGCTCCAAGCCCCATCCAATCTGGCCTGGAACACTTCCAGGGATCCAGGGGCAGCCACRGCTTCTCTGGGCAACCTGGGCGAGGGCCCCAACACTCTCCCAGGGAACARTTCCTTCCCARTATCCCATCTAACCCTGCCCKCTGGCACTGGGAAGYCATTCCCCTTGTCCTGGCACTCCACACTCCYGAAAAAAGCCCTTCTCCAGYACTGCTCTGCTGCACAGCYCAGAACAAGCAGGACACKAAATCTGTTTGCTGCTATCAAGGCCCATGAAGAGACATCACTTTCTTTGCTTRCACACCTTGCACAATGTAATTACACGTAAAGCTTTAATCCATTAATTCTTAAATTGCACTGAAAAGACCTGTCCTGTCAAGGAGGCCATGTGGGTGGGATGCACATCCACCCTCACCACCTGCATCGAGGAACAGAAGCCATGGGAGGCTCCGTGTTCCAGGACTCACACTGGATCACCTTACACGAGCGGGAAAGTTAAATATTTCACACTGTTTAACACCAGCACTTGGTGAAACTGTGGCACACTCCAAAAATGCCTTTTTTGATGTGGTTTTGCTTTAAAATAGACTACACTGGATTTCCCCGAAGTAGGGTGAGCCAGCAGAAAGGGTACTGCTCCCATACTCCTCCCAAACAAAACACTCCCCCTCCTTATATTACACCAGCTCTGGCATTTCAGACCCATCATGGCATATTCCAACTCCTCAACGCCAGCCAAAACCAACCCAGAGAGCAAGTTATGGAACCACCACTCCACAGYGCTGTAGATGTTGTTTGCTTCCAGAGCAGCACAGCCTGCAAAGCTGCAGGACATTTCAGATTTATAGAATTTAAGGTAGCGTAAGAATCACTTCAACTCCCGCAGAAATGACATTTCTTTACAGAACTAATCAATCAATTAGCTTGCTCATCTCTGAGCCTGCTTAATTCTTTGAGAAATATGCAAGTAGTTTCAGTTTGAATGGCAGAGTTTACACTTCAGACACCAAGCACCCTCCCAAAGCCCTGATCCACATTACAGCTGTCAAGCACACGACTGCATTCTGTACTGATGTGAACTGAAGGGGCTTTTAGGAGTAATTCACATATTTCTGCCAGAATCTGTGAACCTGAGGATGAAGAGCCCTTCCTTCCAAAGCCTCTTCAATCACCATGGCAAGGGACAAATTTGCTTGATCACAGCATTCTTTACAGTATAAAATAGTAAGTTCATTCAATATAAGAAAAGCTTCGAATTCAGGTATTTCCTTATTAGTCCATGCAAAACAACCCTGATGACAACTGAAGCAAAYATTGCAAGAGCTGACCTAAGTTGGGAGTCAGCTTTATTTAGCCATGAGAGACCCTTCGTGAGGAACTGACCCCTAAATTCCACACTTCAGGAGCTAATCAAGGATCAGACTAGCTTTTCTAGGCTCACAAAAAGCTGTTTTCWAGAGAGCAGTCCACACACTTGTTTGGGCACCACCCCCGAGACTGCCAAGACATGAACAGCACTCACCGTTCGTTCACCAGCCCTCCATGTGTGCAAATACTGCAAAAGTCAAATTTGGAGGAGATAAAGCCAAGTGTGCTTGTGCATGATAAGGAGAGCAGCAAGAGCTGGGTAAGGAAACACCAGCGGCTCAAGGGACTGCATGGAGCTTTCTGCTGGGTCCTATTTACAGCAAGTTCCAGCCAGACCCAAGATTTACCAGAACAGGGTCCTGCCCTCCTCACACTCAAGGAGTAACTCCTTCCAAGGAGAACTACCAGGCATTTCCATCAGCCCACTGCCAGTTTCAGCTTCTCCAAACTTTCAGTAGTTTCCAGCCAAGTTATCTAGACAGGGAGAAGATTCCCCCTGGCATTGCCCTCAGCCAGGCACAGCAGTGAAAAGCTCTGGCTCCCTACAGGAATTAAGACACACACAGAGCTCGGATGCCTTCCCCAGTTAAGGAAGATTCCTGCATTTAGATCACAAAGACAAACTGGTTTGGATAATCTACCAGCACACTGTCTCCAAGGAACCTGCTGCTTCATGGCCTTTCTCTGGTCAGCTGATTCAGAGAACCATGGAATGGTTTCGGTTGGAAGGGGCCCCAAATCTCACCCAGTTCCACCCCCTGCCATGGGCAGGGACACCTTCCACTATCCCAGTTGCWCCAAGCCCCGTCCAACCTGGCCTTGGAACACCTCAATTCACTAAAGTGAAAAGAAAAAGCAGRAAAAGCAAACACTTTTCCTCCTGTAGTTAAATCGCCTCAGTATCCTCCAAGTATTAAGACAGTTGTTTATTCCTATYTTTTTCCACTTGTGGAAAGTCACAGTTAATTTCAGAAGCAGGAAATGTAATAGCAAAATTCAACTTTCCATTCSCAAGCTGCACTTAAATAAGAGCTGGAGATGAACCTTCACAACTCAAACAAAAGGCAAGCAAAGAAAGAATCTTAAAGAGGGTTCTGCCCATGAAGGCACATGGAAAAGGGACAGGGAGCTGTYTGAGYAKYCAACTTCAGTGAGGAGCAGTGAAAYTGCACCTCACCAAGAGCCTCAGCAGCCACCAGGGACTGAAGCAACATTTGTGCACAGYCCTTTGATGTGGGAGGCAGGAGGCCCATGGAGGAGTCTTGCAGCTCTTGTGATCGCCTCAAGAAATGTTTTAATGGGCTTCAATTTCCRTAGCTGGTTTGGAAGATCAATTACACACATTAGCAGTATCTGGTGTGAAGTACAGAGGTCTTTAATAGACCAGTTAATTTTGTCACACTGCACTAYGTATTTCTCTAGGGACACAACAGTGCTGCTTCAGAACCAGTTGGCTCTTTAAAGCATATTTTTCTAATTTTATTTACCTTTAAGCCTAGTAGTTCTCCTAGTAGATGCTCTGCAATGTTCAAATCTTGAACCTGTCAAAGGCAAGAACTACAATTTCTAAAGTCATGTTTCCAGACTGCCCAGGGAAGCTGAGTTCAGTCAGGACAAGTCCCCAAAATATTTTCTCCATAACAACTTCCATAATAGTGAAAGTATACAGGCTTGTTCCCTTACACCGAAGTTGCACAGCCATTCAGCGCCAGGAAGGAATTTACTTGGATTAACAGAATATGCTTATTCTAAAAAACTAAACAGCACGAAGCCAAAGTTAAATATATTTAGGCATTTCAGAGACACCAAAGAAGGGTTTGTGGTTGCCTAAGGCACGTATGTGTATCAAAACACAGAGTTTCAGCTAGAATTGAAATTAAGTTGGGCAATAGACTGCAGCTCTGCTAGAGAAACAAGGTTTGACAGGTCTCCAGTTAATAGCCACAGTCTCTCCCTTCTCCTATTTAAAGTTAAAATCCACTGAAGTTCAAGCTTCTATAGAAGGATACCAGCAGATACTTGGCCTTATGTGGAAAAAGGAATTAATCTCCTTGGTCAATCTTGCCATCCAAACAGTGATTTCAACAGGAACGAGTTTCTCTGGGGAACAGGAAGATTCAAGTCTGATCTCCTACCTGCTCACTTAAATCACACCAAATTCTCTATAGCASATCAGTTTTTACCAAAAAGAGATATTGCTACAGTACCCTATTTCATACTAAATGACCTTTTTAAAAGCACAACAAATTAGTCTACACAGACACTTATTATCTTGTATTACATCCTACAACCACTCAACACCAGAAGCACTTGATCTACAGCACCCTTTGCTTTAGTGCTGATTGACTGTAGAAATGCCACTGCCTGTATAGACATTTATGTCTTGGTCAGCTCCAAGGGGTTTATCCAGAACACACTGCCCCCAAAATCTGGTTTAGTGTGGACTCATTCATGTCAGGCAAACCCTAATTTAAAACCTCTCTCACCCATTTTCCCTAAAGAAACTCATTCCTTTTGGCAGATACAACAAACCTTGAGAAGGAAGAATAATAGTACAAAAAATGTAAGTAGTCATTTAAGTGTTTTATCCCTTAGAGAACATTCACTCCTTCCCTGTGTGACTCAAAACAAACCTAATTTACTAMGGAAGACTTGGTTGCAATTAAGAGATAAATCATCATTTTAAAGAAACAAAGGTTTGGGCTCTTGAGCACATTACCCAAACACAACACATCCACATCTCTCCCACAGGCATTGCAGAAATCAGAGCAGTTCACAGCTCACCCTGTTATTGATGCATCAGGAAAGCTAATTTTCATTTAATTCCAGATTTTAAAAAATATGTATGTCAGGGGACTGCAGTTATCCTCTTCAATTTTTGCATTTAAATCACTACMAGCCAGCAGGACTTAACCTTCCTTTAAAGAATATAAAGGTTTCTAACCATCCTTCCAATAAATTTACCACGTCCCCTTTAAATTGCACTTTATAAAGACATACAAGAGCATGTGTGTATTAGTTCACGAGCTGGCTTAAAGACATGAAATTAGCACAAGTCACATTTGTAACACTGCAATTCTTACCTCTGACATGCAGATCTCAAGCTTCAATTAAATACACAGAAGTAGCACTTCACAGTAAAAATTAAGATCAACTAAATCAGTCTATTTTTGGTCTTTATCATTCCATTTGAAGCACCCTCTGGTAACCATCTGAGTAGCAAAACCAAGCCTGTACTTGCTGAACACAACCTCCGAGAGGTCTGCATTAAACCCACGAGGGTAAAATATTCAAGGTGCATTTGCCTGGAGTGAAAAAGTAAATATGGAAAAAAAATAAAATGTAGATTCAACACAGATAAGGAGCAATAAGCTCTGGGGTTTAGGTCTTGCTTTACTGCCTTGTTCCTGATGAAATTAAACAGTAAAAGCCCCTGACCACAACTGACACCCTGGGTCGTGCTGCACACCCAGGATGGAGCTGCTCACGAAGTACAAACACAATTCTGAGACTCCGTTTGCTCAGGTACTCAAGGACCTCCTTAAACATCTTATGAGGTGCCACCTTTGGTCAAAATCCAAACCAAGAGACAGCAGGAATTTCTTTCCTTCCTATAACTATCCAGGCTGCCTGCAGTAACACTTGCCATCACATCCAGGGGGACTGAACTTCCCAGAAACCTTTCCTTCTGAGAGACACTCAAATTCAACACCAGACTTCTGTCAAAGAAACAAGATTTAATATCCAATTACAAAACAAACAGAAGTTACTTCTGCCCCTTTAAGTCCAAATGGGAACATACGAAGAACCAAGATCAATACATTTGCAAAAAAACCCCCAGAAGAATTTGGGATGAGTGGGACAACAGCACAGCAGTGAGTCCAAGCCCCCACCAGCACAGTTCCATTAGATCAAGTTGCTCAAAGACTCATCCAGCTGAGGTTTGAGGATCACCAGGAAYACTCTTTCTAGACCATCAACTCCAATATTAAAGCTGGAATCTGAAACCAATTTCAGAAAAATACTCAAAGGCAAAGGAAGCCTCCACGCTCTGAGCAAAACCAGAGAACACCACGGGTAAGAACAATGCTCAGAATACTTAAGTGTGCCTTGCTTTTATTGTAAGCCTTTATTTCAGAAYGTTATGCAGCTGGTGTAACACAAATCTACATGTGAAGACAAATCTAGAAGCAAATGCTCAGAGCTGAGATGAAAAAGCATCTGTAATTTAGATAAATAACAGCTCTCTGCAGGAACAACCTCAGCATTCAAGTCTTGTATTTCAGARCCTACACAGTTTTGCTCATTTAGATTCAAATGCCAAAAAACAGCCCAACTCCTCTCCYGGATGAAAGATCACATCTTTATGCAGGAAAGCTTAGGTGGAAGCTTAGATGAGTCTGTCAAGAAAGAACAAGGATCCAAGGTATGTCTGTTTATTGAAAGTATCACTTTTGTGTCATTACCTCGGAGATGTGACATCTCTGCATCAGGTCCAGCCGACAGAACTGTTCCAAAAGAATTCCCTGACAGCAGAAGCCTCCAGAATAAAAAATGCCACCATGAACCAGCACTTACAGCCAAACTTCCATGTTCAGCCTGAACAGCCTGAAGCTTGAATTGAAGAATTCTCTTTCCCAGTTGCCACTACCAGGGGTGCTGAAAAACAGATCCTCCAAAACAGGTAGGACAGAGCTGCCTGTTTTGGTGTTTTACTGCTCCACACACAACAGCTCGGGAAGTCAGAGCTCTGCTGTGTAAGTGCTGCTGTGAGGGAAGAGATCCTTGACAGGCTGGCATGGCTTGGTGATGGATTTTTGGACTAAGCTCTTACATGGAGTTGCACAATAAGTAAACAAGGGAGGCAAAGCTGACAGCCCAAGCCCTGTATTAATGACCCAGCAGGTATTTTCACTGCTCATACACACCATGGAAATCAACTTGTAATTGCAGCCTAAAGCAGCCCTACATAAAAACCGTGGAGTGTTACACATTAGGAAATGCAAGCATTCTGATCACTTGTGAAGCTTCAGCTCAGCTTCTCTTGGAATATGTATGATCCTTAATTCCTTTCTCCATCCTTTCCTCTCCATAAACCCTCACCCAKTGAGTTGGATGGGACAACACCTCCTGAATCCAGAACTTCTCCTTACAGTCATCTTCCTTAAACCCTGTAGTCAGTCAGTGGAGTTCTGAAGGAAGTCAGTCCTTTTTGCACTGCTCATTTGATAGCACCTCTTCTGCTAAGGATCCACAGCACTCACCAGAGYTCCCACACTGGCCCATATGTTAAGTGGCAGTCATGGATTTATAAAAGGCTGGAAAACTAAGGMTAGGAAGAGTTCAAGCCATCAGGAAGATCTTCTGCACCCAGAACAGATGTCCAGAGTCCAGCTTTTTGAATACTCCCACATTTTATAGTATTCCTGTTCTGTGTTTGGGAAACACAACTCCACTAGCAGGGGTCTGARCTGCAGAGCTGAGCACTCAAGCCTGGACTTGTGTACTCAGCACCAAAACCATAACTCTACACACACCTGGAAAGGCTCCCAGCAACTTCCTAGCCAGGACCACAATCCACAACCGGGCAGGGACACACCTGCCTCTCCAGGATGGCACCGGCCTGACTCACCAGACCACCACCTACAACTTCTTCCCAGATAAAGCCACCTCACCCAGTGCTTCTACAAATACTAGGTAATTTAAAATCTTATTGGGCCACCTGGAAATTCTGGATTTCTTCAGGTGTCCCATCCTACTGCAGCCTCTGTTTAGAATTATCTCAGTTATTACCTGTGGGGGTGAACTACTGATGTCAGCACACTCACAGCAATGCTCAAAAGACCAGACAGATTGTTAGGCACCTGAATATCCAATCATCATTCCTCCCACAAACAGCTTAATCTTTATTTATATTACTTTATTGGCTCAACTGGACAGCACAGACAAACCTCTCTGGGAGGGAGACAAACTCCTGGCAAGCCTTCAGAACAGACCAGCACTCCCAGTTGGCACGRAAGCTTCATCACCGTTTGTCCCAGGAAGCCCAGGGCATCAAGGACTCACATCAGAGCCAAAAAAGTCAGTACACCTCATTCCACAGCCTTCTTTAAAATGGTCAGCCCTAGAGCCAGGGGTACTCCAGTTTTATTGGTCCTGAACATCGTGTCAGTGAAAATCCCTTACCAACTGAAGCAATCCTTCTCCCCTTTCAAGTTCCCTTGCAGAGCAGAAAATGGCATTTAAACTGACAAAACCAAATACATGGAGGGAAGAATGCATGGCACTGACATTTAAGGGAGATTCAAACTTTACACTCAAACTGCATTAATTCTAAAACTAGAAACCCAGCAAAGGTTCAATAGGCTCTTGAACCAGAATTTTTATACAAAGCAAGAGTAGATAGATGTTCTTCAACAGATGCTTTTATTGCTGCAGATCCCCCAGTTTCTTTGTTGGGCCCACACACCTGCCCTGAAGCTGGGCTGAACATCACCTGGCTGCACAGCCATCACTCAGGTGCAGCCTCCACACCAAGGGTGACCTTCATCTGGCTCTGGGCACTACTTATTTCTCCAGCAACTTTAGAAGCAGGCTATTTTCTTGAAACCATTGACAAAAAAAGCCACYAAATTAGCTCCTAAGTCAGTGTGTGTAATACAGCACAGGCCACCTGCCTCAGTGAGGCCCCACTGCCGTGCTTTGTCTGCCACTGCTTTAACTCTTACTTTACTTATCAAAAGGATGTCACAAGTCTTATGCAAGTTCACCTCTAACRTACTCGTTATCCTCTTAGGAGCCATTGAATGAAATGTGAGTTAATGAATAACACAGTAGGAATTATTTCATTATCCCCATGGTGAGAGAGAGCCATCTAATTCTTGGATATGATGTCAGACTTGAGAAACAGCCAGTGGTACTTAGGCTTCCACTGCTCATTCAACTGCTACAGCAGTGGTGTTCCCAGGGAAAGGCTACAGACTGTCGTGACAGCTCGGGAGCAAAGCTGCTCCACAGCAGCCTTAGGAGGAAGTCGAGCAGCAGGAGTGAGGAGCTGGAGCCTGTTCATTCTGCTCCCACAGAAGGGAGAGGTTTTTAACAGCATACATTTAATGTACAGGCCTCGCACAGGTAYGGCAAGCAAGGCAGTAAGAGCATGGCAGCTCCTCACATTTTCCTCTTTTACAGTGTCAACCTCATTTCAAGTCACCACTTGTCTCTGCTATTAAATCAACCTGTCTATTAAACTCCATCAGAACCCCAGGACACTTCCTTAAAGGGAAGTCCAAAGCAAGGTATARATCCTTCATCAGTCATTGGCAATCCCATCCTTTGGCATTCAAGGCTGCCTCATTCCCACTTTTAGTTCAACTAACACTTTCCACTCTAGAACTTGATGCATTATGGCTTCAAGTAGGTGTTCACACCCCTGTGAATATCTGCTAGTACAGGTAGTGAGGAGGACAACTCCAAGAAAGACCAAARTGCCCTTCAAGTCATTATTTGCCTGCAATAACAAACCAGTTCTAGATTGCCTGGTGTTTAGAGATGGTATTTTCCTCATTTCCTCACCATGAAGTCCACCCCGACTGCTATCAGGACAGCTATGCCTGGCAGTGCCCTTCAGATAGTTTGGCTCTTAGGACACATGTTCCTTCCTGTCCAGAACACCCCCATACTTCCTTTAYATTGTGCAGTCAGGAGGAAGAAAGCAGCAGACATTTGAACAGCTCACACCAGTCCATTACAGAGCCTGCAAGTATTACTTACGAGGTGTTCCCCTCTAACAACCTGCCTGATGAGGAATAAACTRCTACACAAGCAAGCTAAAAGCCTAAGCAAGAGGAAAAACTGGAAAGCCTGGGAGACCAAAGCTAGAAGATGGACTTCTCATGCAGATGGAAAACCAGAACTATCTCCCTGGCACATCAYACCCAATGAAGGGGCCAGCACAAGCAGATTTCTCTGTAGGGACTGCAGAAATTTTCATTCAAAGGAGAGATTTTCCAATACTCTGCAGCTTGCAGTCACTCCTGACCAGCCGCAGAGCACTGAGTCYGTAACACGTCCAAAGCAAAGGACAATCGTGCCACACTCCTTATCAAACTAAAGAAACACTATCTCCAAGCCTAGCACGTGCTGTCCTGTCATTCTCACATGAGTGTGCACATGGAGGATGTATTCATAGTCCAGGCCTGGCATCACAATCCCTGCCATGATTGCAATGCTGCACCAGATTTAGAATGGCTCTGTTAATACTATAGCTCACATCCATGATGCTGTTAACATATCCCATAACTATTGTTCCATGAGCATTTATCTTCAATTCTTCAAGAACTGCTCAAAATACCAATATTTAAGATACAATACTAATCTGATGGCAGTATCTGTAAAACTGACAGAAAATTCAGTAAGATAAACTATGGAAAGTTGGCTTTGGAGCAACTTTCTGTTATGTGAGAAGCTTCTGAACTGGTATGGAACAGCATCTCCCTGCATGTGAGGAGCATCTGTGTGCAGGAATGCCTGAGCCTCTRAGTCACCCCTGAGGTGCTCACCCAGCAGTCAGTGCCCACTCACCCACGAGCTCAGCAGCAGAGCACACAGCTGGAAACCAGTGCCCAAATACACAATAATCCATGCACACCACCACTCAGTGAGGTAAGAAACATGTTTTTGAGGTGTGATGCCATGTAAGAAGGTAATGRGATTGCACTGATGCCCTCACTGGCGAGGCTGTGAGCCCTCATTCTGACTTGTACAGTGATACTGCTTAAGTTGAACCACGTGCTTGCATTCCCCACTGAGTCAGAGCTGTCCTTACACAACACATCCAAGTTCCTCAAGCTGCTCAGCAGGCCCTGCAGAGGCTGGATCTGTGCTGGTTAACCAGGCCTTCCTGACAAGCAAACTGCCACAGCCACCCACAGCCTAGAGAGACTGGTCTCTCCTGGAAGCATCCTCAGTGCCATGTCCACAGCAGCTGTACACAGAAACTGCCCAAGACCTGAAGGAAGATTCTCCTCACCAACTGCCAGATTTTGTGTCTGACAGTGTCTCTTTTAGCAGTCCCACAGTCTATCCCTTACTGAGCAGTTCTTACCTATTTTGGCCACCCACTGCAGGAGACAGACAAATACCTGATTCAACTGTGTGGTCTGGTGGGAGGACAGGACAGCAATGTCTAAATGTCCTTAACTCTGCAGTTTCCAGCTTAAAAACACTTAGACTCACTAGAAGGAAGTAAACAATGTCATCCAGACTGTCTGGGGAAGCATCAGTAATTTTAAACTGTAAGCTGCACATGGCAGCTTGGGGTTTAAATGTGAACAAGAGCTCAGACATTCCCTCTGTTGTCCTCAACAGCTGAAAAGCCACTACAGCTCTTCTTCACACCCCAAGCTTTTTCCTAGCATGAAGCAGCTGCCTAAGTGAAAGTCAGTTATAAAATCATTTTATCACCACCACTATTTTCTCAAAGCTTAAAAATTAAATCAAGTACTCTGCTACTGGAATTTTCATTACCAGGAAGTTGCAGTAATGCTTATTGCATTATGCTTATTGGGTTGGTCTCCCAATATGAAAACTGCATCAGTTCAATGCTTTGAGTTAATTATTATTGTTACACTGAGGTAAATGCAAACAGAAACCTAAACAGCATGGAATAAACAGTATGAAATCAAGCTCGACTATGTAAAGATAAAACAAATACTTCATGATCACCTGCAAGTATCAAGGAAATTCTCACACAGCTCTCATACGTATGAGCAATTAAAGGCCCTGATAATTAGAGTTTCAGAAAAAGGCCACAGGAAAACTATRCAGGAAGGTAAAGACTCAGGCTTTTTTCCTGTATCTAGACACCTGGGATTAGCAATGAAGAGAGATTTATTATAATATATAAAAGAAGAACTAGACCCTAGATTGCAATATTTCCAGAATATTCTGTCAGATTCTCTCAGCAAAAAAGCATAAATAAGCACAAATGATTCTCTGAAGAGTCCACCAAACCTCCAGAGATTCTCTGGAGCTTCTTCTGCACCGATCAAAAAGTACCTCCAGTCACACTGTTCCTTCATCTGACCGAGGGGAAGGAGCTCCAGCACCCAGGAGGTGATGAAGGCAGCAGTCAGAGCGAGCCCTGGCACAGACTGATCGTACTGAAGGGCCACCAGTTGCCATGGAAGTCTCCCTGAGTTCCGCTGACAAGGCTGACCTTGGAGCTGCTCAAACAAGCGGCTCACGTGAAGCTGCTGCTCTGGGATGCTCACTGAGCCTGTGAACTCCGCAGCGGAGTGACTGCTCCACAACAACGTGCTCACTGCAGAGCAGTGCTCCAACACCACTGAATAGACAATGCAAAGAGCCATTCAAGTGTCAGTCTCCCCGAGCAGCCAGGACAAAGTGCTTTTTGTTTGTGTCTTTGAGATCCTGACAAATCAGAAATAGATTAAGTGTGCTGGCAGAGTGGCTTTACCTCCCAGCCGGATACGTGATCCCGTGGCAGGGAGCTGCCAGTGCTCTGCAGTAACTCACGCCCGGCCATGCCCTGCTCCGCTCTCSTTGGGAATGTTTGGAGGGAATCATGCCTTGAGCATTACGGGAAGCTGACAGGGAAGCACTCTGCCTACAGTCAGGATAAAATATAAACGCAAAAATAAGAACTGCAAGTCCTAATTTTATAGGTGAAGAGGAATCTCTGCCTGAGCACAGCTACCACAGGCAGCTTTATTATCTCTAGCAGAAGCTCTGAAATAGATACACGTGTTTTGTACGATTTCCTTTCAACCTTGCTAATTTTCTCAGCATTATTTTTTGCAGCTCAGGGACAAACCAGAGTTACTGAGTAACTCTCCAGTATGAACTTTCAGTGCATTAGTTCTCACTGCTGAATTAAATACATAAGCATCTTAACATTCACAAATCCAACAGCCCCCCACCCCATAACCCACAAGGACTAAGCACATTTTATCTGTGGAAAACACATGAGCATTTATCAAGTGACATATCAAATCTTACCACAAATACTAAACAAAACCCAGCAATTCAACTGCTTCAGTTAACAATTAATAAAAGCTCTAAGGAAAAGGAATGCATCTGCTTCCACTTCCTACATAAATCTCAAGTACAACTCAAGCAATACCTCAGACACAGAACAGTTTCAGGGGCTGCATTTTTAAGGGATAATTTGAAATCACCAGTAGTGGATACCCTGCCAGCACTGAGGCCTTCCTGTGCCAGAGGGTCAGCYCAAGCCCCCAGTGCCATAAGGGTGCTCCCAGAGCCACAGGATCCAAGGAGCAGCCCTGTTACTCTGCCCCTGTCCTGGGCTACAGCTCTGTGCCCGGTGAAGGCTGCTCTGAACCAGCACCATCAGCACAGGGACCCTTTTACCACAGAACAACAGCAAGGCACGGCAGAAGCACTTGTTAAATGCTTTACTTGCAGCAAGCCTGGTCTGAAGGTTAAAAATCTCCTTCAGGGTGTCAGTGTTGTCACGCTGACCACAGCACTGAGACTCCCTGTTAAACTCTGAACATGCAGTGGTCTGACACAACACACATGTGAAGTTGCAGATTTCTACCTCAAATGGGTGTGCAAGGAGCACTGTCACTTGTGACAAGGAGTTAAAACACTGGAAGGAAGAGAAAGAACAACACTGAGTTGTGATAACTTTACTCCCCTCCAGCAGCTCAGTAAGAGCACCAGTTCTTTTCAACAGTGAAAGCTTGGTGCAAACCTATCTCAAAGTACTAAAAAAGGATATAATTCAAGTCTACTGGATAACACCAAACAAATCTGCTACTTCTCCACTTGAAAATTCAGTGAGGCTTCAAAGCAGGACTCACCCAACTAGACAAACTAGAAGACTAATTCCTTACTTCAGAACTGAAGCCTTCAGACCCTTCCATCCAACCCATTTCATTTTTAAAATATTCCATATACYCAGCATATATTAGAATATTCACCCAGCCTATTTTGTGTAGATGAGACATTAGTAAGGAATTTTCCCATTCCTCCCCAAAAGCCATGCCTGTAAAATTGACATCAGATACAACGTAAAATRTATCACTTAAAGATAAGGCTGAGGTCAGACATTCATCTCAATTACTTCAAGTAATTTCCAGGATTTCACAAAAACTCACCAGCAGACCAACTCCCAAATCCTGATTTAGCAGTTCCACACTGTGCATAAGCAAAACTGAAGAATGAGAAAGGTGCAGCAAGACARGCACAGCTGCTTGCTCACTCCAGGTCACATTTACTTTTCTGCTAAAGGAAGAACTCACTGGGTAGGTAGGTTTTGAGTGACACACACCTTGGTATTTAAATAACTGAGATCTAGAGATGTAGGACAGAGGTGAACACGCAGGAGTTAACTCTTCAAACAAATGCAGGTTTTAACAGGATAAATTCTTATCCTATACTTAGAGTTTAAAGGTTACAAAAAGCTCAGTGTTGGAGGAACAGATCAGCACCAAGCAACAAGCTTTTTATAACATGGCAAAGATGCTCTGAATTCCATGTAGAGGCTGAGCTGTCACTCACCCAGCGTGATCTATGGATTCCCAGCTCCACAGAAAGGTTCACACKTTCTCTTTCACATTCTTTATATGCAATAAGCTCTCAGTATGTTTTTTAATCTCTGAGTTCTGGTGAAAATGTTATTAAGAAAAATAATCAAAATTTTAATCAAAGTAGCCAAGGCTGATTTTTGAGAGGTCACAGGTGGAACAGGAGTCACCTAACAAGCAGCAGATTCTTCAGACAAGTTTCAAGCCATCAAATTTGTTTCAACACGTATAGACTCTGCTAAGTCAAATCTTTCAACAACACTCACCAAAAGGTGACCCAGGGGACAATACAATGGCACAACCTGACTAATTGCTATGGAAACAAGGTGCTGGTTGTGTTTTCTTCTGCAGACATGGTGAGTTGTTCTGCCACAATTGATCTTCACACTGCTGCACGAGCCCTCTCTGAACCAGCCCCAGGGTACTCCCTTCACCTTCTGCATTTCAATTAGGTACAAATACTTAAGCAGATCTTAAGAACACCAACCCTAAGTTCTTCCTCCTAAGTTTTCCAGAGTCAAACAGGAGGCTTGAAGCTCTAGAAAACAGGTGCTGCAGCATCTGTTTAAGGTTTACTGCTAATCAGTCCACAGAAGCTTAAAAGCTGACCTTTTACAAGCAGCAAAACCCCAGCTGGCTACACTTGCAACTGCACCACAAAGGTGCTCCACAGCCACACCTCCAGACTCCTGAAAATCAAATTAATCAGCAATGAAACCACCAAGACTCATCAGCCTTCCTCAACAGACTGGAGTGTTCTCTGCACCTGCAGAAGTGGCTGTCGTGTTCCAAACCGAGCCTGGAAATTCAGACTGGCTCTAGGAATTTTTGAATTGTCTTGGCAAGAGGCAGCATARAAATCATGGAATCTAAGCGCATAAATTAGCTTTTGAGGGTGTTTTGGCATTAGGCCTTTCTTTAAACTGAAAGCTAAATTAGATTCTCCTCCCCCAYCTGCTTACTTCTTGCGCAAAAAACTTCAGTCCTTTCTTGTCCTTTTCAGGATTCAAGTCACTGCAGACCAATCTCTGTGGACAAGGCACGTTTTAACTGACCACTCCTTGCCTTTGCTAGGTGAAGTCACTTTATCTCAATAAATGTTACTAGACCTGCAGCATATTTATAGAAGAATCATTTCTTAACCAGTACACAACTTGGTCTGCTGGGATTGACACATGGTAAGCATCTATGATAAGACTAAAAATCGAATTTTTAGTCGAATTTTGGAAGAACCAGAAAAAACCCAACAGTAGTTAGAACTACTTAGAATTTGAAAGGAGACCAAGTAGATTAAGCCTTATTGCAATTCTGGGGATCTTAAAATATGTTCAAATACACGAGGCTTAGCCCTACTAGGCCTCTACTTTGAATACCAAATAATTTAGGTCTAGGAGAGAGAAGCAGGCTAGAAGGAGGGAAGGATCTGCATCCAGCAAGGGCTGGCCAAGTAATCCCTGCCTCTGTGAGCAGTGGTCCAGCCTCAGGCACTCGTACAGTTTAGAAAGCTGGACAATAACTTGAAATACTAATGTTTAGAAAAATAAGCTACAGGGCACAGCAGCTTGCAACTCACTCTTTAGGGAGCTGCCAACTGTTTCCTCCCCGACCCGAGCAAATCAAGGTGCCTTATGCAAGAGGAAAAGTCTTCATACCTGAGTGCTGAATGGGACCACGGCGGGCTGGGACATGATGCAACAGCACCATTACTTTAATGGGGCTGCTCTCTGGGCGTGACCCTCAAAGGAGGGGAGCACCTCACCTGGGACCGTACACAAACAGCTTAGTAAAAAAACAGCCTTAAAAATGAAAGCGAGAAATAGCTCTTATTGTCTTTGCTATACCAATCTTATACCTGTCAAACGAAGCAAAATCCTTTGTCCACAACTCCCCAGGCTGGCTCCTCCACCAGACCCACCCAGTTCAGGTGTCAGCAGTGGCAGTGATGAACCCAACCACCCTGCACAGGTGAGCAGAGCATCAAGCAGGTTTCAAGACTGCTTCCTACTCCGAGCTGATTACAACAGCAGGTTTGGCACTGCTGTTTTCCTCAGTGAACGACTCCAGAACTCCCATCCTTGGACCCTTCTGCTGTTCAGTTATCGCCAGCCCTTCAAGAGTTCACAGGAAGAAGTRCCTGTGCAATGAAAACATTGCAGAGGAATTGGAATGCCCCAGCAATGGAAAGCCAGACAGCTCTCCAACCAGCCTGCCAGTCAACACTTGAGAAGGAAAAGATAATTTGCCTGGAGTGATGAGCTAAGTATAGAGCCACCATGACTCCAGTGTCCCAATTACCTCTGCAATTCTTCCAAAGAGAGTGGAACACCTTGCGAAGCAGATGCAGGTAGAACCAGGGACTGAAGCTACTCCATTGATCTTGTGCTTAACAGACCAAATTCTGCAAAAGCAGCACCAAGAGTCAAGACCAACATTTCCTAACTCACTGGAGTCTTTTCGCCATCCTCAGTTCATTACCATATTCCAGCACTTTAGGGAATCCTATTCCATTTTAGAAAACCCCTTGCCCAGTCCTCTCCCCAGGTCAGTGTTTAGCAGTCACTCTCATCAAGTGTCAGCATTCAGCCTGTCATTTAAAAGCCAAAATTCCAGTTTGACAAGTGGAAGGCATTTTGGTTCCAGCTCCCAAAGCCTGCAGAACAGAAGGGGGAAAAGCAACATCACCATGACCAGGCACATTGGTACCATTATGCAGCTATACAGGAAGCTACTACTTTTTGAAATTCATTGTTAATGAATATTTATTATTCTTTTACTTTAACAAGGGTTTATGTGTATTACTTACACAGCTCTATATCCTCTGATGTCCCGTGTGGTCACGGATTCTGAAAGAAGGACCTACCATTAGCTGCACCACCAGTTTTCCTGCAAGGAAGTTTCCCTACAAATCCCCTTGTACATGGTTTGAGCATTGTAGGGATACTGACCATACAGGTATAAGGTCAGGATATTGAAGCTGGAATCTGTCTTATAATGCACTTRGAATTGTAGAGCAGGTATCTGACCTCCTTCCTTACTGACAAGTCTAACYGACCAGATGGCTTTGCCAGAACACAACCCAGCACAAAATATTAAACACTTGGCCACGGATCTCCAAAACTGAAAATTTCCATGTGGCTTCTCTCTGCAGCCCAATTTACTCATGTGTTACGTCCAGGGATGCTCTGCAGCAGGGAAGTACACTAACCAAACACCTCCAAATCATGTGATACTCATGCTTGAGTCTGAAGGGATTAAGAGATTCCAGCCCAAAGTAAAAGAAAACAAGCAAGCTATTGTATTCTGCATTAGAACACAACTGTGCCTTGACCATAATCCATCAGCCAAACCTACAAGGAAAGCTGAGCAACCTCAAAATATTTACCTTGTTCCATCTTCCTCCTTTTTCCTCAGAGAGTTCAGATTTTCCCAAAGTGCAAAAAGGTGCATTCTTTTGGAAGTTACTCAAAGAAAGGTTCACTGAACATAGACAAAGATGATAATTTAATTATAATGGGTATCCAACCAGAATATAATGCCCTGTTCACAGCAAATTCCTGYTACCAGCAGTGAGAGAAAATTAAGAATCTGAATTCTCAAATGTACTCATGACTAGTATGTTCACCAAWCAGCACACAATTAAGCATTCCTGTTCTCTAATGGTAAAGATGAACACTTGTTTGGTAAGGATTAGTCATTAATTTGATGAAAAGCTTATCCACTCTTAAACCATGCACGGTGTTTAGATGGAAAGAAAAGTTCTGCAGGCAGAGGCAGTAAATTTGCAAGTTTACATTAAGTACACTTCACTTGCTTTCAAGCTTCCATTTATTAAAGGAAAATAATCAAAATAATCTAGAAATGCAATCAGCTTAGACATTTCAGTCAGGTTTCTTGGATCAAAAGTTCAACCACGCCTACATTACACTAACTGTTTGTTCTCAGAGTGAAAAAAAAGAAATAAGGAAAATTCAAATAMAACAATAAAAAAAAAAATCAAAGCTATCAGGTCAAAACACTCAGAAAAGGTATTTCTACTCTGGTCAGACCACAGCAAACTGCCTGCAGAGAGGACAGACAAATGTCCTCATATTAATTTTCAAGTAAAGCTGCTCTGTGATATGGCAGCTGAGTTTTCTTCTCACTGCCTTTAATTTTGGCTCATCTGCAGCTTTGACAATAATAATTTTAGTCAGAGAAAACACCAAAGGCTGCAGACAGGTAAAACTGAGGACAGATTCCAGCTGCAGCAAGTCCAGCACTAGGTCTGGAAATGTCTCAAAGCAAACACCCCAACAAGGATGCAGCAAACAGCACCACTTCCCAGCAGCTCACTTCTCTCTGGTTTAAGTTTCAATGACAGCAATTCCACACTTGCAGATTGCAATGGAATAACCAAAGCCTTCCCAGGTACACATTTAGGTCAATTATGGCTCTGAGAGATGAGCTCAGGCAGCCACAGCCACTGGCTTACTCCCTTTCCTCATCTACGTGCAAGGAGAACAGGGACAGTCAGGCTGCTGGGTCCCTCCTAACTACTGGATGGGATATTCCAGGGAAATGCTTTCCACCAATTCCAAACCTAGAAATTCCAAGGAAACTTTCCATCAATTCCAGACCTASCGGCAGCCACTTCCAGGAGCAGCTCTGGACTTAAAACTCATTTTGAAAGGACATAGTGATATCATAAGAGTGACGGGAYAGAGTTTAATATTAGATCAGCTGCTAGACTAGATCATTCTGACATCTCCTGTACAAAGCTGAGGCCTCACTTCAAAAACACTTAAAGTTACCTTACCCWGGTAGATCTTGTGTAGGATGTTGAAGGTGTTAAGACTCCACAGTCACAGGCAGTTCCAGTAGTACAGCAATTCAAATAAATTGTACTCTGTGTCCTCAGTCTTTTTGTTACAGTTTCTTTAATCCACCTTCAGTTTCATGCAATTCTTCAATACTTTCAACTACTACTTCTAGCAACTAAAAAACCAMAATCAATATTCTAGTAGTCTATCCTTGGCCTATACAGTGCTAAACTCTAMATGACAGAAAGACCTTAGGGAGATCTGATTTTCCATCTGTTTTCTGCCTGTCACCAGCTGTACTGAAAGCCCAAAAAGTAAGAATCCTACTTGCCCARATCAGCCAAACCTCAGAGGAACTGAGGAGTCAGACTCACAGGGCCTGGGAGTCTCATGATGCACATGAGCCCTACATGAAAGGTTGCTCTCAGGGTGAGCTGGGGAGATGCCCTGCAGCGAGTCCTGCCTTTGCTCTGCTCTCCAAGGGCACTCAGGAAGCCAACCAAGTGCATCTTGTCTTCACAGACTCCGTGTCAACCTACGCAGACAGGATTTCTGTCCTCTCCTCCCTCAGGTGCCTCGCAGCAGTTTCCCCCAGGCACTTCCACAAGTAGAGAAAGCAGCACTGGAGAAAACAAGTCTCATTTTGTCAGGAGTCTGCCCTTTCCCGGTTGATAGAGAAGTCAAAACCCTCCTTTAAAGGTACAGGGAAAAAGAAACTATTTTTATTTCTCTGTCCTTTCAGGTAACACCACAGCATTAATGCTTTGATTACAGCCCTAGTTTTCAGTCTCAAAGTTGGAGAAGCAAATGAGGCCCACAAAAGGGCAACACAAAACTGTTCTACCAGTGTTTCTATAAATAATGTCTATACTAGTGCACAAATCTCTGGTATTCGAAAGAAAAACTACAAAGACTTAATTATGGCAATGCAGAAGCCTTCCTCCACAAATTCAACCTGAAGTGCATTACTTCCCCCCATACCGATTATATGTTCCAGAAACTAAACCTCAGAGTACCAGAACAATCCAAAATACTTCAGAGACTATTAGACCTGTGTATACAAAAGACTTCATCATACAGACAGGCACCCTAGAGATGGATTTTGTGCTACTTTGTTTTCAGAAATCTCAGTTAAGGAAAGATTTATACCATTTTCACTGGTTTTCCCTGATGAAAATCTTTTTTATAATAGGGTAAGAGAGACCACAAATGAAAGCCTTTGGTAGAAGTCTTAGCCATGGGGCTCAGTGTACTCACAGCAAGGGAGAAACACATCCAGGTAATAAGTTACTTTGACAATCATGTTTCCTTGAAAAGTAGGAAGATGAGATTACAGTGGAAAATATCTTTTTCAACTCTTATCCCAGCAAGGGCTAAACCAAGTAAGACCTGAAAGGTTTGTTTTGATAATCTGCTAGAGATGGGCCCAGTAAAGCATAACTTCAGTCCTGAAATTAAACCAAGATGATGTTGCTCTGCAGATGATGCAGGAGTGATTGGACCAAAATCAAATGGAGGGGAGCACAGAACATACAGCCTGAGATCAACACACACAACAACAAGGAAGAGAACAGTTAAATATCCAGGTAACAAGTCTTTCCCACATGGATATTCACTGCCTTCTAGGCCACGTTCTGGAAGCTCTGAGCCCCCTGGCAGCCTTCCTTGCTGTCCTGTCGCAGAAGTTCAAACATTTGAACATTCCCTGTTATKGCTCTCCCTCTGAAGAACACACCCCAGTCAGAGGGGTCTGTTCTGGCTGCCCTTCGCAAAGCCCAGCTCCTCCCAAGTAGCCAGGGACTAACACCAAGTTTCTGATTTCATCCTAGCTTCAAGCTAATTCCACAGGTGACAGAATAATTGTCCAAGCTAAGCTCAATCTAGCAGCAGTTCTCATGCTTCACCAGATACAGAACAGCTCAAACCCTGAAGCTSAAGAATAATTTGATGAACAACCAATGCCACAGACGTCAGTGACAGCATCAGCTCAATCAGCACCTCAGATGAAAGCTGTCTGCAGCATCCCCAACTTCATTTCCATCATGGTTTGTCAGCCCATCAMAATGAACGCCGCAGCAGCAGCGAGATGTGCTGAGCAAAGCAAAGGACAACTTGCTTTGCTTGTCACCTGCCAGAGCTTCTCCAAGCCTTGGTTTCTTTGATGTTCTGTCCTCTTTCAACTAACACCAAACTGCAAAGTAAGATTTTAAAGGAGTTACAATTCAATATGCTGGTTCAATCTCTCTAAAAAAAGGGGGTTAATACTACCTAGGATCTATCTGCTTGTGTTACTGAGGACACATTTCATTACTGGCATGACTGGTTATGTACAACTGCCTGCCCACCAATGTTGCTTTACAGCTCTTCACTGCATTCCAGGTCAAGAGGAAAAATAACAGATTTATTTCTCCAAACTCAACTTCCACTGGAGTCTTGCCCAAAATACTAATTTTTCAGAAATGGCAATAATTCAATACAGCAGCTTGTATAAGTCTAGTTACAATATCACTGAACAAGAGCCATCCAGCTTCAACTCTTCTGAAATCCAGCTCCCCCAAGGAAGAGCAAGAACCCCCTCTTTAGGTAGTCTTTTGCAGAGATTTGGGTTTTTTCCCCTCCTTATCAGCATATGGAAGAGTTCCACCACCACGACGGGTATTCCAATGTCATTAGTTGCCTCACTCACGCATATACACACAMAAATTCCAAAAAAACTTCCAGCTGGATCTTACCACGGTTACCTTGTTGCAGCTATTTTCAGCATCAACACCCACCAGGAAGAACAAGGCCTCTAAAGTATCCAGTTGCCCACAGTAAGCCCTACAGAGCACACACTTCAGCTACCACCTCAACCTGCAGCCACATCCACGTCTCGAACCAACYGCTGCTTTCCAAACTTCACATGAAGATTCTAAGTCTGAGGAGTTTCAGAGGACAAACCAAAGCTAGGAATCAGCACTTGTGTTTTAGGTGAAGCCTTTACAAACAGTGCTTTTTGCAGGACATCCGTGACTCCAGAAACAGCTTTCCCATTTCAACCAGCATTCCAGAAAGGCGCCTGTTTGCCCTCCCTCCCTCCCCAGCTCACTTCGCACGGCTCTGCGGGCCCAAGCCTCACTTCCAGGTGCACACTGGAACTTCCTGAAGCAGAACAGAGCACCTCTGGCTCAGAGCAGCACAACCTGACACCTTGTAGCAGACTAAACGTCAGAGACACCACTGCTTGCAACAAGATCACGCTGCATTTCTTCCCTGCTACTACGGGCTGGTTCCTCTCTGTAGCTCTGAGCAGCAGGGACAGACTCGAGACCTTCTTTACGGGATGACACATTGCCCTGGAAAACCTACAGCCAGCTGGGGGTCACCTCCTTCACACCAGTGCCACACTATTAAGCAGGTGAGGGGAAGAACAGGTCAGGGCTACTCACACTCTGGTTTACCATTAGATTTCTGTGGTATCGAGTCCATTCTGTCAGTACTTCTCAAGTGCTTAAGCAAAGCAACAAAGTTTTAGCTGTTTTGCTCAAACTGCCCTCCAAATAAGGCTAGTTGACACCAAAGGAGGCTATGGTTTGTGACCTCTGCCCATCCCACAAGCAGCTGACACGTAGGCAAGTCAATGTTCACAGCGATCCTGCACCGTTCAGGGCTAACACATCCAAGGTAGAAGCTGGAATGCAGCAGGAGCTTGRGGCTCCAGCTCTTTGCTGGGCACAGTAAATAGCCCCAGTAAAATGTCAGTATTTCAAGCTCCTGAATGGCCACTGACTTCAACTTTGAGGTCCTTCATGCAAACCACTCAGTCACCCTGAAATTCTGAAGCACCATGAAGAAAGAAATAGTTGCCTTTCAACAATCCAGTTAATTCACAAGAATTACAGCACAAACTGAGTCCTACGCACAACCCKAAAGTCTTCCTGACAGCACTGGGAAGTTACCTCTTCTAGACAGAAGAGGGGTGAAATTCCAAGTCACGAAGCTCATTTCTCAGAGTTTTAAACCCATATGAGATCTCACAGGCAGATCTGGACACCACAGCTACTCAGGCTGGAGAAAAATGCACAACAGTTGCACGTTATTGCCTGGACCGTTCAGTACCTAAAAGGTTATTTTGAAAGAAACATGAYATTACTTGGATTCAGCCAGCAAAGCTACTATGAAACAAGTGCATGTTTAAGTATCTGGACATTTCATTCTGGTTCACAGGATTTGATAAGCACTAATTTGGCTATTTGGAGTCATGTGCTCTGAAGACACCACCAACACCAACTGGGAGAGTCCTATCATTATATCCAGTTACACTTCCCAGTAGGAAGCCACCAGAGCAGGAACAGCCATCACAGCTCTTTGATCCGTGCAGGTGAAAAGATGCCAAACTCCGTGCTGGATGATAAGACCATTCCTCCACAGAGACAATTCCTCTTCCTTGCTCCGTGAGACTTGCCAGGCTCCTGCCCRTTACTCCAGCAGCCTAACGACACCTTTCTCCTTAAGTTACTCCTTTTTTCCAGGTTAATTGCCAGCGAAGCACTGCATAGCCATGTTCCTCCTACTCCTGAAAGCTGACAACATACTTCTCTCCATCATSCTGGGCTGCACGTAGGTGGAATGAGATCTGAGATAAAATATYGTATCCTCTATTTCAGAAGCCTGGGCAGGCTCCATTTCTGTCTCCTCCAGCTGCAGATGGCCKTTTTTATGAAAAATAAATACATAAAATAAAATGAGAGCTTATCAAGCTGACCTGTTCCACCTCTGTGGTATCATTTTTGGGTTGCATGACATGCTACTTGAGCAGGTTAACATTGATATTTTAATAATTGCTAGTTCATGCAATAGATATTAACAGAACCCCAGACCGGCACCTATAGCACTGCCACAAGAGAACTCAGCTTGGCTCTCAATTTATCATTCCTATAACCTCAAGTGGGATAAGAGCACCTTTTAATGCAATCACTCAGAAAACCATCCCTGTTTGTGCACCTCTGCCCCTCCCCAAGCTCCARAGCAGGCACAGAAACACTTTTCACTGAAACATCTTAGAAGCCCATGCCCCACCTTCACTTATCTGCACAAAGTTTCAACACTGACAGCCCAGTATTTCCTGTGCTAGGAAAGAAAGCACCACTTCTACCTCCCAAACCCACTGTAATCAGTAACAGCTGAAGCACAGCAGGTATCAGATGTCAGCCTCCTCCCCTCGAGTTTACAAGCACTCCTTCATAAAACCTCCTTCACCTCCACCAAAAAAGTTCATTTCAAATGCCACATGCTTTAGTAACAGACAAAAGGCATCTCAGCTCTTTATCTGAAGCTTAGARCGTGACAGGTACTACAACAAACCTGTCACAACTCCTTCTGTCACACTGCCATCCCTTCCCAGTGGACTCACCAAGAATCTAAACATGCCTTTATGTTCACCAGAAAGCCAAACTGCACTTCCACACTCAGCATTGCCTGACGTGATTCACTAAACAAGYTCTCTTCTTCTAAAGAAAAGAAAATTGCACATGGCTACATCACACAAGAAAATAAACAGGTGAAGCACACAGAAAAGTCCCTGTAAGACCTGAAGCCTGCAAGAGTTACAAGTTCACACCCAACCTTCCCACACTGAGGGAAGTGTGCACAGAAAGGAAAGAAACCAGTTTCCTGTACAGAGCTGCGTTGTGAAGAAACACCAGGTCTCATCTGCTGATGAAAAAACATTCTCTAAAACAGCAAGAGCAGGAGTAACTTCAATACACAAACTTAAACTCCATGTTGGGGGACACAGCACTTACCAGGGAAGGGCAACATCTGCTCAGATCCCAGCGAAAGAACAGGACTATTAAAAGGAACACGTGGAAGAGGCGCAATTAAAGCCCCAAAACAATGTAAATAAAATGCCTTAACAAGTCTCACTTATAAAAGGAACGGGAATTTCGGCCGCACGCGCAAGAGCAGTCCAACACTGCTGACACCACGGCCCCAGSGGCCGGAGCAGCCGAGCAGGGGCCGGCGGCTGCCAGCGGCATGGGACGATCCCCGGCCCGGCTCGGCGGGGACCGGCCACCCCCGTGGGCCGGGCAGGGGGGCGGCAGGACCGGGCGAGGCTCACGGACCACGGGCAGCAGGAGCCCCCCTGCCGCGGGGAGCCAACTCTGCCCCGGCCGCCCGAGCCCCGCAGCGCAGGGCCCGGCCCGGGGCCGCCCGGCAACGCCGCCCGCCCGGCGACAGGAGGCCGCCGCAACGCGGCAGCGAAGCTGGGCCGCCTCCTGCTGCTCCTGCCGGCCGTGCCGAGCGGAGCGGGGCCGACGGCGCCGTGCCGGCCCCGCCGCCGCCCCTCACCCGCAGCCGAGGGGGCGTGTGCGGCCCTCAGTGACAGCGCGGCCGCGCTCCGCCAGGCCCCGGCGCGGCGGGGCGGCCCTCTCCGCCGCGGGACAAGGGGCACCCCGGCGGGTCCTTACCGCGGGGCAGGGCATGGCGCGGAGCCCTCGCCCGTGCCGGGGCGCGGCGTCCTGCCGGGGCCGGGGTCGCTGCGGGCTCRGGGCCGCCGCCGCCGCCTCACCGACACAACAACATGGCGGCCGTGCGGCCTCCTCCCTCCTCCCCCCGCGGGGCGGGGCCGGGCGCGCGCCGCTCCCGCCCTCTGTCCTGAGGGGAGGGGAAGGGGGAGCGGGCCCCCCCCGGCCCGCCGTGAGGCGGCCGTGGAATCGCGGAATCAGGGAATCACGGAATCACGGCGTCATCAAGGTTGGAAGATCATCTACTGCTTTAAGATCATCTACTGCTTTAAGATCATCTCTTCCAACCGTCAGCCCAGCACCACAAGTGTAACCCCTAAACCCCATCACCCAGCGACAGATCCAGACGCCTCTTGAACACCCCCGGGGAGGGTGATTCCACCGCCTCCCCGGACAGCCCCTTCCAAGGCCTGACCGCCCGAGTGGTGAAAAGTTTTTTTCTGATATGTAACGTGGCGGCCCCGCTCGCCTCAGCGCTCGCCGTGCCCTCAGGAGGCGGCTGCCATCCCTCGGCCCCTCAGAGGATGAAAGGCAGGGCCACAGGGATGAGTAAGGAACTGAGCATCTCCCTTAGCAGGAGAGACTGTGGAAGCCGGGCCTGTCTAGTCTGGAGAAGGGAAGACTGGGAGGGGACCTCATCAATCCATACAAATATCTCCAGGGGATGTCAGAGGACAGTACCAGACTCTTTTCAGTGGTGCCCAGTGACAGAACGAGGAGCAATGGCCATGAACTAAAACACAAGAAGTTCCACGTCAACATGAGGAAGAGCTATCCATTGAGCAGAGCACTGGAACAGCTGCCCAGGGAGGGCATGGAGACACCCTCTCCGGAGTAATCCAACCCCTGGACATGTTCCTGTGTCACCTGCTCCAGGTAACCATCTGCAGGGGGGTTGGACTGGGTGATCTCCAGAGGTCGCTCCCAACCCAGCTATTCTGTGATTCTGTGGAGCCAACTCGCCCCTTCCCATTATCCCCCTTGCAGGGTCTGTAAGCCCAGCACTGGCTGAGCGAGGCCGTGGGACAGGCAGGGGCTCAGCAGAGGTTTGGCAGCCGCCTCCGCCAGCCTGTGAGCCAGGTAACAGCAGAGGTGGGTGCTGAGGAGGGCTGAGGAGTGTGTACCCACACCCTGCAGCATCCACTGCCATCCATCCTCCTTAGGATCCTCTAAAAGCCCTGGAGAAACACCCTAAGGTCCAGCTATGACCTGAGATTGACTCAGTTGGTCAGAGCACGGTGCTGGTAACACCAAGGCTGTGCGTTCAATCCCTCTATGAGCCACTGACTTTAGAGTTGGACTTGATGATCCTTGTGGGTCCCTTCCAACTCAGGATATTCTATGATACATAAAAGCCATTCTGGTGCACAAGATCTTCTGGCCGTTGCTTTGGTGACATTCAGCTCAGCTGTAGGAACATGTGTGGCCCCGCGCCACCAGGCCACACTTTGTCCAAGCCACCCTGCGCAGCCCGCGGCTCCTAAAGCATGAGGTAATGGGGAGCTGGGAGCCAGCACGAGGCAGGACTGCCAAAAAACACATGGAAACCGAGAGACAAGTGATAAAGCAAAAGGCCTGTGAGCGTTAAGCTACAGAAAACACAGGAAAGCTGGAGAGGAGAGTGGCAGCAGTGTTGGAGGTGGCAGGAGCATTGCCGGTTCCAAAATGAGGCATTAGCTAAGCCTTGTGCACTGGGGCTCCTTTCCAGCAGCAAGATTTATATCTGGGTTTTGTTGCAACTGTGATGGATCATTAATGTTTTATTTTTATACATATCTTTAATTTACAATACCCTATGTAGGTCAGGCTGTACCTCTGCAAGAGATTTCCACCTGCTCCTCGTGTTTGCCTTGATCTGAAATGAAAAGCTTGCAAGTAGCTATAAAATGCACTCCTAAATTATCCCCAGGACTCTCCCTCTGAGTCCAAGGCTAGTCATTGTAACAGATGGACTTCAGTCTGTCATTAGGTCATGTCTAAGCTGGAAGGAGCATTAATGTTCAGAGGGAACAATGCAAAATACAGGATCCTGTGTCCTCACACTCAGATATGAGCCACGCAGTGAGTTGTGTTCTAGTTTTGCTCCCTTGGTCAGGGACRGCAAACATTTGGAAGGAAGTTAATCAGCCCCTCTGAAGGGATTTTTTCCAACAACAAGCCATCATCTGAATGCAAATGTGATCTGAATGTCAATATGTACTTTGAGAGGAACTTTGGAAGAAATACAGGTAACTGAAGGGAAAAACAGGATTCCTGGCCTGTTTACACCCAAAAGCAATGAAAATATGTAGAGCCAGTATAGCTGTAGCTGAAAAGGATGTGTGTTGACAGCATCAGCAAGCAAAATATGAATTTTGAGAAGTCCCTGCTAAATGTTGCCTTTTGCAGCATGCCTGGAGGGAGATCAAATGTGACCTACTTCAGGGAGCTGGATCCTGGAGACCTGGGGCTCCTGTGCAGCAGAACCTGCTGGGAGCTCCTTTTGGGCCTTAAAGAGGGGGAAATCCTGCAGTGCCATCCCTGTGGCTGGAAAAGCTGGCACTTCCAGCTGCTTGTTATATTTATATATTTTATCTTTACCAATCTGGTCACACACAGTGCATGGAGACATTCCATGTCTTGTGTCCCAAACCTCCCCATTTTGTGTGTTCCAGTCTATTTTTTAATACGTGGCCCCATATTAAATGACTTTTGCTTCTATTTTCCATGATGATCAGGGCAAAAGATAAGAATTATTTTACGGAAATGGAAATTACTGGACCCAAAGGGAGAGCAAGGCCTGTGAGAACCTGACACACAGCTCAGGGAAAGAGGTCCTGAAGGACCTGGAGTGTATCCTCACTCATCCAGTACAAGGGTTTTAATTTGTGAGGTGGAGGGTGGTAATGAATTATGGAGGAASTCCTGAAGCACTGGCTGGTTGTGAGCAGGAGGAAGGAAAGCAATCCAGTCATTTAGACACCTGTTAGTGTGACTTCAAGAACATTAAAAGCTTAAAAAATAAAATATAAAGGAAAAAGTAGTTGGGGCCAGACAAGTAGGTACAAAAATGTAAGTAAAAATGTCATGTATCTTTACTAAAGACTGATTGCTTTTAACTAAGATTATAGCTTTGATAATTGTTTTAATGGATAATTTTTAATGCATATATAATAGATTTATTAATTTATTCAATAAATTAATGGAAAGCAGGTCCATAAAAAAGACAGCTGGATGGAAAAGGTAAGAAAGTCACCTCAAACATACACCAGCTGTGGATGCACAAAGGGAATTTGTCGGATTACAAAGGGAAGAGTGGGCAGAAAGTGCCTGGATTCCCTACCCAGCCTCACCTCCCTGGATCCCAAGGAGCACAGCCTGGGCCAGTGAGCCATGTCCGTGTGTGCTGTTGYTCTTGCACAATATTTTTCAGACAGGCCTTGGAACAAAAGGTAGGAGTGAGCTGATGGCATCTGCTGATGGCACAAAGCTGTGAGGCACCAGCCCTGCAGCAGGAATAGCTGGATTGCTGGAAGAGTTGGATAACATTGAGTGCTGGCACACTGGAAATGGGATGAAATTTAATAGTGGAAAGTACAAGGTCATGCCCTTGGGAATTGCTAACAAGAATCTCTGCCACAAGCTGGGAGCTCATCAGCTGGAAATGACAGAAGAAGGGAAAAATCTGGGTGTATTTGTTGATCTCGAGATGACGGCGAACTCCCAATGCGAAGCAGATCTGACAAAAAGCTCATAGCCATGGAGGTATTTCCAGGAGAAGGGGAAATGTTAATGCCATTAGAGAAGGCTCTGCTGCAACCGGCTCTGGAATTGTGTATGCAGCTCTGGTCACTTTTAATCAGGGGAGATAAACTTAAAATGTGACTGGAAAGTAATTACAGGCTAATCCTGATTTTTTTCCTAATACAAAGATCTTGAAATAATTTGTTTAGCCGGAAAACCTGAATGCTGAGAAAGTTGTTCTCTGTGAAACTTAGGGAGTAAACACAGCAGTAAACACATCTCTCTTAAGAGCAAGGGTGATGTTCCTGTACGAGAAAACAAGTATCCGATGGCCAGGAGAAGTCTGGGCTGAAACATGAGAACACCAGAGCTTCCAACAGCTCGGGTCCCGAGGCTCTGGATCATCCTTCCCAGAGCTGCCATCCCCTGATGCCGTTGCCACCAACAGCTGACCCTAAAAGCTCAGCAAGCCCTTTTCAAACCTCTCACCATTTGAGGCACAGGCACTGAGTGGCTTCTTATGGAGAGAAAAGAGGTGCCTGGCGTGGAAAGATATTCCTTGGGCTGCGGTTGCAACCCAAATGTCACTTGAGTTATTGGCTGTGTCCAGTGAGGACACATTTAAAATCTGCACACGGTGGTGGTGCGGTGAGAGCATCCTGTCCTGGGTCATCCCACCCTGGTCCCTCAGATCACCTTTCCAGAGGGTGCACATGAGCTGCAGTCCTGGAGCCATCCCCACCTGGAACACGGAGAAACAGCAAAATCAAAGGTGTGCCAAGTCCTTTCCTGCCCCTGGCACCACCCAGTGACCTTTAATACACTTCCCTCCTGCAGTCCCAACAGCCACCTCAGCCTCTGCAGGCTGTTTCTGTTATGATGAAAAACTGATGGCAAAGTCAGATATGTCTTAAAAAAACCAGTCAGCACACCAAGTCCTGGTTCAGAAAGAACAGTCAGATCACGGAACACAGGAGTTTGCTTTCTCAGGACTCCAAACTGGCTCCTTTGGCCAGTTTTCTACCCAAAAGCAGCTCTCCTTATCCCTTCTCTCCTATTTTGTTTGGGTTTTCGTCTTTTATCCTATTTAGATGTTTCACTCATTTTACTCTCCTGGGTTTTTGTTGAATGCCTGAACAGAATGTTGTGCTCAGCCGTGTCACTGACCATGGTATTTACACTGTGTTCCTCRATGTGTAGGTGTTTCCATTCTTCCTGCTCCCATCCAACAAGTGCTATCTCATTGTACACTCAATCCAAGTGGCAGCAGGTGACATCGGGGTCAGCACAGCGTGAGGCCACCCCTGATCCAAATGTGCCAGGTGAGAGGCACCCACAGCCAGTCATCCCCATGGGGCCCCAAAACAGATGCTCTGACTCATTCCCTTGCAAAGTAGATGAATAATTTGAAAATAATGAGATTTTTATTACATACATATCATTTTGGTCAGAACATTTTGCAACAGCCTCATTTTAGGATTTTTTGTCTTGTAATAACCCTGTTTTACAACAAGTTGTGCCATTAGTGAGGCTTTGCTGCAGGGGAGCAGCACAATGATGCTGTCTTGGCTGCCCATCAATATGATTATCACAGAACTACTCAAATATGAAGATTTGGGGAACTCAGAACTTCGATTTCAGTGGAACAGTGACAACATTTTTGAGCAAAAATGGCTTTGGGGACCGTGTTTCTAGGTAGGAGCACAGCCTGGTTCTGCAAGGATGCCACCTGGAAGTAAAAGCTGAAGCCATCGGTATTGAGGATGTGCCAGGAGTTCAGTGTGGGCAGAATGTCTGGAAGTCTTGGTTTATGGATCCTTGTATTATTTTCTTAAATAGACTAATCATCCATATGAGATTAATATTAGATTAATATGGATTCATGTTAGACTCATAATTTTCTCCTATGGAGACAGGCTGGGAGAGCTGGGACTGCTCAGCTTGGAGAAGAGAAGGTTCCAGAGAGACCTCAGAGCCCCTTCCACTGCCTAAAGGGGCTCCAAGTGAGCTGGAGGGGGACTTAGGACAAGGCCCTGGAGAGCCAGGACACAGGGAATGGCTTCCCACTGCCAGAGGACAGGGTTGGATGGGATATTGGGAAGGAATTGTTCCCTAGGAAGGTGGGGCACAGGGTGCCCAGAGAAGCTGTGGCTGCCCTTGGATCCCTGGAAGTGTCCAAGGTCAGGTTGGGTGGGGCTTGGAGCAACCTGGGCTAGTGGGGTGGAATGGGATGAGCTTTAAGGTCCCTTCCCACTCAAACCATCCCTTGACATTGTTTGCCTTCTGAGCTAAAAATAAATAAAAGGTTGAAAGCATTTTCTGCTGAACCTGTCCTTTCTTTGGAAAAGCAAACTGGTGCAACCTTAACCTGTGTCGTGGGCTGTGTTGCTACAACAAAGCTGCCTGAAAAAAATGCTTTTCATAATAAAGCATATCTATTTTTCTAAATAAGTACTTAAGAACCTTCATCCTGAGGTTGGATAATTAGAGAAACAGCAGGCAAAGAGAGGCCAAGAAGCTGTTGGATCAGAGGAGCTGCTTCAAGTGTCATTAGAAGATGATATTATTTTAACTGAATATCTTCAGTGATAATTGTTTCCTGTAGACACAGGCTGGTAACCTGCTCAGGGCTGTCATTGTCATTGAGGGGCTGGAGTGTGTCCAGGGAAGGGAACAGAGCTGGGAAGGGGCTGGAGCACCAGGAGCAACTGAGGGAGCTGGGAAAGGGGCTCAGCCTGGAGAAAAGGAGGCTCAGAGGGGACCTTCTGGCTCTGCACAACTCCTGACAGGAGAGGGCAGCCAAGGGGGGTCGGGCTCTGCTCCCAAGGAACAAGGGACAGGATGAGAGGGAACGGCCTCAAGTTGTGCCAGGGCGGGTTCAGGTTGGATATTGGGAAAATTTCTTCACTGAGAGGGTTGTAGTGCCCTGGCACAGCTGCCCAGGGCAGTGGTGGAGCCACCATCCCTGGAAGTGTTCAAAAAATGCATGGATGTGCACTCAGTGCCGTGGTCTAGTTGCCAAGGTGATGAATGGTCAGACTTGGAGGTTTTTTCCAACCTACATGATTCTGTGATTCTATGATTCCAAGATTTGTAATTTCCATTAGTCYTTGATAAGCTAATGTATATATCATTAAGATAAAATGGAAAAAAGGAAAAAGTAGAGCTGGATTGAAATATTGCAAAGCCCAGGGTTATCCTGATTCATGCCTATTACTGTAATTGCATTTCAGCTGCTTTGAACGTTTAATGGCCAATTTCCCCAACTTTGCAATTTAATACTGTGGGTCTGTCTTTTTTTTAGATTACACTGACATTTTCCTCACCCATTTCATTACTCTTTCATTTTTATTCTATTTTTTAAGTATCTTTAGAAGTGCTGTTCCTTCGGGGTTCCCTGGCCCCTCTGACCYGTGTGTGAGCGGTGTTGAACCCTCTGTGATGTCCTCTGGAGACACAGAGGGGACAGCAGGTGCCTCACCTGGTCTGGGGTGGGGCCTGGAAACCACAGAGACTCCTGTGTTAGCAGGAAAGGAGCTCCCTTTGAGGCTGCACAAAAGCAAAGCACATCCTATATCCAGCCCCAGGCTGTCATTTGGGACTTTGAGGTGGAATTTGAGCAAAGGCAGGAGCCGTGGAAGCCTCGGGAAGTTCAGGAAGCAGGAAGCTGGACTGCAGTGTCCGTGACAGCCTGGCAAGGAAAACACACTGACCTCCAGCAGCACATTCCTGGGGTCGCTCCAGCCTCTCAGTTCTCCTCCTGGTGCTTTTTGTGCTGCTTGAAATGAAAAAGCTGCTTTTGTGTCTTATCAGCACCCGAGTGGGGAGAGGCCTCCTGCCACAGCCGGAGTCAGGAGGTGATCCCTGTGTAGCTGTGACAGCACTGGGACAGCGCTGCCGGAACCAGGGCACTCGTCCCAGGCCTTGACTTGTGACATCCGATCATCCGCACCGTTACATTCAGTGCTGAACAACTTCCTCCTGGCCATGAATCACACCAGGGACGGATCCTTTCAATAAAAGCTCCTTTTCCAAAGCTTTTTTTTCCTGGAGAAGTTCTCTTCTTCACATCTGATCCGAAGCCTGCTTGCCCTGTACCTTCGGATGGCTCTGGATCAAACCATAAAAAAGGGATTTTCAGCAGAACCAGCAGCCAGCAAGCTGAGTTTAATGCTTTGCCTTATCTGTGCAAGGCAGGTTGGCAGTTTCCCTGCACACTGAGATCGGAAAGCTCTGATTTCCATTAAGATTTCAGATTTAACTTTTACTGTCGTGAAGTGTTGAAGGTCTCTGGCACATTGTGACAGGTGAACAGATGTACTTTTTCTTGCCAGATAAATTTGTAAGAATAGTGTGTCTACATATAATTATCTAACTCGGTTATACATGTGGAGTTAATATCCCCGATTTTGGGCAGAGGCTGCAACAGCTCACGGTGCTTTAGGGAATACACAGTTGGTATGGTTACAAAAAACACCCTGAAAAGAGGAATAGGGACTCAAAACAGCTCGATGACACATTCGAAGCCCACTGAGTCACCTGGCATCTCCCCAGCACTGCTCTGAGGAGGGTTGGCACAGGAGGGGAGACAAACAGATGCCTTTGCAAGGGAATCATGTTTCAGTTGCCAAGTGTTATCCTCCAGGAAAGAATCGGAGCAAACCTTGGATCGATATCGTCGCTGGGGTTTAGTTCTGGTAGGTTGTTCTGCACAGGGTGTTGGTGCTGGGGCTCCAGTCCCAAGACCTGACTGGTGCAGCGATGTTTGAGAAATAGAAACGATGAATATTTCATTTAAAAATTAGTAATTCAACAGAATGGGGGAGGTGGCAGGTTCCAGACAGCCCGTCGTGACATTTACAGTGTGAATCCATAACACCCGACTCCGTGTGAAGGGAACAGAGCCCGGGGGTGCTGCTGGCCCTGGGGGGGCCCTTGGGGTGTGCGGCCTCCTCCCCACTCCCCCGCGGGGTCACGGGCACCCCGGACCAGCACACGCAGCTGGACAGTGGGCAGTGAAAATCTGTCTGTCCGGAGTCTGCGRGGCATGGAGGGGACTGCGAGCGGGAACTCGTTCCAGCCATCCCTAATGAGCCACATGACCCAGGGCATGGCGTGGTTTCTATTTTAGGCCACTTTGCCATCTAAAGCTGGACTCTGGGCTAAGTTTAGGAGKAGTTCCCTGTGGTCAAGGAGGAGAGCCGAGACCCTTCGGAGCAGAGATTGGTGACGGGTGGACGTGTCTGTGTCACCCCGCAGGCCGGGAAGCGCCCAGTTCCCGGCGCTTCAGTGCGGTGTAAATGTGACTGAYGCAATCTGTCCTTACTATCGGTTGTGCTCAGGGATTGCCCTTGTCCTGCGGTGTCCGCCTGTAATGCACGGACATCTCCTTGAGGAGCAACGAGGAGTCCCAGCCGAGGGAACCGGTGAGGGGCTGTGAGGGTCCCCGCCTGTGACAGGTCCCTGTCCCCGCAGAACCCCTTCCCCTGCCCGGCCTCCCCTCGCCCGGATGGGRCAATACTATTAAGGTAATAAGGTCTCCTTAAAAAAGGAGATTTATTGAACCAGCTGCTTTTCCTTCAAAGGAGGCTCCTTCCCCTCCCAAGACAAGCCCCGGACTGTAACTGTCCCCAGCCCCGCGCCTGCAGCCGCTCCGGAGGGCGGGCGGCGGTTTGGGGCTAAACCCGCCCACTTTGTCACCGCAGCACTGCCCGAGCCCCGGTCTCGCTCCTCGGACCCGGACCCACACCCAGCCCCAGCCCCGGTGCCGCCCCTCAGACCCAGCCCCGGTCCCGCCCCTGGGCTCCACACCCGGCCCGGGAGCCGGGACGGTGCCGCCGGCGGGGCGGGGGCGGAGCCGCGCCGGGCCCCGCCCAGCCCGGGAGTTCCGCTCGGGGCCGGAAGCAGCGCTCGGCCACGGAAGCACCGCGGGGTCGTGGGACGCGTGTGCCGGTACCGGGGCTCGGACACCGTGAGGGGCGGGCGGGACGCGTGTGCCGGTACCGGGGCTCGGGCGGCTGTGGCGGGCGGCGGGGCTGGGTTGGGGTGAGCGGCGGCGGCTGCAGCGGGGTACGGGAATGCGTGGCAGCGGCTGGGCAGAGGGGCAGGGCCCGGTGCGCCAGGGACAGGGACCGGTCAGGGGACGTGGCCGACGGGGCGGCAGGAGCGGTAGGGCCCAGGTTAACTGGCGGTGCTGGGGAGGGTGTCTGGACGGTGGGGTACGGCCGAGGTGACAGAGCTAGGGGTGTTCACTTGGAGAGGAGAAGGCTCCWGGGAGACCTTAGAGCTCCTTCCACTGCCTGAAGGGTCTCCAGGAGAGCTAGAGAGGGACTTGGGACAAGGCATGGAGGGACAGGACGCAGGGAATGGCTTGCCACTGCCAAAGGGGAGGGTTAGATGGGATATTGGGAAGGAATTGTTCCCTGGGAGGGTGGAGAGGCCCTGGCCCAGGTTGCCCAGAGAAGCTGTGGCAGCCCCATCCAAGGCCAGGCTGGATGGGGCTTGGAGCAACCTGGGCTAGTGGAAGGTGTCCCTGCCCATGGCAGGGGGTGGAATGGGATGATCTTTAAGGTCCCTTCCAACACAAACCATTCCATGAATCCATGTCACAGCATTCTCTGTGCCAGCCCTGCTGTGGTGGCTGCTTCAGCCCCAGCAATGTCACCTTACCCTGAGTGTCCCCATGGATGTGCACATGAGTGGGAAGTGCAGGGCAGGCATCGTTTTTGGTGCTGGGAAAATAAGTTTCAATGGTTCATTATGTTCTTTGTCAGGGCTCTCTGGCTCTCACAGTGTGCCTGAAATCACAGGGCACGACAGATTAATCGTGGGCTTGTAGTTTAGACCAAAGTTCTTGGAGGGGAAAAGCTTATGAGAGTGATCAGGAATGATTCTCTGTTGAGGTTATCCCATACTCAGGTTTATTCTCTTCTCCAGCTGAATAAGCTTTTGGCCAGGGGTTCTGTCTCTTCCAGGATCTTTTTTGCCTTGCACTGGAGATTTTGATGCCTTCCAGGCTTGAAATGAGACACTTGGCATGTTTTTCCATTTTGCAAACACACATTTCCGTGTGCAGTTTTCAGAATGACTCTAGAAATTTTAAGAGCCAAATTAAATATATGATGAAACTGAACTGAAAACCAGCTTGGCTTTTTCTGCTGAGAAGTTTTGGTGGTTTGGGGTTTTTTTCCCCCCAAAGAAACTTTTTATCGTAAAATAATAGTTGCTCTTGTCAACATTCTAATTTTTAAACTCCCTTGGAAAGACATAATTATTTTGAGATTTCTGAGCTGTGTGTATCGATGTTGCTCTATTGTATTTTTTTAAATTGAGCTCTAAAATGTTAGATGACACAATTTTTGCCTAAATCCGTAGGCAACAAATTTATGGAATGAAAAATGTGATTTTTTTCACTTGCTGTCTAAACCATGACTCCACTTCTGAGTCTGARTTGCTCAGCTATAGGGACATTGCTCTGGTTTCATTGTTATTCAGCCCAGGCTGAATAACTGCAGTGTTGCTGCAGTTAAATGTGCACGTGAGGAGATGTGTGACCTCAAGCTTTAATGAGAACATAACTTTTTAGTACCATTTTGCAGAACACATAACCCTATAAAACCCCCTAAAGAAATGAAAAGCTCTGCAACCTGCAACTTTAATTTTTTGTTACTGTCTGAGCTTTTTTAACAGTGCCCATAACATTCTTTTGAGTTACTCTAATATTTGGTTTCTGGTTAATCTCAGAAAGTTAACTGAAACGTTTCTGAGCCCACAAATGCTGTTGAAGATGAAGCCATGGTTTTTTGAGCACGTGGGAATTGGCAGGAGCAGGGAAGACTTTTGCAGACTCAGCCTGTGTCCCTTGTCTGGCTGAGTGATTCTGCACACAAGCACCAAAAATACTCTTTTTAAAGCCCAGGCAGGCTGTGTTTGTGTTGTCCCTGCAGTTTGTGCTGTCAGGAGAGATACTGCAAGTGCTGAAAGAGCCTCCAAAGGCCAGAGTTCAGCCCAGCTCTTCAGCAACCAGATTTAAATATCTAATTTCCATATTAAACACTGTCCCCGATTGCTTTTAGTTGTCCTGGAAGMTATCTGTGCCCTTTCAGTAAAGGATAGGGAGGAAAGTTTAGCATCACATTCCAGGTTTCCTCTGAGACGTGTGCAGGTGGCTCCTGGGTGTTCCCTCAGGATTTGGCATTTGGGTGGGGTATAAATTGCTGGGTATAAATTGCTTGGCATGAATGCATTTCCAGGCACTGTGTGTGTGTTACAGCAGGGCTGCAGCCTCTTTTGTTATGCTTTTGCCTGACTGACCTTGTAAAGTGCATCCAGTGCTGCTTTTGTTTGCTGAGGACAGGAACAAGCCACCAGGATGCCAGCGTTGCCTCTGGATGAGCTCCAGCTGACAGAAAGGGATCCCAAGACAGGGAAGCTGAGAACTTTACCAGCACTGGTGAGCTCTGTTCTTCCTGAAAGTCAAACAAGACCTTTAATAAATAATTGTCTGATATTGAGGCTTGGGCAAAACCACTCCTTGGTCTGGGATATGTGACAGGACCTGAAGGAATGGCTGGAGCTGTGCCAGGGGGGCGTTAGGAATATTTGGGGAAGGTTCTTTCCCCAGAGGGTGCTGGGCACTGAACAGGCTCCCCAGGGAATGGGCATGGCCCCAAGGCTGCCAGAGCTCCAGGAGCATTTGGACAACGCTCCCAGGGATGCACAGGCTGGGATTGTTGGGGTGTCTGTGCAGGAYCAGGAGCTGCGCTGGATGATCCTGGTGGGTCCCTCCCAGTTCAGGATGTTCTGTGAYTCTGTGACATTGCCCAGCCTGCCTGTTAAAGAAGTTTTTTTTTAATGCATTCAGATAGTTGAGATTTCATTTACCCACCATAAATAAACCACAAAACACAAGAAACAAACTTGCTGTGTTCGACGTCTCTAGTAAACTGTGTTTTCCCAGCAGTACTCCCTCTTTTGAGCCTGTAACCTCTACTGCAATGGAGAGATGCTCGGGGAGGTTTTGCAAGCTCTGCCTCAAGTTTAGCTCCGAGCCGTGGCACTGGGATCAGCCCATTGTGCCTTCAGCTTGATGAAACCAGAAAATTCAACCCACAGCAACYCTTTTCTCCCAGAAATAAGGCCTGGAGAGAGCCTTCTGGGTGTGTTGCAGGAGTGGGACCAGCAATGCTGCTCACTTGTGAGGAGCTTTACTCTGAGCGCTTGTGTGGGATGAGGCAGAGCCCAAACCTGCTGCTCATTGGAATTCTCCTTTTAGGGTGGGGATATTTGGGCAAAGCCTGTTCAGTAACCCTTGGGAAGGGTAGTGAAATGTTTCTTTCTGTCTTTGATGGTCGTGTCAGTTTGAGTTCATGGAATATTGTGCAAGAACCAGTTTAGAGGAAAAAGAGAGAGTTCAAAGGCATGGCAGGAAGCTCCTGCTGTTTGTTTTGAAGGTGTGGGAGGATTGCTTTGTCAGGCTTTGGTTAATAGAAAGCAAGGAGCAACAGCTACCAAATTATCAAGATCTGAAAATGTTGCTCCTAAAGAAAGATACAAACCCACTGCCTTGAAAGGGTGGAAAATGGAGAAGTTACCAGGAAACTGAATGTTCCTGTCATCAGTTCCTGCCGTGTAGTGACAGGACAAGGATTAATTGGTTCAAACTGAAATTTAGGTTAGATATTTGGAAGAAGTTGTTCCTTGTGAGCATGGTGAAGCCCTGGCCAAGGCTGCCTAGAGAAGCTGTGGCTGCCCCATCCCTGGAAGTGTCCCAGGCCAGGTTGGACAGGGCTTGGAGCAACCTGGTCTACTGGAAGGTGTCCCCACCCATGGCAGGGGGTAGCACTGAATGATCTTTAAGGTCCCTTCCAACCAAGCCATTCTGTAATTCTACAATGTCAAGTTGTATTAAAATGTTACTTTGTGTTTCCTGGAATTCAGTGAGCAGATGGTAACTGGGCGTTCCTGTTGCTTGGTCTGGAGTTTTAATGCAGTGCATTTTGGTTTTCTGCAGCACCCAGAAATTAAAGCAGATCGGTCGTTCGTGCTGTACAAACCCCCTCCTGCCAGAAGAGACCCTGCTCTGGTGGAGGAATTCCTGGAGCGAGCAAAATTCATTGCAGATGACCTGAACTGGCTTCTGGCTTTGCCTCATGACAAATTCTGGTGCCAGGTAATCCTTGATTTGTGGACACGGAAGATAAAACGTAAACGTGTTGCTTGTAAAAGCCATGAGCTTTACATCATTTTCATAAAGATTTGTTTATGCTTATTATGTCACTCAGGAAACATTTTAATTTCCATTACTGCACCTTAGAATGCAAAGAAAGGATTTCCCTAAGGATTTTCCATTGTGGATTTTAAGAGTTTGCTTGTATTTGATGGATATGGGAACCCTTTTAATACCCCTGAGTGTTTTAGCTTGCTTTGAATTTAACTGGGCTGCTCACGAGCACAACCTGCGAACGTGTGACATTTCCTCCTTCCCATTTTCTTGTCTTTCCCTGTGCCAGGTGATCTTTGATGAGACCCTGCAGAAGTGTTTGGATTCCTACCTGCGCTCCGCCCCTCGCAAGTTCGATGCGCTGTGGGATTGTCCAGAGGTGAATGACCTGCAGAAGTGCCTCCATCGGAGTGTCTTCCTGACTTTCCTCAGGATGTCCACCCACAAGGAGTCCAGGGTAAATATTCCTTTGCCTGGYAGCTGCTCTGAGCTGTGTGACTTAGGAAAACAGAGAATTAGAGGAATGGATTGTGTTTCTTCCTCACACAACGTTCCTCTCCTTGATGTTTTTATCAGTCAGATTCTCCATGTAGAGATAACACTCAGAAGTATCTGAACCATGTAGTGATTCCTTGGTTGATTGCCTGGATCTCCTTCCTGAGTAATAGCAGGTKATCCATGCGTGGTGGTTGGGTTTGTCACGGAAAGAGGACAGAGAGCAAGTTGGCCTTTGTGTGGCCACATGGAACAGGCTCTTCGGGGCACCAGTTTGCTCCCTCAGTGCCATGTGGTGTCACAAAATTCCTGCTAATGCTTGTTTCTCCTTGACCTTTCTCCAAGTTTTGGACACACAATGAAATTGCTCTAAATTACTGCTTTCTTGGCATTCAGCCTGGAGAAGAGAAGGCTCTGGGGAGAGCTTAGAGCCTCTTCTGGTGCCTAAAGAGGCTCCAAAAGAGCTGGAGAGAGATTTGGGACAAGGAGCCTGGAGTGCCAGGACGAGGGGGAATGGCTTCCCACTGCCAGAGGGTTAGATGGGATATTGGGAAAGAATTGTTCCCTGTGAGGGTGGGGAGGCCCTGACCCAGGTTGCCCAGAGAAGCTGTGGTTGCCCCATCCCTGGCAGTGTCCAAGGCCTGGTTGGATGTGGTTTGGAGCAACCTGGGATAGTGGAAGGTGTCTCTGCCCATGGCAGGGGGTGSATCTGGATTGGCTTTAAGGTCCCTTCCCACCCAAACCTGTCTGAGATTCTATAATTAAAAGACATACTCAGCACTAATTGTGGGAATGCAACTCCCATAGGAGCTGTGGAATTTTCACCAGGCCTTTGGGCAGSATGAGTGAGGCACCCTGTGTTTTAGCAGCTACTCCCTTGATTGGTTCATGAGGTGTTAGTTAGGGGTGTATTGATTCTCTCGATTATCTCAGTGGTCACATTCAGRGTGTTTTGAGGAAAGGTCTGGGAGTGGAGGAGTGGGACAGGAGCAGGTCAAAGGAATGTTGGAGCCTGCAGCTGGCACCGCTTCAGCAGAAGTACTCAACACCTCTGTGGTTTCTTTCATTCCAGGAGCTGATTAAATCTCCCCACTCCAAGAGGCAGGCGAGCATTTGAAACCATTTTCTAGTTGAGTGGTTTGAAGGGAATGAATGGTCCGTTGTCATGCAGGAGTCAGCAGGAGTTCTGGAAAGGGAACCTGGCCAGCACTGAGCCCCATCCCTCTGCTGCAGCAGGGAGAACGTGCCCTGCCTTTCACTGGGACTGAAAGCATTTGCTGTCTCAGGCAAACTGGGCTTCTGAAAATCCAAAATCACATTTCAGCTGCCTTGTTGCTCGGTGTCAGACAATGGAATTTTTCTCATCTAGAATTTTGGAAAAAATTCCTTCGGTGTGATGAGTTTTTGGCGCAGTGTTCAGCAGTCAGGATGTAGAGCTGCAGTTCTGGGGTTTCTCCCTGCTTGTCACTGATTCTGTGGTCTCTGGGGTTGGATTCTGCTCTCCCAGGGTACAAGAACCTCAGGCTGTGGTCTGGGTGTRTTTTGTCAGTGCCAGCGAAGCTGTTCCTGAGCCTGGTTACTCATTCCTGCTCCTGAGCTGTTCTGGTGTYAGGCTGGGAACCAGGGACCTGTATGGAGATTTTTGGTTAAACTTTTAGGTAGATTAATTCACTTCCTGGATCAGTTGGGTGCCTGGGGTGGCAGTGACAGGAAYGTCTCCACAGAAGCTGTTTCAAGCAGAGTTGTTGCCTTCTATGAAACAAATTCCTTAATACACCTTTTTCTTTGTAGGATCATTTTATCACTCCCTCTGTCTTTGGAAAAATTATTTACAATAACTTCCTGTTCGACATCCCAAAGATTCTGGATCTCTGTGTCCTTTTTGGGAAAGGAAATGGTCTCCTGCTCCAGAAGATGATTGGTTAGTAAAAGCCAAGGAACAATTTGCTGCATTTAGGCTTTTGCTGGTATGACAAGTGACTTAGTGGGATTTTATACMGGTGGCATTGCTCTGAAAATGAATTGTTCAGTAGCAACTAGGATCTGTCACTTCTAGATCAATTTCTAGGTCAGATTGTGCTTTTCTTTTTTCATGTGCACTTTGTTTGTGCCAAGGAAAGCTTCGTGTCCTGCTTTGCTGCCCTGAGCTGGGCTYGTGCTGTTAGACATGAACCCAGGCTCAGTTGTCCCCTGTGCCAATCAAATGTGTCCTCAGCCATTGTAAGGGGAATGTGAGGGCTCTCTAAAATSCTGGTAGAGATGGGAAGAGGTGAGGAGGGTTGGGAGAATGGGCACAGTCCAGCTGTGAGTGCTGTTCCCAGAGCTGGGAGCCAAGTGAAACRTTCAGTGTGAGGTAATCACTGCTCTGGGAAGTGGGAGAACCTGAAATTGCAATGCAGACACTGATGTATACAGAGCTTCCAAACCACAAACCCTTCAGAGCCTTGCTCAAGCTGTGCTTATCCCTGGATTTCTCAGTGTCTGTACACACAGTGCTGAGTACACAGGGGGGAACATCTCAGCCATGGATGCTAGAAGCTGAACATTGAAGATGKAACATATTGATTTAGTTTCTCTGGTTATCCTGTGCTCCCTTCACAGTCCTGTGATCTTTAACATCACCTGAGCACGGGTGGAAGAGTATCTAGCCTTGGATTAAGTGAGCTCTTCCTGAATTCTAACCCACTTTGTCTGCAGCTCGTGGGATGAAACTTTTCCCTTTCTTTGGTAGTTATTTTTGTCTCATTTCCAAGTTCACTAACATGAGAAGGGTTAGAGATCATGTGATGCAGACAGATTTTCAGCCAGAAAATCCTAGATAAACCTTTGTATTTTTAATCTCTTTATCCTTTCTCAGTAGCTTCTACTCTAAATTCCTCTGTCAAGCCTCAGGTGGAAAGAAGGCATGGCAAGGTAGATACTCCCCTTTCGGATGCAAAGCTTAGATTGTCTGGGTCCTAAAATATTCCAAAGAAGACCCAAGTAATGAAACCTCCTTTGARTTATGCTCTGGAGTGCCACACAACCATGCTGCACACAGGTGACCAAGGATTTGCTCGCCTGATTATTTCATTATGTCGTGACAGTAATGGCATGAGCAGTTCTGGTGTGTAATTCACAACTTCATAAACTTGAGGTTCTTCTCAGGGTGTAAATTTTTCTGAAATTTGTGTCATAACTCTTACCCAAGCTCCGTCCTTGCTGGAGAACTCTTAATTTTCATGGTCTGAACAGTAATTCCCAGGAAAATAGGAGCCTCAGTGCTTACTTGGGGAGGATTTATGGTATGACATTACTCAGTGGAGTATTTTGTAAAGATAATGGAGTCCTAGTAATATAATAGCAGGTGTTACTAAAGCCTCATTACCTTTAAGAAATATTCTGCAGCACATCTCCTGGTGTGTGCTGAACTGTTATCAGTAATTAAAAGTCAACTCCAATTGTCAAATAAAGGAGCTGGGGATGTTCAGTGATAGTATTTGCATTATTCATTGATTCAGCCCCTGGAGCGTGAATCATCTGACATCTCGTTTGCTCTGCTCTGATGAGCATATTCCCATTGCTGGATCTCCAGTGGCACTGGGGAGCTGATGGATCAGCTTTTTGGGAGCAGGGCCTGTGCATGAGCTGAGGAGTGAGGGTGCTCATTAGCTGTGTCTGGGGGATGTCAGGAATAACACGAGTACAATATAACAAGTACAATTTCCTGGTGCAAATTTGCTTGTGAGTATCCCATCAATGATGGAAATGGTCTCCTTCCCTTTTTCAGGAAATATCTTCACTCAGCAGCCCAGTTACTTCAGTGATCTGGATGAAACACTGCCCACTGTGCTCCAGGTACTACTCTCCTGCTGGGATTTCATCCGGAAATGGTGGCATGGCTTGGAGGGTGGAAAGGGAACATTGTAGGTAGGCAGAATGTATTTCACAGAATCAGGGAACATCCTGAGCTGGAAGGAACCCACAAGGATCATCCAGTCCAACTCCTGGCCCTGCCCAGGACACCCCAACAATCCCACCYGTTGTCCAAACAGTCCTTGAGCTCTGACCATCCTCTGGGGGAAGAACCTTTCCATAATATCCATCCTAAACCTCCCCTGACTGTGCTGTTGCTTCCTTTCCCTAGTTTATGTTAAGGTGTGGCAGGGAGGTTTTGAACCTTCATCTAAAATTAATACTTGATGACTCTTCCCCCTCACCTTCCTTCAGCTTCTGGCCTTCTCCGCAGCGTCCCACTGCTGGCTCCTGTCTGTGCTAACACTGCCCCGTTCTCCTGATTTAGGTGTTCAACAATATCTTGCACAAGTGTGGTTTGCGGTGTGAAGGAGCCTCTGCTGAGCCCCAGAAACTGGAAGAGAAAGTCAGTGTGACTCCAGGGAACATGCCCCTCCAGGTAGGGCTGAACACTTTGTGCTCCTGCACGCTGAGCAGCCTGTGGAGCAGCAAGACCACGGGGGAGCGTTCTGTTCCCAAAAGCTCCTACAGCACCAGTTCTGTGTCATTGTTTCACTCTGTCCTGGGACATGATGATAAAACCTTTCCTCCATGAGCTGACTCATTTCAACCATATCCATTGTAAMGTGGATGGTTTTAAACCTGTGACTTTTTAGCTTAACCAGCTTATAAATAATGTAACAGAATATCTGACAGAAGCCTCCACCTGACCCTGGCAGTGATCAGAGCTGATTTTTTTTTTTCAGAAATGTGTGTTTTAACAACAGTGTAATTTAACTGTAGTTRATTAAGAGGAGTTTTGTGTGCTGGGGGCTGTACAAAGTCAGGCCCCATCAGTGAACATAGTCTTCTACRAAATCTCAGTCATTCAGTTTGTGTGAGGGAACAAACTATCAGTTCAAACTATCAGTTAGTGRTAAATGGTAGTTTCAAACCATCATTTAGTGTGTCATTCAGTTTGTTTCAGCTGCCCTGGAAATGCATTTTGCAGTGGACCAGACTGCTGAAAACATCCCTTTGATTCCCATGTTTCTGCCATGCAGTGCTTCCACCTGCATGGGGAAGAATTCTATATGTGGAGGGTGTACTGAGGACAAAGCCACTGTCCAGAACAGGATCTGATGAGAATTTCTTATAATTTCACAGGACTTTTAATGAAAGCAGACAGTTGGGATTGCATTATGGATCTTTAAAGGAYAGGAGTTTTAGGAGAGATGCTGTCTCTGCCCCAGACCCTGGAACATGTTTATAGTTGATACAGTCGGGAAAAGGCCTGACCCCAATATCCTGTTTCCCTGTTGGTGTTCCTGGGAAAACTTGCCTGGCTCTTCTCTCAGCAAGTGCTCTTTCCCTCTCAGGAGCTGAAGGACATTGTGCTGTATTTATGTGACACCTGCACGACTCTCTGGGCGTTTCTTGATGTCTTTCCCTTGGCTTGCCAGACCTTCCAAAAACACGAGTTTTGTTACAGGTACGTCTTAAAGTGCAGACAGAGCTTGTCCTGGCTGAGTGAGAATACTGGATGTGCTGCTGTGTCCTGTCCCAGGCCCTTCATTGTTAAATGAAGAGACAGATTTAATGCAAAGGTTGCTGGGATCACTCTGACAGAAATGCAGCATAATAAATACATGGATATAGGGATGTCTGGATTTTCTGCTCTATGTATGTCATTATCTAGGAGTGATCCTAGAGCCAGGCATCCATGACAATTTCAAAACCCAGCTAAACTGTACTCAGTGTGCTCTGGAAAGGGCAGAGAGGGATGAGTTATGGACAAAAAGAGCTTCCTGATGTAAGACCCAAAGCAAAGGAAGCGGAAAATATTTCAGAGCAATAGTCCTTCAAGGTCTGAAAACAAATGTCTTTGATGTTATGCCCAAGTTTTATGCTAGACAGTATCAGTGAGGTTTGGCAAAAGCTGAGTGCCWGGGAGAGGGTGACAAGGCAGCTGTGTCACAGCAGGGGTGGCAGCTGATTCCCTGTGCAGCAACCATGAGGCAGGATGGACTCAAGGCCAGACAGCAGAGCCTGTTCCCACAGGGACAGCAAGTCCTGGAGTGGCTCTTTCCCAGCCTGCTCTAGGTGGTTTAAGCCCCCAGATCATCTTGTAGAGTTTTGCCATAACCACCCTTGTTTAGGATGAAGTGTTAACTTATTGTCCTTATTTCCCATTTTGTTTGCTTGTAGTGGGAGCAAACACAGGTTTGTAATTCCCTTTTGTTTCCAGGCGTGGTGCAGAGCTCTGAAGTCTTTAGAGCCCAGCTCTGGGTGTGCAGGTCTCTGTCCTCTCTGGATGTTGTCACTGAGTTGAGTTTGGGAAGAAGAGCAGGTTCCTGGGCTGCTGGTGGCTGTTTGGGCTGGCAAGCAGCACTGCTGGGTACTCAGAGGAGGGAAACCTTTGGCTTTTAATTTTCCTGCTGATGTCAGAGATGTGCTGAAAGAGTCTCCATCTCTGTGCAGTGAGACAACAGCAACATGTTCATCCTCAGCAGGGACAAATGACTGGGTCTTTGGAATGTGGGCAGGGACAACTGATTTGTGTCAGCTGCTTGGAACCTCTGAGCTCAGTCAAGCTGCTGACACTGGCTAATTTATGTCCCCCACTAAAAGTGTCAACCAACTTCTGCTACATTYGCCTCAAGGAGACTCATTTAGCATGTTTGGCTCTTGATGGGATACGGACAGAATGTTCCTGATGGAGTCCAGCCAGCCCTTCCTGCAAAGTGCTGGGCACCAGTAACACTCTGTGGTGCTGAAGCTGCTGGCTGTGTTCTGTGATCCAGCATTTCTCGGGATCTCTTCGTGCCCTGTCCCTGAAGGAAAGGGTCTGTGTGTGCTGCCTGGTATGGGAAATGTGGACCTGAGCCAAATTTCTTGTTTCCTTCCTGCCCCATCCTACTGAAACATCTCTTGGGCATTCAGCATACTGGATACCTTCATCCCAAGTCCCTCCATCTTCATCTTTAGAGCAGAGCTGAATAGCAAGACCAGTAAGGCTTGATTGGAATTCATATCCCATGTCATGTCTGGTTTTTGGCATCCAGCAAGAGAGCCAGGGAGATATTGGAGTGGGAGGAGGTGTTTTGTGGTAGACTCAAGCTGTGTTCAGTGTTGGGCCCCTCATGACAAGAGAGACCTGGAGGGACTGGAGCATGTCAGGGGAAGGGAACAGAGCTGGAGAAGGGGCTGGAACAGCAGGAGCAACTGAGGGAGCTGGGAAAGGGGCTCAGCCTGGAGAAAAGGAGGCTCAGGGGGGACCTTCTGGCTCTGCACAACTCCTGACAGGAGGGGGCAGCCGGGGGGGTTGGGCTCTGCTCCCAAGGAACAAGGGATGGGATAAGAGGAAACAGTCTCAAGGTGTGCCAGGGGAGGTTCAGGTTGGATATTGGGAAAATTTCTTCATGGGAAGGACTGTCCAGCCCTGGCACAGCTGCCCAGGGCAGTGCTGGAGTCCCCATCCCTGGAGGGGTTTAACAGCCCTGTGGATGTGGCACTTGGGGAGATGGATTAGAGGTGACCTTGGCAGTGCTGGGGAATGGTTGGACTTGATGCTCTCAGAGGGCTTTTCCAACCTGAATAATTCTGTGAYTCTGTTGGCTCTTTGCAGCCTGCRGATCTGTGTTGGGGATGTTTCTGGCTTGGGCAGATGGTTCTGGTCAGCACCAGGGTGCTTTTCAAATGCATTTCTTTCTTCAAAGACCTCTCTGTGATTTCCTTRGAGTGATGTTCTTTGTGATGTTTGCTTGTGTTTGAGGGGGAAAAAAATACCAAAATGAGGTGATGCTAATGAGTGCTGCTGGTGAGGAGGGTTTAATGAAATCAACCATTTGTTCTGCATTTGAGCAAATGATTTTTGGAAGCTCAGCTGACAGGTACTGGTTTGTTCCCCCTTTGTACAGATTAGCTTCGTTCTATGAACTGGCAATTCCTGAGCTGGAATCTGCAATCAAGAAGAGGCATTATGAGGATAACAGGTGAGAATTCCTGCAAAGGCTTGCCTTGGCTCTTCAGTGAGACTTCTCAGGGTTTAGTTAAAAATTCACTTCATGCTGCTTTACSTATCCCTGTGGAGTCTGGCTTCTTTTATGCTGCTTCAAAGAGCTCTGAAACGATGACTTCTGTAATTCCAAATTTTCCTGGGCAGTGGGGTGACTAATCATTTTTAGTGCTGTGTAAGAAGGAATTTGATGGGAGTTGCATTCAAATTGTAACAAAGTGTGAGAATATGAATGATATCTCTATGTATAGCTTGGTCTCATTGTAAGGCCCAGACTGTGCTGGTACAGTGTGGGTATCATGTGGAGCTGCCAGGACAATTGGTGATTGAAACCAGCTTTATTTAGAGCATGGATTTTCCTTAATGACCATGAAATGTGTCTGATATCTGGTCTTTGCAGCAAGGAAATGATTCTGCTAATGAAATTCCTCCTGTAGAGGGTTAACTCTGGCGTAAAGGTGTGTTACAGATTCTTGTGCTGGCACCAACAGTGTCTTTTACTCTCTCTGAAGTGTTTTTGCTGATTTGTGGAGGAGGATTTCGCACTCCAGAAAGAAGATGATAGAAGTTTTTCACATCCTAATAAACCAAGTCTGTCTGCAGCCCATCTTGGAGAGCAGGTATTGGCACTTGGCTCTGTGCTACTCGCCAGTTACTTGATTGCTGTGTGGGAGAAATTGTTTCCTCATTTACAAATTTACTGGAGAAAATGAACAAAAACTGCTATTTGTGTTCGGATTGTAGCCAAAGACTTGGATAAGGTCAAATTCTGTTGTCYTGTATATCAGGAATGTTCCAGATGGAGCTGTTTGGACCAGGATCTCTGTGGTGAGCTGTGGTCCAACGAGCTTTCTGACCCCAGTGTGTGGCTCATGCAAACTTTAATCATGTGTAACACCTTAAGACCTAATTGTGACCTTCCAGGACCTGGASRGGCAACAAGACARATGGAGAGAGACTATTTACAAGGGCTTGGAGTGACAGGACAAGGGGGAATGGCTTCACACTGGCAGAGGGCAGGGTTAGATGGGATATTGGGAAGGAATTGTTCCCTGGGAGGGTGGGGAGGCCCTGGCACAGGTTGCCCAGAGAAGCTGTGGCTGCCCCTGGATCCCTGGAAGTGTTCCAGGCCAGGCTTGGAGCAACCTGGTCTAGTGGAAGTTGTCCCTGCCCATGGCAGGGGGTGGGATAAGATGATCTTTAAGGTCCCTTCCCACCCAAAGGTGCCTTGGAACAAGGCTTGGAGCCTCAGCAGCACCCAGAGGTTTGGGCACTGAGGCTGCAGTGGGAGTTTGGCAGATGTTCTTGCACAGGTAAGCACAAACTTTCTGGGAGGTTCATTGGGTGTAATCCCAAGACAATAAAGGCACAATTACAAAAGCTCTACACACCCTTTTCTGCTCACTGCAAGTCTGAGGCATCAAACTATTTGTAAAGTCTGTCTGAAGACTTGGATCTAAGCGTGATACAGCTTTAGATGTGACTGCTGAAATGTTTGCTGAAGCCATAAAACCATTTTGCTCCCATGAAAGCCAAAAGGTGGCCTGAAATCTCTTTTCAAATGGGGCTTTCCCCTGGTGTGTAAATGTGACAGGTTTGGCTGGTGGGGCAGAATGTGGGGCAGACTTACCTCTGAGCATTCACTCTGCTGTGTTTCCTGCAGCTGTGACAATATTCAGCCATTTATTGAGGAATTTCTGCAGATCTTCACCTCGGTGCTTCAGGAAAGGAGGTGAGTCTGGCAAGAGGCCCGAGGGGGGGCTCAGCTCCTTCCTCTGCCATTCTTCACAGCAGAATTGSCTGAGGCAGCATTACGAGGCATTTGGGAGTCAGAAATCGTTGTAAGTAGTTGGGAGAAGTGCAGTGAGAGGATCTCAGCCTGCAGCACAGACCTTGGCACTGAGAAATGCTGTTCTTCCCTCTCTTTAATCCAGCCTCTCAAAGAGGGGAAGAGCAATTTAGCCATTAGCTCCTGTGACAAGTTAGGCTGTTATTACTGAGCTGTGCTTTCCAGCTGGGGTGACCAGACCAGAAAAATATTAAACACTAGTGCTGGACATGCAAAGGAAGTGGCAGAACTGGGAATTCCATCTTGTCCTYGTGCCCATGCTGGCATTCTGAGCACATTCACATGGGAAAGCAGATTTTTCCCTGTAGTGCAGCACTGGGTTCCAGCCCTCACACCTGAGGAGTGTTGCTGTGGTGTAGTGGGACCAAAATCAGGCATGGYTGGAATCCAGTGTTGGGTGAGAGGTTCTCTGTTCCTACCTGAGCACTGAGGCAGTCAGAGAGGCACAGTAGGGATGGTAGTGGGAATTAATTGAGCTCAACTGATCAAACTTGCTCCTGTGTGTTCAGATTTCTCCGTGACTACGACGAGCTGTTTGCTGTTGAGGATGATGTGAGTCTGCTCCAGCAGGCATCCTCCACACTGTATCCTTTGCTCTCACCTTGGGCTTTGCACACCTGGCTGCTCTTGGATTCCTTCACATCACTGACATTTCTGCCTCTGGTTAAGGTGATGACTGGCAAGGAGTGCTGGAAAGTTTTCCCTTAATAGAAAAAAAGGAGAGGGGGGAGTTGTTGCCCAGAGAAGCTGTGGCTGCCCCATCCCCTGGAAATGTTCCAGGCCAGGTTGGATGGGGCTTGGAGCAACCTGGGCTAGTGGAAGGTGTCCCTGCCCATGGCAGGGGTGGAATGAGATGAACTTTAAGTTCTCCTCCAACCCAAACCATTCCATGATTCTGCRAGTGTTGATGTAGGCACAAGTTGGGAGTTACTGACAATCCCGTAGTTACTTCAAGGTGATCCCTGAACCTGTGCATCCAGGAATATCCTTAATGCTGTGCTCTTAGAGACGAGACCAGGACAGCCTATATCCTCCAAGCAGTGGAAAGTGCCTGGGAAGGGGTAGACAGGAAAAAAGGACAAGCTGTTAAAGATCCAGCAGCACCAGCAGCATCCAACGGAGCAGCAGCGATGGTGGAGAGCACCCCTGAGGACAGGGAGGATCCAGGGGCTGCGTGTGCCCTGGAGGATGAGGTGGGTACAGCTCTGCTCTTCTGGCCTTCCTTCAGCTGTGAGGACAGGCTTGATTTGCTCAGGTTTGAGGACAACATGAGATTTAGTGTAGTTTCTGACCTTTGCTGGATCTCGGTGCAGCCCCACGTGCCTTGGGAAATGAGAACTGAAGCGACACCTGAATCCYGAGTTATCTCTGAGCAAATTGCTTCCAACTCCCATGGCTTGGGTTTTCCCTTGCTGGGGATTATTCAAATACTCTGCTTCATCCCTGCAGTTCATGTGCATATTTTTTAAAAGCACAGCTCTCCTGTTATTTGAGGAAGGGATTCTCCAGAGCATCCTTGGTGACTCAGGGACTGGTAAAAGTGTGCCCAAATCTGTGTCGCAAACCTTGTGCAGTTTAAACAGCTGATTYCTCTTCTTTTGCCTTCAGCCTTGGACTTGTGTGTTTAAATTCTGACAACTCAGAGTGCTGCTTTCCCTTTGCTTCTGTGCACTCTGCCTGCCCTCAGCTCTGTCCCCCCCAGTACCCACCATGTGCTTGGTGTCCGTAGTGTGCCGGGGCAGCGGCCGCGCCCATCGCCCGCGTGTCCGGCGTGGAGCTGGACTCCCTGATCTCCCAAGTGAAGGATCTGCTGCCAGACCTGGGTGAGGGATTCATCCTGGCCTGCCTGGAGGAGTATGGATACGACACGGAGCAGGTGATCAACAACATCCTGGAAGATAAGCTGGTGCCATACCTGGATAAGCTGGACCGAAGGATGCAAAGGTGGGGGACAACCTCTTGTTGTTTCTCTTCCTCTTAATTGTTCTTACTGAAGGCTCAACACTTGTAGAGCTCTAAGAATTTGCATTTTTGGGGTAGAGAACTGCAGTGAGAGCTTCTCATTGTCACCTGTCACTAGTTTTCTGCCCTTGTTGGGTCCCTGCAGAGGAGGGGGACCTTCACTGCTCAGTGTTGGAGTAGAGCAGGTGCTGGGTCGTGTTTTGTGATGGGGACAAAACTACTTGTACATGAAATGCTCAAATAGAATTAGAACAGAATAGAATGCTAGGCAATAGAATGTGTTGCCTTCAAAAGTTATTTTGCTGCAGAGTTTGGTGTCATAGGTGTAAAAATCCCAGCTGTCCTCCAGGAAAGGGCATCTTCAGAGGAGCCAGTTTAGCTGGAATTCAACCTACAGGGTCAAATATGGTTATTTAACAAGCTGCTGTTTTGTGAGTGAAGTTAGACCAGAGAGAGGCTGGAAATGGCAACTCAGATCCATATTCATGTTCCCTTTGATGAACTTACCAGGCTTGTCCTGCTTCCCTGGGCTGGACAAGGGATGGAGRGTTTATAGCTGGTGGGATTGAGTTGTTGGAGTTTGTGTGCAGCTGTGACTGTGTGTTTGTGCTGCACCAGCAGTTCCTGACAGAGCATCAGGATGTGAATATGCTGTTTGTTCACATTTCATGGAGTTATGGGCAGAGTGTCTCACTGTTGCATTAAAGGAAAGCATCTTTATCGGAAAAATGATGTAAGAAATCTTGGTTTTGCAACAATCTTTGTGTTCCCGCAGTCAGATCTGCTGACTTTGGCACAACTGCTGCAGGATGGGCTTTAGGAAGGATTGGTTTTTCTGCAAAGCCAGCGGTTCCACAAGATAGAGCTGGATTTTTTTTTTTCCCCTGCCTTTTGCATCTTGAAACAAAGCTGCTGGTTCAATAGGAAATGTCGAATCCTGATCCCTGCTGATTTATAGGGGAGCACAGCAGCGTTTGCAGCTGCCCAGCTGAGCTAACTGCACCACCAAAATGAATGTCAAAAGTACAGTCTTCTGACTTACAAGGTGAACAAACATAAACCTGGAACCCTGAGAAAGATTTAAGAAGGGAGACAAATATCTTGAAATCAGCAACAAATTATTGGAATTTCTTCCAGCGTGCAATTCATCACACTTAGTGTTTGTCTTTACTGAGTCACTGTGTTGAGACCAGGCAGTCTGTTGAATATTCCGTGGTGCTGCATGGTTTGATGGACTCTGAAATGAGCAGAAGAATTTTCTCTTGGCTTTCTGTGAGTTGCTTTAGTTTCCCCACAAATCCAGGCTTTGGAAAGTGCTGTGCCGTGCTCGTGCCAGAGCACTGAAGTGAAGGGGTTATGCCCTGTGACTCAGCCAGCACCTCTTGGCATGCTTGGGATGACTTTGGGACTGACAAAGGATAAACCAAAGGCTTAGGGAGGGAAGAGGATTTGCCTTCCTCACCTCACCTTTGTTTTTATTCTCTCTCCTTGTGTTTTTTTTCACAGACAGCTGAAGCCAGACCCCACCCCTCTGGTCAGCTCTCGCCATAACGTTTTCCAGAACGATGAGTTTGATGTTTTCAGTAGGGACTCAGTGGATGTGTCTCGGATCCAGAAAGGCAAGAGGTGAGTGTTGGCACCCAGTCATTAACTCTGCCTGTCAGGAGGAACAAACACCTGGGAACCTGCACATTTATCTCTCCTACAAACCTCCTGCAGGAATGTTTCGGCCGGGGGGAAGGCTTATCAAAAATGTTTCCCACCTGTTTGTCTGGGAAAGTAAAATGAAATATTATGAGGGGGTTGGTTTCACTTCATGTTTTTCCTAATTGGCTTTCCTGTGTCTGCTGCTGGAGATTGCTCTGCCAAGCTCATTTGTAATGTCAGGCTCTTGCTCCTTGGGCTTAATGTTAAACTTGCACTGAACAACAAACCTTGAAAAGCACYATCTCTGAGCCTGGGATTGTGACTCAGGGCTGAGAATAAATAATGGTTTGGTTTAGAGCCAAGGGAAGATTCAATATCCATCTACTTCAACATCTGATAACATTCAGTGCCTTAGACTACTTCTCTTGTTCCTACTGCTGTAAAGCTTCCTGCAGAAGGGCACTTGGAGTCATGGAGTAGTTTGGGTTGGAAGAGACCTTTAAAGGTCATTCAGTCCAGTTTCCCTGCAATGAGCAGGGATCCTCCTGCCATGAGCAGAGATTTCTACAAAACCCCAGCAGTTTTKACTTTGCTTTCTGCCTAGTTGGGTGTGTTGTGCTGTGCCACACTCCCTGCAAATTTAGGTGCTGGCTCCCACTGATACCAACTCTATAATGTGGTTCCCTTGCTTCAGATTCTTTTAGAATATCTCCCAGCACCATGGAATGGTTTGGGTTAGAAGGAACTGTAAAGCTCATCTTGTTCCACTCCCTAGACACCTTCCAGTAGACTTTAAACACCTCCTCTAACCAGCCAAGGGTTGCCTTGCTCCGTGCAGGCAGGTGCCTTGTGCAGAGTGTGCTGGGTTATCCCTGATTCCCAGAGCTTTGCTGGTTATCCCTGATTCCCAGAGCCTTGCACAGGTGGGAGCTGCTGCAGCAGCTGGACAAGGCCAGAGAGCACCGAGTTCAGCACAGAGCATCCAGTGGCTGGAATAACCTGCTCGGAGCTCCCTCTGCAGATCACTTGGAGAGCTTTGGAAGCTGTAAATCATCCCTGAGCTGGGCTGTGGCATCTGTCCTGTGTCACTGCCCTCCAGCTGTGCCTTCTCTCCAGTGGTGCCATCATTCCTGGAGAAGTTCTCATCTCTCCTGCTGTAGTTATGTGACCTCTTGGGATTATCCTCTTGCTGCTGCCCTTCCTGGTGTCTTTTGCCTCCCTCATTTCAGAACATTTGGGAACACTCTGCAGGGCTGCAGACACGTTAGTTGTGGTTTGAGTGGTTTAAAACCTGGAGGTAACCAGTTGTGATCAGCAATGCCCAAAGCTGACCATATCCAACTGAATCCAAGGATAATCTGCAGTGCCTTATCTCCAAGATTTAACATTCAGCACTCCATAAATATGAATGGTTTCCTTTCAGTGCTGGAAGTGTCACTTCCTCAGTAGATTTCCCACTGACTGTTTATCCCAGTGTCAGGGTAACAGGGCCCTCCAAGCTTAGTTTGGTTTGAATTGTATCAATATTTATTTATTTATTTATTTTTCTCCTTCTAAATACCTTTTGCTCACCAAACTCTCTCGTGTTCAGGGTGCTGTTGCTAAGCCTGATGTCACCATAGTGTCTAAAGAGTCAGAGCAGGCTGCTCTGGCCACTCTCAGCAGCAGCAGTTTGGGGCAGGGACTGTCCTTGAGAAAGAGAAATCCGGCCAGGATGAGGGAAGCAAGGAAATAAATGTGCCAGCATAGACTCTGCTGATCCTGAAAAGTGATGGCAGTTGTCTATGCCTGTCCAGCCCTAATTGTCAGCTGAATCTGTCTCCTGAAGTCAGAGCATGTCCTGAGCTCCATGGGACTAGAGGAGCTATCCCACTGTTTTTCCTGGGATTGGTGCCCAGGCCATTTCATGCAGCTCCTCTGCAGTCATCAGACCAGCTCGACAGGAAGCAATTACCAAGTGCCTGGTTCAGCCTCAGCTGAATTCCCCCAGGAGGTGTTATCCCAGGGATCCCRGGATGGGTGAGCTCACCACGTGCTTGGGAGGGCATTGTGCAGCTGAATGCAGGCCTGGAGCAGTGAGTCATGGGAGAGAGGGAACCACCTCCAGCTGTAAACTTCCTTTGTTTTGAGCATCACCTCCCCTCAGTCTGTCCCTTCCTGAGTCACTGCCACTGCCTTGGACAGGTCCTTTCTCTGATAATATCCACTGATGCTGGGTCCTCCTGGATTCTGAGGGCTGCAAGTATTCCAGGGAATGCTGGGCAGTGAAATCCCCTATTGCTTTGCTGTAAATATGCACTTGGCTGGTCTGCAAAATAGGACTTCAGAGCTGTGCAACTTGAGACACTCAGTGGCTGCTTTTTAATCCCTCTGTTTTTTGGTCTTCCCTTCTTTAAAATTGCTATAATTTACCTGCCGTATAAATTTAAAAACCAAGTCCTTGCAGTGCTCTGAGAGGTTGAATCACAATCCCTATGTACTGTTTGTTCTTTGCTTTAGGAGTTGTGTTTATTCTCATCCTCACGTGCTGCACTGGCCATTTTTTGGCTCTCCCCATCTACATTTCTCCTTTGCCCCTCACATCTGTGAGCTGAGGGTTGGGCTGGAGGAACACAGTGTCCATAAGCTCTGTGATCATGGATGTGAGCTCTGTGTGGTACCACAGCATATGTCCAGGGGAACTCCAGGCCTGGAAAAGCTGGAGGCAGAGCCCAAACACCTTCCCACTCAGGACTCATGGCACTCCTTGTGCTCTGTGCATCCTGGCCAAATTTCAGCTGGAATAGAATTGCAATTGCCCTCCTGTAGAAGTTTCCCCTCTGTCTCAAATGATAGTGGTGATCTCCAATTGCTGTTCTTACCTGCTGTGTGATCTTGGAGGCTTCTGTTTAAAAATGACTTTGTTCCAAGCCAGGAGTGGCCTGTTTTAGTGGCCAAACAGCCCTTTTACAAATGACCCCCCCCTGGATTCCTCCATCCAGCCCTGGGGTCCCAGCACAGGAGGAACGTGGAGCTCCTGGAGCGAGTCCGAAGGAGACACCAAGATGATCAGAAGGATGGAGCAGCTCTGCTGTGAGGAAAGGCTGAGAGAATTGGGATTGTTCAGCCTGGAGAAGAGAAGGCTTTGGGGTGACTTATTTGTGGCCTTCCAGTACCTGAAGGGGCCAACAAGAAAGATGGAGAGAAACTGTTTACAAGGGATGGAGTGACAGGACAAGGGGAATGGCTTCCCATTGCCAGAGGGCAGTCTTAGATGGSATATTGGGAAGAAATTGTTCCCTGTGAGGGTAGGGAAGCCCTGGCACAGGTTGCCCAGAGAAGCTGGAACCGTCCAAGGCCAGGCTGGACGGGGCTTGGAGCAACCTTGGATAGTGGAAGGTGTGAGGGTAGAACAAGATGAGCTTTAAGGGCCCTTCCAACCCAAACCACTCCATGATTGTATAAACCAGCAGGGCAGTAGGTGGGATAAGGAGTGCTTGTGGCACTGGGGATGAGACACGCAGTGCTTGACCTTCCACTGACTAACAGGGGGAAAAGCAACTTGCAGGGAAGGTTCTGAGCCCCTGCTTTGCCTCCCCTGTCCCGTGCAGGCGGGAGAAGGACACGACCCGCAGTTTGGTGAACGACAAGCGGCTGGTGACGGAGCAGAGGGAGCGCTACAGCCAGTACAGCGTGGTGCTGGAGGAGCTGCCCCTGGAGCCGGGAGCAGCCCAGCCCTTCGAGGACTACGAGGACGAGTACGACGACACCTACGACGGCAACCAAGTGGGCGCCAACGACGCTGACTCCGATGACGAGCTCATCTCCAGGAGGTGGGTGCTGTGCCTTCCGGGAATGGGGGGCTGGGGGGAGTCACCATGGAATTCTCTGCATGTGCCCRGGATGTTCTCCAGCCTCCACTCAGCCGCTGCCTCAATTAATCTGCAGATCCAAGAGGGGAATTTGCCATTGTGTGGAAACTTGCACTCAGCAGTGCTTCTGCTTATAGAAACTACCCTGCAATAGGGAAAAATGGCTTGGAAAATCAGTGGAGCTGGACAACCTAAAATGCCTGGTTAGCAAAGGAAAACTTCAACGTTTGGGAAATTTTACAACCTGGCTTTTCCCTGCCAATCCGCTCTGGGTACTGACAGCTGGAATTGAGTCCTTGATGGACTGCACAGCACTCTGCACCATGACTGAGAGCTACACACAATCAGCTTTTGGGAAGCAAAGGGTTAGTGGGGATGGAGGCTGTAGAATATTTATTTTAGAAAACAGATGGTTTAAAAGCTGCTTTAACATTTCTGAAGGTGGCCTTTTGAATTCTGAGGTATTATGAAGATGTCACCATTCCTAACCTTAAACCAAAATGAAGCTTTGAGGTTCTTTTGTCCCTTTTTTTTCCCTCCTAAAATGTGGTGAAGCTTCAATTTAAATCCTTTTTATGTTATGCCTGTAGGACTGTGGCAGCCAGGTCTTTTTCCCTATTTCAGGTCTCGCTGCCCCTAGAAACAATTAGTGGATCTTACTGCTGAAACCTGGATCTGTTGGTTTGAAATAACAAAGGCTTTTCTGGTTTTACATTTATTTCCTTGGCAGTGGAATGGTGGGTCTGAATTCCAATAGAATTTAAGCACAGACACATACATATATATATTTATATTAAAGAAGAGCTATAAGCATGTGGTAAATTCTGCCTCCACCCCCAGGCCCTTTGCTCTGCATGTCCAGGGTGATTCATAAAGCCTGATGAATTTCTCCAGGGATTCTCCCCAGTAGGAAACTGGGGCACAGCAGTGGAACTGGGGCTCCCTGGATAGCCCTGACCAGTCACAGAGGGTTTGGAGCACAGCACTGGCTGAGCATTAATGCTTCTGTCCAGGTTTGTTTGCCTTGTACAACAGATGCTCCCTGTCTCGTGAGCTAAAGCCTAGCAGAGGATACTCCTTAATATTGCTTTGTGGCTGTGTCTGGATGCCCATTTCCCAAAGGAAGCAGTTGTTTCTGTGGAGAAATTCCTTGTGAGGTTTCAGGGTTGTTTTTTTTTTTTAACTATTATTATTTCCAGTGACAACTTCATAGTGAACATTCCCCAGTGAGCAGCGTGTTTTTTCTAATTGCCCATAGGAATGTGGCATTAACTCCTGGGTCTCCTTTTTTCTTTTTTTTTCTTTTCTTCAGGAAAATAAAGTCCATGAAATTTGTAGATTCTCATTTTTTAAAGACATAATGCAAACCAAAAAGAGTGTGCTGTTCAGAGAAACGTTTGTGGCTGTGATGCTGTCTTTTCTAACATTTGTGTCTTAATTCCCAGGCCATTCACAATTCCTCAGGTCTTGAGGCCTAAAGGACAGGAGGAAGGACAGGAGACAGAGGAAGAGGATGAAGAGGAGGAGGAGGAAGCTGAAAAGGAAAGAACAAAGGTGACATTTAGCTGGACTTCCATTAAGAATTACCGTATTTCTTCCCTGCTTCACCTGCAGGTGATGTGGAGCAGATTTCCTGTTTCAGAGAGGGAATCTTTTAGCAGCAGCAGGGACTGAGCTGCTGTTCAGTGGCTGCTGGGCTGTGAAGTGTCCCCAGGGACAGCTCTCCACTGCTTCCCAGTCTTAACTGTGCTGGAGCAGTGACACTTCCTCCGTGGGGAGCTTTAATCTCCTTTATCCCAGAGACAGGCAGTGCCAGCAGAGCACTCTGAGGGTCACTAACACTGTGTTGCCATGGATGTGCTGGGAATAGCCRTGGTGTGGGAAGGTTTTCAGGCAGGTTTTGTGCCAGGTGTTGTGTTTAGAATCCCTGACACCAATCCCGCTGGTCCAGAGGTAACAAACCGGGAACAGACTGTTCCATGGTCCAACAGAATCCCCTCCTCTCCAGGCTTTTGCACGGTGCTGATGAGTTTCCTGAGCTCTTCCCTTCCTTCCTTGTAGGACCACTTTGTGCAGGACCCAGCTGTCCTGCGGGAGAGGGCTGAAGCCAGGCGCCAGGCATTCCTTGCCAGGAAGGGGTAAGCAAGGATCTCCCTCTGGCTCTGCAGAACTGGAATTGTTGAGGATGTACCTGTTCTTGGACATTCCTGTATGTCAGGGTCCTACTGCAGTGGTGTGAACTTCCTCACTMCCTCACCCCCCTTTTACTTCATTGCTACTTGTTCTACCCCATCAAATGGGGTAGGCATGTCATGGAATCATGGAATGGTTGGGTTGGAAGGGACCTTAAGGACCATCTTGTTCCACCCCCTGCMATGGGTAGGGACAACTTCCACTAGCCCAGGTTGCTCCAAGCMCCATCCAACCTGGCCTTGGACACTTCCAGGGATAGGGCAGCCACAGCTTCTCTGGGCAATCTGGGCCAGGGCCTCCCCACCCTCCCAGGGAAGGATTCCTTCCTAATACCCAATCTAAATCTCCCCTTTTTCAGCATAAAGCCATTCTCCCTTGTCCTGTCTCTCCACGCGGCAAAACCCTGTGTGAGACAGGACCTCGGAGAGCACAACTTCCAGAGCTCCAACAGCTCCCACAGGGATTTTGGGACTGTTTAGTAGCTGTTTTCAGCTGATGGGCTCAATGTGTGGAAGGACACAGCCGTGGTGTGGCTGATGCTGATCCTGGGCTGCTGTGGGAGCCCTGGGATGAGCTGAGGCCCGAGGGCTGAACTCCTCACACCCCGGTGTTTGTGGGCATCTGGGATTTTATCCCTGGGAATGCAGTGTGCCTGTTGTGATGTCCTTCTCCTGTGTCCTCCAGGCACAAGCACGACAGCTCTGCCGTTGTTGGGAATGCCAAGGGCCAGGGGCAGAACCGGGAGACGAYGCAGGAGCGAAGGAAGAAGGAAGCGAACAAAAGCACGAGAGCCAACCACAACCGCCGGGCCATGGCCGACAGGAAGCGCAGCAAGGGCATGATCCCTTCCTGAGGAGCTCCTGCTGCAGGGCTTGCACCATCCCCAGTCCCCTCCTCGGCAGGAGGCTCCGTTTCCTTGGCATTCCCTGTGCTCAGGGAATGTGTGCGATACCTGGCACCTCGGCTCGCACGGAGCTGCATTCCCTGTGGGAGTGCTTCCCATTCCTGGGAAGGAGCTGCCCTGACTGTGTAGAGACATCCATGTGTGCCAGTGGCTGCACTCAATACAGTGGACAGGCTGCACCAGCCATTCCTGCCCTTTTGTACTATTTATAATTTGCAGAGTTTTATTTTCGTACTGGCTCCTTGCGCCCTCCCTGCTGCTCCAGGGTGTTCCAGGCCCCGGAGTGGGCAGCTCCAAGAGCACAGCTTCCATGGAAATGCCTTATCCTGAACTGGAGTCATAGATTATCCCAAGCTGGAAGGGACCCACAGGTATCACAAGTCCAGCTCCTGGCCCTGCACAGACACCCCAACAATCCCACCCTGTGCATCCCTGAGAGCATTGTCCAAATGCTCCTGGAGCTCTGGCAGCCTTGGGGCCGGGACCATTCCCTGGGGAGCCTGTTCAGTGCCCACCACCCTCTGGGGGAAGAACCTTTTCCTGATATCCAGCCTGACCCTCCCCTGGCACAGCTCCAAGCTGGCAGGGAAAGGCTCAGGCTATTCCCACTGCCCACAGACCCACAGGAGTTCAGGTGAGTAAGACCTTATGGATTTCTGTCCCTTGAGTGAAGCCTGTGAAAACAGGCAGTACAAATAAATGATGCAGATGCTTTAGTTGGTGTTTTAGGCTCTTACAGACAGTATTGATGAACTTCCTGCTACCAGTTAGGCTTTGCTTGGTTAATTTACTGGTTAATGTGCCCTRAGTGCCATCTCCCCACCACACTGTATTTTCTGGTACTGCAGCAGTGCCTGTGGCTGTCACCCCCAYGCTGAGAAAATCAGCAGTGGGTTGTGCTCCAGGGCGATCCCAGTGCTGCAGGAGCAGTRGGGTAGTGGTGAGGTGGCAGTAAGGTCCATAGGCTCATACCCATACCTTGGTGCCTGGTTTTACCCAGAGGGCAGGGATGTGATTGGAGCTCCGTGGGGCTGTTTGCGGAGAAGCAGAAATGCAGCAGAACAGCCACTGCCATGAAATGAGGTGAAGTCGTGAGTGCTCCGAGGAGGAGATTTTTCTTCGCCTATCAGTGCTTCCCAAACCTCCCAATGACAGGCATAGGAAAAGGGAATTACATTTGCCAGCATCCCCAAATGCTGTATCCAGGGAAATCCCCTGCTGGGATAACTCTGCTCTCCTGCAGCTCCTGCTCTCTGCACCGATGGTTTCAGCCCCTCCCTGCTGCCCACTGCAGTGCTGTCCCCTCATCCTGTATTCAGCTTTGGTTCTTGCTGCTCAGAGCCTGCAACTCTCCCTGACCTGTTCAGCCTGACGTGGAGTGGCAGCACAGGGCAGGGACCTGGCACTCACTCGGATGGGATTGTCCCAGGAAAGCTTAAACCTTCCATCTCCATAAAGCACAGCTGGGACTGGGAYGGCTGTAGTTGGGTTTGGCTGCAAAAACACAAGCACAGTGTTTAAGTGCTCGTGGTGTTCTCAGAGTAAATGTTTTRCCCCCCTGGCACTCATTTGCAAACCCAACAAAGCTGCTGCCGTGAGCACCGGCTCTAACAGGCTCTGCCTCAGCCATTGCTGGAATTCCTCCTGATTAGTGAAAACAGTGAGGAGGGAGAGATGTGGCTGCTGGGCTGGGAAAGGGGGAAGAGAGGGAGTCACTGAGCCAGATCTCCCTACAGCCATCTGAGAGCTCAGTAATGAACTGAGTCATTACCCCAGGCAGTGCCCAAATCTCCCTTCCYGTGAAGGTGTTTGACAGGGCCAGTCTGGGGTGGGCTCTTCAGGGAGAAGGGAATAACCCTGCCCAGGGCAAGAGAAGGCTCAGGGGGAGGAACTGGATGATCTTTAAGGTCCCTTCCTATCCAAACCATTCCATGACTTCTGGGAGCCAGCTGCTGGGGGGGGGACCGAGTGATTCCTCGATTCCTCTCCCTTCCCAGCAGCTCCCCTTGGACCCGTTGGGATGGAGGCAGGCATGTGCCACACGAACTTGACATCACTTCTGCTCCTCGAGCCATGTGAGGAGCCAGAAGGCACAGAAATAATTAGGAAAGGGATCCATATTCCCTCTCAGTAGGTTTTGGACRAGCTGAAGTTACACAGGATCCCCATTCTCAGCCCAGCAGTGCTGGGCACCCCCAGCCTGTTCAAAGGGCCAGGGCASAGGATTCCTCCCACTTAGGGCAGGGGTGCAGCAGCACCTGCAGCTCTGAAAGGAGCCCGGCCAGGACCCTCTATCCCATCTGTAAATGAGCTACAAAMGATGCTGTAAATGATTTTAAGTCCCTTTTCTGTGGACAGACCAGCAGGAAGCAGACAGCTCATCACCCCCTGCAAAGTTCTCCTCAGAGAGAAGCCRAGGGTTGTCACTAAACCACAGCTTTCAAACTCCTTTTAGGATGTTGTGATCCTTGACAGTGCCTTGGAACTAGGGAATGGGGCTGGTTTAAAGCATTCTCCACCTCCTAGAGAAGGAGTCACACAGAGGCCAAAGGATGAGTGAGGTGAACACACAGACAATGAGACACAGACCAGGAGTTTTATTTGAACACAGGAAGTCGAGTACAGCAGCAGAACTCCTTGAGTCCATCTTGCTTCACATCATATCAGTAGGTGGCTGACATAATCTGGCTCGGAGTTGTTCCATYGGGAATCCATGCCCAGTGTCAGGAGGCTGAATCCTTCCCTGCAGTGCCTGTAGCCACCCCAGGTTGGCTCCTGCTGCTGAGCTGCTCAGTTCTCATACTTGTGCTTGATGTGTTTCCACAGTTTCTGTGTGCAAAACAAGCAGGGGAAAAAAAAAACCAAGAAATTTTAGGCAGYTTCTGAGTGGTGGTGGGATAACAAAATCCAAAATGCAAGTTACCCTGCCTGGGGAGGCTGTGATGGAGTCCTGTACTGGATCTAGGGGACAGAGGGAGGCTCCTGGCTTTTAGTCTGGACAGGGAGGAAGCTGCAGACATTCCCTTTCCCTGTTCTCCTGCTCTGGATTAGAGTATCCCAGTCACACTGCCTTGAATTCCCACAGAGACCAGAGAGGGCAGTTCTGCTCCTGGACATAAGGGATGCACAGAACAATCCTMTTCACAGRATCCTGGAATGGTTTGTGTTGGAAGAGATCTTAAAGCCCATCTCATTCYACACCCCCTGCCATGGGCAGGGACACCATCCACTAGCCCARGTTGCTCCAACCTGGCCTTGGACAGTTCCAGGGATGAGGGGGGCAGCCACAGCTTCTCTGGACAACCTGTGCCAGGGCCTCACCGCCCTCACAGGGAACAATTCCTTCCCAATATCCCATCTAACCCTGCCCTCTGGCAKYGGGCAGCCCTTGCCCCTTGTCCTGTCCCTCCATCCCTTGTCCCAAGTCCCTCTCCAGCTCTCTTGGAGCCCCTTTAGGCTCTGGACGGGGCTCTGAGGTCTCCCCCGAGCCTGCCTCAGTATCCTGCAGTCATTATCCCATCACAGCTGTACTTAGGAAACTAAGGACGACTTGATCCCTTTCACCCAAGGTTCACATGGGGACACCCGACTGCGCTATGCAGTGTCCCACCGCGACTCGACAGCGCTGCCAAAGCCACCAGCCCCCATCACTTCCCTCTGCCGAGGGCAGGTCGGCTAASCCGGGGGGCTACAGAGCACAAAAGAAGCTCCTTTTACCCCTCCCGCTCGCCACCGCATTCCACGCCCCTTCCCAGCGGCTAGAGAAGCCCAAGGACACCCCGAAGCCCCGACCACCGAGCACCACGACAGCCACGGAGCCCCCTCAGGCGAGGCCGAGCCGCGCTGGCCCTCAGCGAGCYCAGGGGCCGAGCCGCAAGGCCGGGGCTGCCCGGCCCGCGCGGGGCCCAGCGAGGCCGGCCTGACCTTCAGCGCCGGGCCCGCGCCCGGGCGGCCCCGGCTCGGCCTTACTCGGCCCTTACCCCCTCGTTGAGGTGCTCAAAGAGCGCATCCGCTCCCTGGTCGAAGGCGCGCTCGAAGAGCACCGCGCCCAGCACGATCGACAGCGCGAAGGTGGAGCTGCGGCGGAACAGCGAGCCGTACACCTGCCGCAGCAGCGCCATCTTGGCCRCACGCTCCGCGCCTGCGCCGCGCCGCGGGGGCTGCTGGGGGGTGTAGGCGATGCTGGGCATGCCGGGAGTTGTAGGCGGTGCGTTGTGCCGTGGGCTGTGTTTTGCGCGTGCGCCCCAGCCGTGAGGCATTGTGGGAGTTGTAGGCGGTGCGGCGCGGGCCTGGCCGGAGGTGGGTGAGCGCGGCCGGGGAGGTCGGACTGGGGGTCCCTGTGAGGAGGGGTCTGTGTAAAGGTTCTTGTGACGGGCACCTGTGAGGCCCGGCTCGGCTCGGCTCGGCTGTGGGCGAAGCCCCGTCCAGTCCCGTCCCGCCCCCTTGCCCTCAGCGGCTTCCCCTGGGCAACCCGGTGAGTTCTGCCCGGCTTTGTGCAGAGCCGGGGTGGCTGAGGGGGCAGAGACACCCCGGGCCGGCCCTGCCTTGCCTTGTCTTGCCTTGCCAGGGTGTCCTGCCACGGGTGACAGGGACAGGAAGGGGATTGCGGTCACTGCCCTGAGCTCAGCCGCGGTGGGAGGAGTAGGGAGGAGCTGGGGTGTTTTTTTCAGTTTGGGGTTACTGAGGGTGGTTGGTGTCAGTGTCGGGGGAGTGAGCGAGGGGTGTGGGGCTCAAAATCATGGAATGGTTTGGGTTGGAAGGGACCTTAAAGCTCATCCAGTCCCACCCGCTGCCATGGGCAGGGACATCTTCCACTAGCCCAGGTTGCTCCAAATCCCATCCAACCTGGCCTTGGACACTTTCAGGGATGGGGCAACCGCAGCTTCTCTGGGCAACCTGTGCCAGAGGACCCTCTGACAGCCACTCCAGAGGCCTCGGGAAGAGTGGGACATGGCCCCATGTGGCAGAACAGAAGTAGAAACGTTCCCATTTGCCACCTTCTCTTGATGTTTCTCCCTAACTTCAGTGAGGGCAGAGTGGCCCTGCAGTGGCTCCAGCATGGATGGGAGAGAGAGAAATTTGGGTTTGGGAAGGCAGGACAGACAAGGAAGAGGCAGGGGAATCCTGACATTGAGGCTGTTTCCCTGCAGGGCTGTTGTTAAACAAGCATCTACATGAAATTCCAGAGCAGACCCACAATTGATCCTGCTCTGTTGTTTTATTTGTCTCACCCACTCAGAAGTAGCACAAGGTCTGGCTGCAGAGTAATTTCTCCTGATTTATTTATATTTGTTCCCTCATGCAGTGACTGGGGTTCCGTGGGATTTTTCTGGGTTAGGGCAAGGCCTCTGCTTGTGCTGGAAACCTGGAAGGTGCCTGACACATTCCTGTGCATAGTGTTATCCCTTTGGAATCCCAGAATATCCTGAGTTGAAAGGGACTCACCAGGATCATCCAGTCCAGCTCCTGGCCCTGCACAGACACTCAAACAATCCCAGCCTGTGCATCCCTGAGAGCGTTGTCCAAACGCTCCTGGAGCTCTGGCAGCCTTGGGGCCGGGACCATTCCCTGGGGAGCCTGTTCAGTGCCCACCACCCTCTGGAGGAAGAACCTTTCCCTGATCTCCAACCTAAACTTCCCTGACACATCTCCAGCCATTCCCTGGGTCCTGTCCCTGGTCACCACAGAGCAGAGGTCAGAAAAGCTCAATTGTAATTTTTCAAATTTAACTGCTCAGGATTATCTAAGACAGATCTCCCCAATAGCCCGTAAATTGCTTCTGCCAGAATGGTTTGTGTATGGTCAGGTTGGTGCTAATCCCAAATCAAGCTCTGGATTTCCAGTGGAAGGGGTCCCTGCCCGTGGCAGGGGTTGGAACAAGATGAGCTTTAAAGGTCCCTTCCAACCCAAACCATTCCATGATTCCATGACAGGACAAGGGGGAATGGCTTCCCACTGCCAGAAGGCGGGGTTAGATGGGATATTGGGAAGAAATTGTTCCCTGTGAGGGTGGTGAGGCCCTGGTACAGGTTGCCCAGAGAAGCTGTGGCTGCGCCCCCCCATCCCTGGAAGTGTTCCAGGCCAGGTTGGAGCAGCCTGGGATAGTGGAAGGTGTCCCTGTCCATGGCAGGGGGTGGAACGGGATGGGCTTTAATATCCCTTCCAACCCAAACCATTCCATGATTTACTCCGGGTGTATTGGAGGGCAGGCTCTGTCCCTCTGTCACCGTGAAGGTGCTGGCAGACTCTGCTGCCATCCCGAGTCTCTCCGCAGATCTGAGCCCGTTTAACTTGGCAACTGAGTATCATAAACTTGACACTCGTATTTAATTAATTCACATCTGCCTGGATATCCAAAGTGGCTGGAATGGCCCCGAGCCTGGGCTGTGAGAAAAGCAGGAAATTGAGGTCGAGGCCCAGCTGCACCTCCCGGGGTTCGGTGTGGAGAGCAGCAGTTCCCCCCAGACACAAAGGAGTCTGTGCCTGTTCCGGGGTCACCTTCCTCCCTCTGCCCGGTGAAACACCCCCCGAGAGTCCTAGATAAAATCTGCAGCTGATACAGAGCAACGTGGAGTGTTTTGGCAGCAGCTGGAGAAGGGAAAATGTGGGATGAGTTGTCCCAAGCCCCTCACTGGCTGAGGGACACACCTTCGAGGTGCCTCACAGCAGGGTATTGCTCATCCGACAGAGCTCCAGGGGACACAGCACAGCATTTCTCTTCATAATTTTGTACAGGAAAAAGCCCTGCGTTGATCTTTTTTGTATTTGCATTTATTCAGGAGGACTTTTAAGCTGGCACAAAGCCTGGCTGGAAGCGTTTATGGCTGCGGTGGGTCCAGGTCTGAGCACCCTCATTCAGTTGCAAATCGGGGGCTGGAGACGCTGGGAGGAAACGGCCAAGCTGAGGCAGTTCTTTATGGAGCAGCTACATTTACTTTATTTCATAATGACTAAGATGGATTTAATTAGGAACCATCTCTGTTTTCAGCTGAATAATGCTCTTTGTTTACTGCTGGAGCCGTTTGGGGAGATGGAAATAGGTTGGTGCTGCTCAGAAGCAGCTTTTTATTCCTCTGGACTCGCAGAGCGCTGGGAAGTGCTGGTGCTGCAGAGAGTTGGCAGAATCCAGCAAGGTATCCATGCAGTGGAATCCTTGAAAAAACGTGAATAAGTGTTGGGTATAATCACTGAAGGGGGAAATCTCGGGGAGAATCTGATGCTCCTCTAATTGCTTTTGACATGCCATTCGTCCCCTGCAATGGGAATTGCTTGGAGAATTTGGGAGCGGGCAGCTGTGGGATGTGGGGTCTGGCTGTCTGGAATCTGTAGGAGCTTTTTGCCCTGGTTGTTGAGGAGGGAGGGGGAAGGAGCTTCTGCAATTATTGCTGTCGGGGTGATGAAAGAGAAAGTTTGAAATACGATTTCAAAGGCTGGCTGCTGCTGGGCTTCCGCAGGCAGAATTCCCTGGGAGATCTCTGGAAACTTGTGTGGGACCGCTGCGGAATCTCATTTGTTTTCCCTGTTTGCAGCATTCGCTTCTGCAGAGATGGAGTGAGGGAGCCAGCAGCTGAGACAGGGAGCTTTTTGTGTCACCAGGAACTTCGGGAGACTGTGGAATAAAATGTGGAACAGGGATTTTTCAGTATTTAAAAGCAGACCCTGCCAGCGGGCCAGACGTGTTCCCTCTGAATTCCACAGTGCTGCAAAACTCAGGGATGCAAAGGATGAGGGTATTTATAGCTCCATGCTCATTAAGCAGCGCTTGGGTTTGGGTTCTTGGGCTGGAGTAGGACAATTGCAGACCTCAAGCCCTACGGAGCAGAGTTGGGGTCAGCGCAGGGCTCGGGGGATTTGGGGTCCCAGTGCACACAGGGCATGGCCACCCCTCACCCACCGAGGAAAGAGCCTCAGCATGAAATTTCCAGTTCACTTGGAATATCTGAACATTTTACCTTCAGTGTGGAGGTTTTCAGTCCAATTCAAAAAATTTCAAAAGGTCTTCCCATCGAATGCAGCTTTGCTTTAACTTGTGGTGTGAGGCCTCGGAGGCTTCCAGGGGGTTGATTCTGAAGCAGCAGTTCTCGGGAGCAGAGCAGGGAAGGAAATGTGGTGCTGGCGCTCAGGAGGTGCCAGGATGGGTGTGTGGCAGGAGGCTTGGCAGCCCTGCCCGAGCTGGGCACGCCGGGCTCTGAGGGATCACCTGGTGCTCTGCTCTTCCCACTGAGCCCGAGGAATCAGCTGGGAGGCTGTGATTGATTCTGGACGTGTTTTATTTATAAAATCTTTATTTGTTGTGCTCGTCTCCCTGCCATTTTTTAAATGCATTCGGCTGTCAAAGTGTCAAAACCTGGAGAATTGCTTTTGGAGTTTATCTCCCAGTCCATCCATCTTTGCCATTCCTCAGGTACCCTTTTATCCCTCGGGAGAGAGCTTGCAGCTCCTTCAGAGTGTCTGTTGCACCTCCAGCAGGGACATCTGATGGGCAGAGGTGCCTGAAGGATAAAGCACAGGCTGATCTCCCCTGCACTGCTGGTGGCTGCAGTCCCAGCACTGATGGGAGCTCCCAAATTCTGTTGCAATCTTAGTGCTGTACTCAGGGCGGACACGCCTTGGTGCCATGGGCTGGGGAGGATGAGGAGAGCAATCCAGGATGTACAGGAAAAAACAGGTGGACTGGAGGAAATGTTATGGCCTGTAGTGTTTGTAATGCAGCTTCCCACCTGCAGGACAGGCGAGATCAGCTTTTGTTTTATCTCTGAGAATAAAATAAATTACTTTGCTGAGTTTCTTTCCTACCTTGCAGAGGGGACATTCCTTCCCTCTTGTGTGTCAGCTCGTGGAGGCTGTGGTCAAAGGTCCCCAGGACCTCCAGCTCCTCCTGTTTGCAGTTTGGATGGTTTGTGCTGCACCTTGCCTGGATCCCTTGGCTCGCTGGGGTCTCTGTTTTGTGTGGTCTGAACTCAGGGAAGGAGAATTCTTGCAGCAGAGCTGTTGCTGCTTTGGGTGACAGAGATAAATGCAGATCCAAGCCTTTTCTCCCATGTACAGGCAGCAGATCCTGCCCCAGCAGTCTGTGATGGACAAGGATATAAACTGTTGGGTCTCACCTCTTTCTCTGTTTGCCAACCCTAAGTGATTTGAGTTCTCCTCGTTTGGAAGCAGGCGCTGTAAATCCTGGATCCTCCCTTCCCATGGCTGGGTGCCGAGGAGCTGCCTGGTGATTCCAGGCCATGCTGATGCTGCTCTGCCAGGAGAGAGATGGGGAAAAGGTACTTCTGTGACTACTGTGACAGGTCCTTCCAGGACAACCTGCACAACAGGAAGAAACACCTCAATGGAGTGCAGCATCTCCGGGCTAAGAGAGTCTGGTACGACTTATTCCGAGGTGGGTGCTGCCAGCTGTCTGCCACTCCCTTCCTGGGAATGGGGAGGTGATGGATGAGGTGGGGGAGTGGGAATAGAAAATAAATCAGCACTGATGGTTTATACACTCTGTGTGCCTGTGCATCGTGCACTCGATGCTGTTGTCTCAAGCAGTCTCAGAGGCAAAACCCTCGTGTGTGGCTCTGACCTGTCTCACCACACAGTTCCAGGTGTGGTAGTGCCAGCCTGAGGAATGCGGTGGGAATGTGTGCCCAGGGCCTGGGAGAGAGCAGGAGTGTGCATTCTGGCAGTTGCAAAGGCTTAGTTCGAGTTAAACTGGCTGGGAAACCATTGCCTGGGTGTCTCTCTGCTTCCTTCTGGTTCCTGGCCTGTTTGGGACAGGACACTATGAGATCTTTACCTGGGCTCATCCCTTGTCTCCCCAGATGCTGCTGCCATCCTGCAGGAGGAGCAAACCAAGAAACCTTGTCGGAAGTTTCTGCAAACAGGTGAGGATTTCTGAGGTGGAAAGGAGTGCCCGTGCTCCAGCAGCTCCTTCCAGAGCCGGCCCAAAGCTGGAGGGAGGGATTTGGGCCTGTGTCTGGCATCCAGGTGTGATGGAGCCTGGGTTTGCATGCACGAGGACCTCATGTGGGCAGCTCTCATGGAACTCCAGGGCTTTTTCCACAAACATTAAAGTTGGAAAAGACCTTTAGGGTCACCAAGTCCAAACATGGACCCAGCACCACCATGTTCACTATTAAACCATGACCCCAAGTGCCACATCCACACTTTTTTTAAACAGTTCCAGGGATGGTGACTACACTATTTCCCTGGGCAGCCCATTGCAATGCTTTACAACTCTCTCTCTGAAGGTATTTTTCCTAGTATGTAACCTAGAGAATTTTGAAATTGAATTTTCAAATCTCACAATTTCATTCCAGGACAGTGTGATTTTGGGTCCAACTGCAGATTTTCCCACATGACAGAGCAGGACCTGGAGAAGCTGAGTGCCCAGGTTCAAGGTGAGTCCTCCAGTGTCCAGGGATCTCCTTGGAGGGGGAGTTGCTGCAGGGGGTGTGAGAGGTTGTGCAGGCTGTGATCCCGTGCAGCCTGCACGGAGCCAGCCGAGCGTGGATCCCTCCCTCCTGCTTCCCAGTGCTGTGTGAGCCTGGAAGTGCTGCAGTTTGTCATATGTTCCCTGCTCTCGAGCTGCTGGCACAGACACAAACCTGGAGCTGAGCAGTGCTGTTACCACTTGGCAGCAAGAGTTTGGAGTGGGCTTTGGGAGCCCTCGGGGTTTTGTTCAGGCAGGGAATAAAAACTGTCAGCAGCAGAGGGCACTGGTACATCACGTCCCCTTAATTTATGGATTTGATTTCCCCCCACCTCTCTGCTATTACCAGGGAGCTGCTGCTTCCACCCGTGGGAAGGGCTGGTGGGAAGAGCTGGCCTGCTGTCGGGCTGTGAAAGGGGTCCTGGATCCAGAAACAGCCTCTGCTTGGGTGGCTTTGGATGGAACTGAAGTGTGGGCAGAGGGTGGATGGCAGCTGCTCCCTGCTGGGAGTCTGCAGAGCACTTTTGAACTTTCTCATTCTGGGATACCGTTCTGGAACTATTCTTTTAGAGAAAAGAGGTGGTAGCTATGTTTTCTCCAAAGGTTTCGTTACTTTAGTGGTTAAAGAAGATGACAGAATCACAGAGTGGGCCGGGTGGGAAGGGATCTTAAAGCTCATCTCATTCCACCCCTGCCGTGGGCAGGGACACCTTCCACTAGACCAGGTTGCTCCAAGCCCCATCCAGCCTGGCCTTGGACACTTCTAGGATGTGTGTGTGAGGTGTTGAGAACTTCTGGAATGGTTGAAATCTCCACTGGAGATCATCTAATCCCAACCCAACCTTGCTGAAGGTAGGGTGAACTCAAGGAGGGTGCTCAGGACCATGTCCAGTTGTGTTTTGAGTATCTCAAGGCTGGAGGCTCTGCAACCTCTGTGGGCGACCTGATCCAGTGTTTCACTACGTTCATAATAAAAATATGTATTTTTAAAAATATTTAAATTGAAATTCCCAATGGAAATTCATGTGTTTTAGTTTGTGCCCGTTGTCTCTGTACTGGGCAGCCCAGCACTGGGCACAGCACCCAGACATGGCCTCACAGTGTGGGGCAGAGAAGAAGGATCCCTTCCTCAAGCTGCTGTCCCAGTGCAGCCCAGCGTGGAGCAGCTCTCATGCCCACATCCTCGCTGGAGCCAGCTGTTGTTTTGCCAAGAGTCTGGCAAAGCCAGGCTGAAGTGTTGGAAGTGTGGGATGTGAGACGCGGGGTGTGCGTGGGATAGAGCCTCTCCTGGCCCTCGGGGGGATCCCATTTGGGGAGGAAGAGCTCGGGGGAGGCAGGCAGGCACCACGGAGCTGTTGCAGGCTGTGCTGAGTCAGTCCCCGAGGTGACTCTGATTCAATCTCTGAGCAGCGCTGGCAGTCGATAACCAGGGACGGAGCACTCCCGCCCTTCCCAGAGTGACAGTGCCAGAGTCACCTTCCAGCCAGAGCCTCGCCCTGACCCCTCTCTGCCAGGCTCCCCAGGGTGTCACGGAGTGACAGGCACAGGAGCCTGTAGCATTTCCAGGCAGTGGCTGCTCCTGCAGGAGAAGKGGGAGCTCTCTGGAGCGGAGCGGGGAAGGCTGTCAGTTCCTCTGCGCTCGGGCAGCTTTCCTTGCCAATTACACTTGTTATTGAGTATTGACTTGTGTCAAATGGGTCGCTGTGAGTGCAGGATTGCCTGGTGAGAGCCGATTCCAGGGAGATTACTGGGAAACCTTGCGTTTGTGTTGCGGAGTCAAACATTTAATGTACCAATTAGCCCTGAAGGAGCTATGGCCAGGGGGACGGGCAGTGCCTGGTTGGAGAGTTCAGTCCTGCTCACCTCTCTCGTGGTGTGGCTTCGTGCATCACACTGACTCCGACTCTGATCAGAGGGATTTGGCACAGGGAAAGGCTCAGCAGGATTTGGTGGAGGAGAGGGACAGCCTGTAACAGACTGGGTGGAAGGATCAGACACTGTCTGGTGAGTCATGGGGACATTCCAGCACTCCTTCAGCTGTCAAGGCACTCGCGTGTCAGGTGCTGGGGCTGAGGGCAGAGTTGAGGGCAAGCTCGTGTGTGTCAGGGTGTATAATTCACACAGGATCCTCCATCAGTTATGTCCCACATGCATTCCCACCCAGTCCCGGGGTTTCTGTGCATGAGGCATCCCAAGCCACAGCCAGCAGGATGATCCAGCAGGGCTTGAAGCAGGTCTGGATCAGGCTGCCTCTTGCTGACCCGGAGATTTCCCAGGTGGGAGATTTTGACAGGTTTGGAGCTAGGGGTGGTCAGGGATTTGAGATGAGCCAGGAGGCTGGAAGCTCCAGAGCCTTCCCAAGCCTGGTGTGGCCATGCTGGGGGTGACCAGGCTGGTGGGGGACACTCTCCTGCTGGGCCCACAGTGTTGCTTAACCCCCATTTCCTCAGCTCTGGTGCAGGCAAAGCCTTGTCTGACTTTTTTTTAACACAGCTAAACCGTGATGGCATTTTTTTATAATGTAAATATTGAACCTGTCCCTGAGTCCCTGTCGAGTGTTTGGTGTTGGTAGCTCTGTGTCAGTGAACTCACCTTGATGATGAAGCATTTTTATCACAGCCAAAGGAAACGTTACATTATCCTTAACATTTGGCCTTTTTAATGCAAGGAGCTCACCCTGTTGTTTGTGAAAGTTTTGTGGGTTAAGTAGGAAAATTTCTGGATGATTCTCTGTTCTAGAACAGCTTGGAGCGTGGCCTACTTTGGCGTCAGCATCTCTGCACCCTGTAGAATATCCTCATCAAGAAGCAACAGTTTACACCTTCAGCGGGGAGAAAGGCATATTCCCAGCTGTTCCCCCATCAAAGCATTAGCCTTCTGCATCTGCTGCATCATTCATCAGCCAGACACTTCCAGGCTGTCATTTTTAAGTACAGTCGTGTCAGAAAAAGTCACTGTCAAATTGCCATCTCCTTGCTCAGAGTTATTGGCTCCCTGCTAATCCGTGTCCCTGGTGCGGGTGGGATCGACCTGGCCGGGCTCTGGTGACTCCAGCCAGCCAGGGCCGTGAGGGGAGGGAGAAGGCACAGCTGGGTGAGTGTTTGCAGGATATCCATGAGGTTAAAAGGATCTGAAGGACCCTGCTGGGGTGGCTGGAGTCAACTGGTTTAACTGGGCGGGGAGCGGGAGGAGCGCTCACTGCAGGGTGGTCGCTTGTTCGGCTGCTCCTATTGCAGGGCCTCCTCAGCCTCAGCCACACTCTGGTGCTGTCCTTGTGCTCTGGAGGAGTTCAGGTTCCACATCATCCACCCAGGGAGGCAGCTGAAGGATTTCCTGTGCATCTCCTTGCTGGGTGACCCATCCATACTCGTGGTTCCATCTCTCATACAGCGATGCCTCGTTCAGGAGGAAAGCACATGGGAAAAACTGCATGGGGAGAGAAGATGAATGTGGACCCCCACTCTGGCATCATTAGAGGCACTTCATGACTACAGATGCTCTTTTAATTGGCTGTAATTAGACTTTGAAGCAAACACCACTGTGAGGAGGAGGAGGGGAGAAGCACATTCACACCTGTCCGGCTACACGGCCATGTGTGGGGAGTAAGGACCTTTCAGAGCTACTTCTTGGAATATCTGTTGGCATTCAGGGATTATTTCCAGTCTCAGGGTGTGTTTGGTGGTCCCTGGATGGGATGTGTGTGCTCCAGAGGAAGATGGAGATGCATCAAGGTGGGCAGAGCTGGAGAATTGCCTGTCTCTGCTGCTGTATTTCTGAGCCTGAGCGTTGGAATGCTCTGGAGCAACTCACAGAGCTGTGAGAACTGGATATCTTTCTAATGTGGATAGCAACTCATGGAGCTGTGAGAACAGGGAGACAGCTGGATATCTGTCTAGTGGGGATACCTGAGGCCTCGTTTAGACCAGTGTGCACCTGGAGTGATCCCGCTGCAACCAGTGAACTTTTCTGAATGGGACCATGAGTTGTGGCTGCCCCATCCCTGGTGTGGTGCCTTGGGGCTCTTTGAACAGAGAAGCTTTGGCTGTTTGTGGTCTGTTCCCTGTTAAGCCTGGGAGTTGGAGAGGTTTTTCTCTGTGATTTTCTTCTCTGCCTCATCGAAGCCTCTCACAGCCACTGTTTGTCCCCTTGCCGAGGTGGGATGTGCTCAGGAGGTGGAAAAACGTGGAACAAAGGGAAATAAGGTGATCAAGGTTGTCAGGTGAGCCTAACCCTGAGTCTGAGCAGTGCCCCGCTTTCCAGGCTGAGCTTCTTGCCTCACCATTCCCCCACCTGGCCAAGTGGTTGGCTTGACCCCAGGTAGCCCTGCTGGGGCTTTGATCCTTGGGACCAACTGTGGGAGGCTGGAACATTCCTGTCTCCAGCCTTATTGTTGGGCTCAGAGCAGCACCTGGACATCAGGACCACAGCAGGCTGTCCATGGTGGCACTGGGCACATCCTCACCCCACCCAGCAGCAGCAGATGAAAAGGCTGGATGACAAATTATCCATCTGGCTGCTCATTGTGTAGCACATCCCTGCCATCCTGATTAGTATTCAACAGGCAGATGAATAATTGGTTGCCACCAGTAGGATGAAGTGATCCTTCACTCTGCCCAAGCACTATTAATTTCACACCCTGTCTGCAAAGGTACAATATTTTCCTTAAATGTGTGACATATGGCGGGTGGGTGTGGAGGAGGCTCCTGGGGGGCACTGCTGCAGGTGGCTTGATCCCTAAATGGGATCAGGGATCCCCTGGAGGGATGGATGAACGGGGCAAAGRGAATGGCACGTAGCTGCCTCTGCTTCCTTTTTATTGTCACCAGTATTTGGTTTTCCGAGTGTCACGTTCCCTGTTTTGCTGTTTTGTTAGGAGGGAAGTTTCCACTAGGCTGGAGATGGGATCACTCAGAGCATGTCCTCGTTCCTGATGTGCTGACAGGAGTGTGGCTGTGTCAGGGCTCCTGCTAGACCCTGTTCTTCACCAGCTCCCTCCTTGCTGCTGAGGGGGACTGGGGAGCTTTGCTGACTGGGCAGCTGTGGGTTTGTGCCATGTTGCCTCTGCGCCCTTCTCCCCATGGGGTGCCCGTGGGCATCTGCCACACTCAGCCCTTCCAGAGTGAGTGCAGGGGTTCAAATCTGGAAAGGATTCAGTAGACAGCAGAGGTTTCCTACTGGTTTCCTTCCTCATTCCTAACTTGCGAGAGAAGTAGGATAAGGAGTAATGGGTTCAAACGGAAAGAGGGSAAATTTGGGTTAGATATAGRTTGGACTTGATGATCTCTCTCCAACTTAATTGATTCTGTAATTCTGTGATATATGGAAGAAATTCTTCCCTGTGAGGGTGGGGAGGCCCTGGCACAGGTTGCCCAGAGAAGCTGTGGCTGCCCCTGGATCCCTGGAAGTGTCCAAGGCCAGGCTGGACAGGGCTTGGAACAACCTGGGATAATGGAAGGTGTCCCTGCCCATGGCAGYGGGTGGAATGAGATGATCTTTAATGTCCCTTCCAACCAGACCATTCTATGGTTCTAAATGCAGGAACTTGTCCCCTGGYGCCCTCTGCCCTGGTTCTGCCCCTGGGCTGGTGACAACTCCCACCCGGGCTCTGCAGGGCTGGGGACACATCAGGCAGCAAGCACCTTAAACAGCCCTGACAGCAGCTCTGGGATCYGTCTGGAACGCGCACCCGGAACCTTTCAGACTCTCCGGGCTGCCAAGGCTGCATCGATCCGGACAAGCGTCCCCGTCGCTCCCATCTAACAGGGCAGGGGTGGCACAGGCGCTGCTGCCAGTTGGAGGGACACAGCTCAGGGCTCAGGGCCAGCCGAGGCTGTTCCAGGCGAGGATGAGGAGGATCTGCCCCGGGGGGGAGGTGTCAGAGTCCCCTCAGTTCAGTGCCCAAACTGCCGCCGTGCTGCCTTAGCTCGTCCTCTGCTCTGCCTGGCTGGAGCTGTCACCAGGGATGACTCCAAGTGTCACATGGCAGGAGGGCAGAGGAGGAGGACGAGGAGGGGCTGCCACAGGCATGTTGTACCCTCTCTCCACCCTATGAAACTCTGCAGGGTGATGAGCAGCAGGTTTAATGGAGTGAAAGGATGAGGGTCTGGTGGTCCTTTCTCTCATGGCCCTCCCTCTCATCCAGCCCTCTCTGATCCCAATCTCTCTGAACCAGGGGAGAAGAGGCTGAAGGAGCTGCAGAGGGAGGGAGCAGATATCCCACCTGGCACCATCGAGGACTGGCTGGACAAGAGAGCCCAGAGGCTGAGTGCGGCTCAGAGTAACAGGTACTGGGGACCGGGGATCATCCAGGTGTGGATGCAGGATCCAGAGGGGGATCCCACAGGAGGGCTGGGATAGAGGAAGGCACAGGGGATCAGAGCTCCCAATGCCAGCCAGCACACGTGAAGGGCACCTGTGTGGATCCAGCCCTGCCTGCCCCTGTCAGGGATGTGTGCACAGGCGTCCTCTTGTTCCAGGGAACAAGCTTTGGGAACAAGCCACAGCAGAGGGGTGCCCCTGGCTCTCTGCAGAGTGCACAGACACGCGTGGAAGGACAGAGCCAGGGCTGTGCTGGGTCATTAACGCCCAGGGTTCAGTGTCAGGAGCCTGCTTTCATCTGTTGACAGCTCCCCCATCCTCTKCCTTCCAGGGAGGGGTGGAATTGGCTCCTCCTCACAGTATCCTTTCGGATTCGGGCGCTGGCTGTTTCCTTGCTCACCTGACTGTGCCGCAGGCTTAATGAGATGACATTTGGGCAGGTGCCAAATCTCTCTTCTGTTCTTTCTCTGTTTGTTCCCGTCCTCTCCGTGTTTGGACTGGGCAGGATCTTCCTCCTRGTGTTTGTCTGGGCTTGTTGCTCTGGGATTGTTCTGTCCCTCAGCTCGGCCGCCCTTGGCCTTGCAGAGGTGCCCACATTCCTGCCCCCTACACTTCCCTTGCCCCATTTTGCTTGTCCTGCCCATGAATTCCTGGAACCTGGGGTAGATCAGCTCTTACAGAAGATAGCCATTGCTACTCCCAGAGGAATTTCCRGACCTTCAGAACTACTTGGTCATACCCAGAGGAGTTTTCAGACCTTTAGAACTTGGCCCCTGCCGCCTCCATAGATGTACAAAACGGATTTCCAGGGTTGTTGCTTTTTTCCCAGCCTCCCTGTCCCTGCAGGCTCAGAAACCATCTGCTACAGGAACTAAACACCAACTATTGGAACTTCCCTTCCTCTCTCCAGCCTTGCCAACGTCTGTTCTGGTCATCTCAGATCTCCCCTTCTGCCCTGCAGCCCCACATGCCCCTTATGAGCTGCCAGAGAAGCTGTTCTGCATTGCCCAGGMCTGTTTTCATCAGATCCCTGTGCCTGGGGGAGTCCATTGTGTTCCTCCTGACAAAGCTTTTAAGGATAAGGAGCTCCCTCTCCYTCCTGCAACCCTCATGGTCCCTGAAATGTGAGGACCACATTGCACCACACTGGACTAGAAGTCCGTCTCCATGAATGGAGACCTGTGCCATTGCCTTCCACCCACTGCTCTCCCAGCCTGGCTGGGCTCAGAAGGACAATCTCCATTTGGAAGAACCCACCTGATGCATGTTGCCAAAGTCAGGCTGTCCTGTTGCTTTCTGGAGAGCTGGAGTGGAGTTCTAGGGCTTGGACAACCTGGTCTAGTGGAAGGTGTCCCTGCCCATGGCAGAGAGTGGGGTAAGATGGGCTTTAAGGTCCCTTCCAACCCAAACCATTCCATGATTCTCTGATTCCCTTAGCAGTGGAGCTGTGCCAGGGTGGGATTGATTTTTATCGATTTCCAGACAAAACAGGGAGTGTTTATTGCCATCAGAAAAGGGTCCAAGGCCTCAAAGCTTCTGAGATACCACAGGYGTGGAAGTGGGTAGAGGAGAGGGATCCCATTAAGACTTTCAGAAGGGAAATATTCTTGACCTTGCTGGACACTGAAGAATCCATATGGAACAGCCATTGGGAACGCTCCAGCTGTAGGAAAACCTTTGATAGCACTTGYAACTTACGAGACCCCAGGGAATTGAGTACCCAGGCAGCATCCTCCCTATTGATTAGTCCTGCTGCTCACAGAACAGCTCATTAGGTGATGGCTCTGCTGTTCCACCTTGCAGCATTCCCTCTGCTCCATATCCACCGTGTGCCTGAGCCACAGTGCTGGGGGRTGACACCAAATGTCCCTGCCCCGAGGGGACAGTGTGTGTCCTCACGGTCCTGCCTCATCCTGGGCACTGGAGAATCCCCACTGAGGGGATAAACCTTAAACCAAGTGACTTTGCTCCATGTTAATTGCCTGGAAAACGCTCCTGGAAAACTACTCCTGTTGTTGGCTCTCGGCCACGGCCCCGCAGGGAGAGGAGGGTGCTGCTTCTCCCCGGAGTTATGTAAAGGAGTTTGATTAGATTTCTTCTGGCATAACAATTAAAAAGATTCATCAGGATCGGAGGTAGGGGCCTGAGAAGCTGCAAGGATGCTGTCAGGGCATGTGTGAGAGAACAAATGAGCTTCCTGCACTTGGGAATTAATGGAAAAGGTACGTTTCCCATGAATTTAAACGTGCCCCAGTCAAGCTGGAGGCAGAGATGGCTCTTGCTCCTGCACTTCTTCATCCCAGTGTGGTGTTTGCAGTGGCCTCAACCAGTGAAGCTGAGGGAGAGGGGCAGGGACAGAGTGATTCCCAGGCCATGGGGCGGAGGAGAAGCCTCTTCCCTCTGCTGAAGGGTCCTCTGGTGAAAGCACCCCGCTGCTTTGGCAGCTCCTCCGTTTCCGAGGGGTCCTTGTCCTTTGGGAAGTGCACAGCTGGTTCGGGATTCAGGCTGCTGGGAAAGAAACATCTGCTCATTTTGTTTGTTCTTCTCCCAACTCAGCTGTGGGAGGAGTGGGGAGCAGGGGCAGAGGGGCTGGGACCAGCCCTGCTCCCAACACCCGGCAGCTGTGCCTGGTGAGCCCCTCTCGGGGGGCTGTGCTGCTCCCCCCACCCCAGACCCTCTCGCCTCACTGTTCCCACCTGAGTTTTCCCTGGMACACACTACATTAGGAAGCACCGGCTGCTTGGATGGGCTGGGAATGGTCACACAGCTGTTCTGGTGCTGSATTTGGGATGGGGGATCAATGTACCCATTTGGTGATAACCAAACCCCTCCTCTGCTGGCTCCCTCCTCTTTGGGGGCTACTGGAGGGGGCACAGCCCCCAGCATGGCCTTGGTGTCAGACTGAGACCCCCTGTCTCACCTCATCCCTTTCCATCTCCCCCTCACAGTGCTCTTCCCGAAAAACCAGCGCCTTTCCAGTACCCCCCGGGCTGGCCACCAGTGCAGGAGCTGCCCCCGTCCCTGCAGGCCCCCCCACCCGGGGGGTGGCCGGTGCCCCCCAACCTGCAGTGGGGCTGAGGCAGCGGCACCCCTGGAGCCTGGCTGAGGCTGGATTTGTGCCTCTGCTCCGGGAAAGGGACAGGATTATTTATCCACACTTTTATACCAATAAAACCCTCCTCCCGCCTGTTGCAGCCTGCGTGTGTCGTGTTCCTGCTCGCCTGGCAGCCTCCCGTGGGCTGAGCCACTCCCAGGGCTCTCTCCCTGCCTCTGGAATGGGGATCTGTGCTCAGCAGAGCTCCAGCCCCACGCTGGGCTGTCTGTTGTCACCTGGAGCAGACATTCCCCATTTCCCAGGGCGGGATCCGTCCCCTTGGATCGCTGCTGTCTGCTCTGCCTGCTCTCAGTCCAGCTCCATGCTGGGCTCCRTGATCCAGGCTGGTGAAGGGAGCTGTAACCAGGCTTTTAGAACTGATGTTTCATTTCCTCAGGTGTTTGTGCTGTGTTTGTTTCCGATAAATTCAGGGTGTGAAGCTGCCTGGGTCCAGGTGCTGGAGCTCCCAGTGAAGAGCCTGGGGAGCTTCCCTCAGCCCTGCTCCTGCTCCCACTGTGCTGGAGGCGAGGGGCAAGGAGGGAAAACGTCCCAAGGTTTCTCCACAGGGAGAGTTTGAGGCATCTCTCCTTGCCAGGAAAGGGTGGGATGAGGGACGCCCTTGGCTTTCTCAGGAAGAGAAATGGGTGCTCCATCTCCAGGGGCAAGGGGGGATCCTGTCCAGCAGCATCCTGGGATGCAGCTCTCCGGCAGCAGGTTTGTCCAGGAGGGCTGTTCCCGCTGCCAGTGCATTCCAGGTTTGGCTGGGCAGGGAGGTGGTGGGTCCAGATTCGTAAAGAGCACAGGCAGGAGCCAGCTGCTGTGGCCAAATCCTGCCTGGATCGCTCCAGCAGGGCAGGGCTCCCACCTCGGGGTGTGATGGCAAATTGTCACGGGAGCGTCAGCCCCATCCTGGGACACAGCTCTGACAGGAGCAGGGATTGGATGTGACAGCGGCCTGGAAACAGCCTTGGCTGGAGCCTGGATGAGCTCTAGGTCCAACTAAGGAGTGGTTTTATCCTTCCAGGGAGGAGCCCTGGCCTTGCTGGAGAGCAGGAGCACAGGGCTTGGGCTCGGAGGATGCAGGATCATCCCCGTGTCCCATCCTCACTTCCACATGTAGGACAGGTGGATTAACGAGCACCCATGTGGCTCCTCTTTGGGAATGAATGGGAGTCCCTGGAGCAAGAGGACCCTGCCCTCAAAGAGATGGGAGGGAGGGAACCCCAGGGGCTGTGGGATGCTCTGGAGCAGGAGCTGTGCCTGCTCTCTCCCAGTTTGGATGTGCATCCCTGTGCCCCCAGCCTGGCACAGGGGAAGTGTTGGGGATTCCACTGACCAGGGGGACAGTGGCTGCCCCACTGGTGGCTGTCCCACTGGTGGCAGCAGCCAGGACACGCTCAGGGGCACCTCCCAACGAAGCCACTGGCACTGACAGATCAAGGAGCTCCCACTCCCACCTATGCCATGGACTTTTTTTTCCCAATCAGCATCAAAATCCTTCCCTGTTCCTCATGTGTGATTGGAGCTGTGCTTTCATCAGCCCCCAGGCCTGTCCCTGCTCTGGTCCTCATGGGTTTTCCAGCTGATCCAAGAGGTGTTTTACCTAACACTCCCAAACTTCAGGTCTCCCCAGATCCAGCTTAAATTTGGTAGAGCTCCCTGGGTGAGCTCTGGAACCTGACTAAATGAAAATTCTGGTGTAAAACACAACCCCAGCCATTCCATGCTCTTCCTTGCTCCCAAAGAGTCAAGCTGCTCCGGAAGCAGAAATTCCCAACAAAACCTGAAAGGCAAGAGTGGGAGCATTCCCTGCTGAGCTCCAGCCTGTCTAGAGGAGATGAGAGGGGCTGACAATGGGGATTAATTAAAATTGGGGTTTTCCCACAGAAGCTTGTGTGATGTGTGGCCAACGGGCCGAGCCCACAGATGTCATGGATTCATGAACCCATGTAATTCCCGGGGATGGAGGAAGCTGGAAATTGCGGGGTTTGTGGGATGTGTGTCACAGCAGGTGTCAGGAGGTGTGACAATGCCATGGATCACCACCGGGATGGGACACAGCTGGTGTGGGCTCATCCACGGGAAAAGGCTGCGGGACGAGGACAGCAGAGCGGGATGGGGCTCCTGGCTCCTTCCCACGGGGGTGACTGGTACCTGGATCCCGAGGGATGCTGCAGGGATGGACTCACTGTCCCTGGGGGTGAGGAGCTGCTGCCCAATAGTGAAGCACGAGCCAAAGTGCCTTTGCTGGAGCAGGAGCCGGAGTAATTTATCGGGAAGCTTTTAGGGAAATGAGCCACTCCTGGGCCCCTGCCAAGCGCAGCCCCGCTGGGCTCTGCCCGTGTCCTCTGGCAGCTCTTGCTGGGAGAGGGGGGGACGGGAATAGGAGTGGGAATGRGGACAGGATGTGGCCGGGGTGAGGACAGGACAGACAGAGGGATGGAAAAAAGCATGGGAATGAGGGTAGAGATAGGGTCAGGGATGGGGGAATGGGTGCGGGGAGAGAGAACAGGGATGAAAATAAGCATGGCAATGGGGATGGAGAGTGGTCAGGGATGAGGATGGGACAAGGATGGGGAGGAGATGGAGATGGAGATGGGGAAAGGGATGAGGATGGGACAGCAATGGGAATGGGGGGAGGAGAAAGGCACAGAGACAGGAATGGAAATAAGGGTGGGAGTGGGATTGGGGATGRGGTTGGGGATGGAGACAGAGATTGAGACAGGGACAGGGATGGAAAGGGGACATCCTCCAGGGATGGAGCTGCGTCCACCTCACACTTCTTGCAGCACGAGAGAGAGAAACAAYCATTCCCAACTTCTTCCCTTCCTATCCCAAACACTTCCCAGTGCTATGGAATCACAGCCCTGCAATCCTCGCTGGGTTTGCTGCCACTTTTGCTCTGTTGTGCCCGTGTCCAGGGAACCTGCTCAGGGTCCTGCTCCCCCCCCACCTCCCCTCGCCCACGGCAGCCCCCACCTCCTGGCACATTCCCTTTGTTTTTCCCTTTCCCGGCGATCCCGTAATTGAATTATCCCGGAGCGTGGCTGCGGCAGCCGCAGTGATCCGTCCCCGCTGCGGCAGAGCCGGGACGCGGCTGGGACCCTCTCCCGCATCCCGCCCGCTCCGGGATCGGGAGCTGCCATTCCAAACCTGCCCGAAGAAATCCGTTCTCCCGATTCCCATTAAAATTAATTGAGCAGCTTTCAAACGCTGAGCTTGGGGGATCGCGTTATTCCTTTTATCTAATTTTTTCTTTTATGTTATTGTATTTTCTGGCAAATTAAATTGTCCTCGTTTTCTTTTTGCTCCTCTTATGTTTATTCACAGTGTCTATAATAGACCTGGTTAAAAATATATATATATATATACACACACACATGTCTTTGAGGCCACGTGGCTCCTTTGCCAATGCCAGTCCATAAAAAATCCAAACTTTCTGCGGGGAGATGGATGAAATTTCATTACGGATGCGGAGCCTCCCGCACTTTGCGAGGCAGCCGGAATGATTTCATTGCCGTGGAGCACTTCCCATTTCCATTTCTCATTTGGACGTTTGCTTCAATTTGTTTGATAAATTAGAGAAGATCAAAAAAAAAAAAACCCCCACCCAAACCCCAAATCAATAAAGCGCCACCAATTCCTCCGGGCATCCCAAAAACAGGGTGTCCCCCCCCGCGGTGCTGCAGGGTGGGAATTCCCATGCTGGCGGCAAGGAAATGTGCTTTCCCCATGGGATCAACCAGGGAGGTGAAGGTGGGGATGCCCCAGCCTCGATGTCCCAGGATGGCCTCCTCCAGCCCCATTCCATGTGGGAACTGCCCTGCCATGGGGGAGCAGCAGCTTTGCCCAATTCTCTCCCRGCCCTGAGCGCTTCCCCTGTTTTTATTTATTCCTTTAATCTCTTTTCCGTTAAAAATGCATTGCTGGGGACTCGGGGAGGGCGATCCATTAGGTGGGAATGGGCTCCTGCAGCACACACGGACGTGAGGYCACGAGATTCCCAACATCCCACAGCACGGGGGGGTCACACCGGGGCCAGGCCCCTCCGTGGTGTAAATCAGGAGTAACAGGGTGCTCCCTCCCTGCCAGCCTTGGGGCAGGATCCCCAGCCTGGCCCGGGAATGGTGACCCCACAGAGCCTCTCTGAGCCCCCAGAGGGGTCATGGTTCCCCCTGGAATTACTGTTAATCCAGGTGAAAGCACTTCTGGGAAGGGGCTTGGACTGAGTGTCCTCGCTGTCAAGGCAAATGGGCTTGAAACATTCATCAAACCCAACATAAAATATCAGGGCACGAGACTTGGGGAGGGGATAAAACCACTCGGATCCGTGGGAAAGGATCCACAGCTGGAGCAGGGTGGGGGACATGGGAGCTGCTGGGAAGGAGCCAGGTCCTGCTGCCCACAGGTTTGGAGATGCTCCAGCCCCCGGGATTCTGGGAGGGTCACAGCCCCCAAGCAGTGCCCACCTCCTGTGCCAGGAGGACTCAGCCACGCTCGGCAGCACCCACGGGTGCTCCCATGGCCCTACACCCCCACCCCACCCCATCATCCCCCCCCAGCATCGCCAGGAGCCCCCGCAGCCCAGAGCGCTTCAGAAATCCCAGTTTTATTTCAGATCGGAAACAACCAACCAGGAAGAACAAAAAAAAAAAAAACCAAACCACCCCAAAACCCAAAAAAAACCTCCAAAGAATGAGAAACGGCCCCAAATCCGAACCAGTCCGTGCCCAGGTGGGTGCTACATACAGGCTGGGGGGTTCCGGGGCGTGCGGGGCTCCCCGGCCTCGGGGTCGCTCCGGCTCTTCCCAAGGGGGGTCGGCTCAAAGTGCATCAAGCAGGAGGTCAGGAATGTCCCCGCACCGGGCAGGTGGGGACACCGAGGCACGGCACGGGGCCGGGAGGGGGACAGGGAGGGGCTCGGGGGAAGGGGTGAAATCCAGCCCTTGGCAGCCAAGTCCATGCAAACGCTCCCGGCTCTAGGAACCATCTCAGGCGCGTGTATTGCTTAGGGGATGATTTGGTTTATCCTAAAGATGAGCTCTAACGCTAGATCGGAGAATCCGACGGGATCCGCCGCGGGAGGGGCCGCCGGCCCGGCGCGGGGAGGGGGCTCACGGGGCTCCATGCACGTCACATGCACTCACGGGTCGGTTTTGGTGTGGCGAGGGGGGGTTCGGTGTGTCGGTGCCAAAGTCTCCGTGCTCTGCAAACGGCAGCGACGGCAGCGCCCGGCACGGCGGGGCCCCGGCGCGGCTCCGTCCCCTCGGCCGCCTCCCTCCCCGGGGGGGAGTCACGTCTCTGGGCCACGGATGGATGTACATCGAGATATTTATAGATATTTATAGGTGTCTCCTCCTCGCTGCGGGCCCCCGGCGGCGGGGGGACCCCGCTACTTCATCCCGCTGCGCAGCACCTGGTTGGCGGCGATGAGCATCACGCTGATGATGAAGGCGATGGCGAAGGCGCAGATGAGGCTCTTCCGCACGCAGGTCTGGCGGATCTGCTGGCTGGAGCAGGCTGGGGGTGGGAAAAACACCGGGAATTGGGTTACCCCAATTCCCAATACACCCTACTCGTAGCACGGGTACCCCGCGCCGTCCCCGTGCCGTGTTTGTCAGCCCGGGGGTGCGTTTGGCGTTCCCGGCGCCCGGCACTCACTCTCCACGTCGACGGGGCACTCCTCGGCCGTGCCCATGTGGCTCTCCTCCTCCGTCATGATGATGTTCTCGATGTCCTTCATGGACAGGTGCTCGCAGAAGGTGTCGTACAGCAGCCGCTTCAGCTCGTCCACCGTCAGCTTCTGCATGTCACACTGCGGGCACGGGGGCTCGGGGTCACCCCGTGGCGGGGGGCACAGGGGGGTTCAGGGCTCCCCGGAACCCTTGGGTGTGGTATTTTGGGTGGATCACCCTGGAACTGGCTGGGGAAGGCCTGGTGTCCTGGTGACCCCCAGGCAGAGCGAGGGGCACCCAGAGGGTGCGGGCACCAAACGTGGGTGGTTCGTGGCAGGGGCAGAGGAGCTCAGGATGGTGCACCCTGACCATGATCCTGGCCCTGATCCTGGCCCTGACCCTGATTCTGACCTGATCCTGGCCCTGACCCTGATTCCTGACTCTAACCCTGAACTTGATCCTGATCCTAGCCGTGACCGCAACCTTAAACCAGACCCTAACCCTCATCCGAACCCTGACTCTGATCCTAAACCTAACCCTGACTCTGATCCTAAACCTAACCCTAACTCTGATCCTTACATTCCAGCTGGGACCCTGACCCTGACCCTAAGGCTTATACTAACCCTAAGTTGGAGCCTGAGCCTCAGTTTGACCCTCATCCTAAACCTAATCCTGACTATTAAACCAACCCTAATCTTGACCCTAACCCAGAGCCTGATCCTGACCTTCAGCCTCAGCCTAACTCCACTTCCAGCCTTGACCCTCATCCTAAACCTTACCCCAAAGTTAGCCCTGACACGGAGCCATTCCCGATGGTCTGGGTGCAGGTTCTGGGGTGCTGCCSCCCGGGAGGGGGCTGGGGGTGTTCCTACCTTCCCACGGGGGCTGGGAGTGTCCCTACCTTCCAGAAGACGGTGTCGAAGTCCGTGCCGTGGAACTTCTCCGGGATGCCCGAGGTGGAGAGCTTGGGCCCCAGTAACGTCACGAACTCCTCGAAGTCCACCTGCCCGTCACCTGCGGGACAYGAGGGTGGCTGTCACCCCCTGCCTGGGCACGGGGGCACATGGGACACCCTCCCTCCCAGAAGGGTCCCCATGGGCGGCCACAGAACCGCAAAACCGGTTGGGCACCCCAAGACCAGCTGGGAACCTCCAGCAAAGTTAGGGGACCAGGCCTGGGTACTCAGCACTGCATGGAGTCCCCAGTGCCAGCCGGGACCCCAATGCCATCTGGGGACCCYCAGTGCTGGCTGGGGACACCCTAATACCGCCTGGGACTCCCCCAATGCTGGCTGGGGAAGCCCAACACCGTCCAGGACCCTGAACAGCAGCTGGACCCCGAATTCCAGCCGGGACCCCAATTCCAGCTGTGGCCCCGGTGGTGGCCGTGCCCGCGGGGGTGCTGGGTGGCCGTGCTGGCCGTGGCCCGTGGCAGTGGGGGACGCTGGCGTGGGGCTGTCAGGGCAGCACTAACGATGAGTAATGAGGGGACCGGCGCCTTGGCAGCGCTGCCGGAAAAGCTTTTAAATGGGGGAAAAAAGGAAAACCAATAAATTAAGGAGCTCTTTCAGGTCCCGACGGGCGCGGGAGGGGCGGGGACAGGGTGGCSGTGTCAGCGAGTGCTGGAGGGCGATGGGTGATGAGTGCTGAGGACACAACCCAGGGTGCAGGATCCACCCCTGGGTGCGGGATCCAGCCTCGGCAGCGCTGTCCCGGCAGGTTTAGCGATCCCAGCAGCACTCCAGGATCCTTAAATCCTCCCAAACAAAGCTGCGGTGGCGATGATGATGATGATGGATGAGCGSGAGGCTCCAGCGTGAGGCAGAGCCTGGGTCAGGCTCGTCCCACATCCCGTGTCRGGTCCAGCAGTCACCCAGCGGGGCGGAAACGTGGGAGAATCGGGTGTTTCTCCAAGCTGGGGGTCCCGTCCCTGTCCCCATCCCGGGGCGCCGGGGTCCTACCGTCCATGTCGAGGCGCTGGATGATGACCTCCAGCTCCACCTCGTTGGGCATGTAGCCCAGGGAGCGCATGGCCGTGCCCAGCTCCTGCTTGGAGATGAACCCGTTGCCATCCCGGTCGAACACCTTGAAGGCTTCCCGGATCTCTGTGGGGCGAGCAGGGATGAGTCCGGCTGCACTTCCCTCTCCAGCACCCACAGAACCCCTGTGGGGATCCCACCTGCCCCTCTGGAGCCCCCCCAGCCTCCCCAGAAGGGTCCGACCTCCCCAGGGGGACCCCAACAGACCCCAAATCTTTGCTCCAATTCCAGTCACCCGCTCGCAGCACCCGCCCTGCCCTTGCTACTGCCACAGACAAARCCCATTTGGCATTCCGCCCTAAAAACACATTCCTTGGACGTGCCTGAGCTTGGGGTGCCACCAGGTGGGCRCTGCAGGTGGGGGGACACCCAGGGTGCCGCAGCATCCAGCCGGGAGAATCCCTGGGGATCCTGGGTCTGGRTATGCCAGCACTCGTTGGGGGCTGAGGACTATCCCCATCCCGGGGTCCTGGGGTGGGTGCTGGAGCTGTGCTGCACTTCACCCCCAAAAAATCCCAAATCTTGACGGAATTGCTGCAGTGTTCAGCYCTCTCTGGTGCAGAGGAGGATGGAAGTGGGAGGGTTTGGGGCTTCTGGCTCAAAATGAACCCCTGGGATGTGGGAGAAGATCCCTGCAGGGTGTCAGGGAGAGGCTGTGAGGAAACTGAGGCATGGCCTGAGTCCACTGGCTCCATCCCACCTCCTGCTGCACTCGGAGCTCTGCTCCTTTTTGGGGCAGTTTCTGGCTTTTTGATGCCACCTGATGTGCAGAGCTGGAACCGGGCTGACGGAAAAGAAGGAGCAGGGAATTTGTACTGGGGGACAAATGGGAAGCCAGGCCGGGATGTCGGTGCCTCTTCCTTCTCCATGTGGCTGCCGGAGGGATTTGTGCTGGAGGATCCCCGCAGGAGAAATGGGCTGTGAATTTTGGTTTTTGCAGGGAAAAAACCATGTTGGGTTATCRTACCAACCCCCAGTGCTCGGGGACATTCCTGCCTGGATGGTGGCACATTGGTGACATCTTCTGAGGTGTTTTGGGGGAGTTTTGTAGGATTTGGTGTGATGGCCGAGCTTCTCCATGGCCAGTGTCCCTGCRCAGGCAGGGAGATCCTCCCACCTCTCCCCGTGCTCCCAGGGGGCCCTACTATGCTCCAGCACCTCCAAAATTCATCCTGCAAGGATGCTCATCCCAGAGAGCTCAAAGGTGGCTCCTTGTCAGGTGGCTCGAGATGYTGGGGGACAGGCAAGGACATTTCCCAACAGTGGCCAAAGTGGGGTCATGGCTGGAGGGCCCTGACCCTCCCCTTTGAGCAGCCCCTGCCCCAGCACACCCTGAGTCTGCTCAGCCCCAGAGTGAAGCTGTGTCAGGGTGCCACCGATGTCCCCCAAACTGGAGGGACAGGGGGAGGTGGCAGCACGTGGGTGTCCGGCACCGCCGGCATCGATCCCCGCGGCCGCAGGTGGGTGCTGGGGGGGCACAACACTGGGACCCCGGGGCTGGGTGAACACCCTGGACAACACCTGGTGCAGGGACACGGACACGTGGGGAGTGTGCACACRGACACAYGGRCACACACATGTCACTGCAGGGTGTGCACACACGCACGCAGACACAGGCACCGCTGCGGCGGGGCTGGGACACCCTGGCAGTGACACCGGACCTGTGTGTGACACACGGACACACGGACACACTCCCTGCGGTGGTGCTGTGCTTGTGTGGGTCACACACCTTACAGGGATGTGCAAACACACACACAGAGACACACACACAGAGACACATGCCTTGCAGTGACACTGTACCTGTGTGCACACACACAACCAGAACCCTGTCACAGTGACGCTGTCCCTGTGTGTGCACACGGATGTTGCAATGACGTGTGTGCAAACACACACCGACACCTGGAGCGATGTGCTCGTGCGTGTGCACACCCACGGGCGCGCTCACAGCCCCCTGGCAGCGCTGCTGTGCTTGTGCACACACATGGGCACACACAGTCACCTTGCAGTGATGCTGTGCTTGTGCACACACATGGACACGCACAGTCACCTTGCAGTGCTGCTGTGCTTGTGCACACACATGG
>JACAXG010000071.1:510954-553129 GCA_018881555.1 Amblyornis subalaris
CCATTCCCTGCACATCCATCCCTGCACATCCAACCCCGGCACACCCATCCCCAGCACATCCAACCCCTGCACATCCATCCCCTGCGCATTCCCAGTGCATCCCCTTGCCCTGCTGCCCGGTCTGTGCTGGGAAAAGCCCTTCTGGACTCCCGTTGGGATGCAGGCAGTGCAGGTGACACACCAGTTGCATTCCTGTCACCAGAGGCCGTGTGGGAAATCAGGGCACCCTCTGCATCCCTCACCTGCTGCCTTCAGCCTCCCGAAATTCCCGTGGGTGTCCCACCGGCATCCCTCTGCCAAGAGGAACCTCATCCCATCCCCCTCAGCCCTGCTTAAAACAACAAACACTGGAAAAAATTCCTCCATCCCACCCGCGGCCCTGGGGATGAGCTCCGGTCAGGAGCTCCGGTGCATCTCCCGGGATTTTGCTGCCGGAGAGCGGATGAAAAGCACATCCATCCCCGATCCCAGCGGGGCTGGGGGGCCAGGAACAGCTCCAGGGGTCGGGGCTTGCTGGGCTGGGCTGGTTTCATCCGTGATTAATTATAAAATTGAGGTCAATGCAGCACATCCTTTATTTATTCCAGGCAGGACGGGATCAGGAAGCATCAGGGATGGCAAACACCGGGCTCAGCCCCACCCCGGGCACTCCAAACCCCTTTTCCCTCAAGGAGAGATGCAAAGAGTCCCGAGGGACCRGGGAGAGCGGGACCCCTGGAGCCATCCCGATCCCGTGGGAGCTGCCAGAGGGATCCCAGCACTGCAGCTGTGCTTCCCGTTAATCCCGACACCGTTAACTGCGGCAGCCGAGCTCCGAGAGGTTTCTCCCGAAGAAAAAAAGACCAGAGATGCCTCAGCTCCCCTCCTAGTGCTGTGAATTTTTATTAAAACAGGAGAAAACAGTTATTCCTTCGGAGTACAACAGTCCAGGGAATGGGAAAGCGGCGGTGCCGGGCCACAGCCATCCAAACTGCAGCCACGTGCGGGGAATCGATCCCAGGTTTTAAATAAAAAGGGGTTGGGATGGGATTTACTCCACGCGCAGCCCCATGCTGAACCTCCGGCCAGCTCCGGTGGGGCTGTGGGTCAGCTGAGGCTGTGGGAAGCAGGAATTGGGGTCCCGAGGGGATGTGGGAGACCCCCAGGGCAGCACCGGCTCTGCTGGAGGGTAAATCACAGCTGGAAGGAGGATTCCACCCGAGAGGGGCACAGGATTCGGGACGGAGACAGGAAGGGAAGGTCAGGGTATCCCCGTTCCCCCCGCGGGGGGTCAGAGCAAAGGCACCCGCGATGGGACAGGCAGGAGCAGGCAGCCCCGGGCTCAGCCCGGGATAGCGGCATTCCCGGGGGGCTGGGAGAGCCTGGGGGGCCCAGGAATCCAGGGAAAGCCCAGCCCGGAGCCCCCGGCGCCCCCCCCCCAGCCTGAAGCTGCCCAGGTTTGTCACAGTTTGCAGGAAAAATAAGGTTTCATTTGGTTGGCACTAGCTGTTCTCCCGTTCCCTGTTCCCAGCAGGGAGGAGGAGGAGGAGGAGCCCTTCCTCCCGCCTCCTCTCCCCAGGGAAGCAGCCAAGGATGCCCCCAGCCCCGGGTCCCTCCATCCCGCTCCCTGCCCGGCTGCTCCCACCCCAGCGGGCGCCGGGAGAGCGGCGCGCCGGCCCTGATTTACAGCACTCCACTGGAACATGCTCGGGATCCTAATGGAGCTCCCGGCACTGCCGCGCGCACCGCGCTCCGGGAACGGAGCAGCGACTCCAGGGCCGGCGCAGAGAATTCCAGGCTGGCACAAGGGCCTCCGGGCTGGCACACAGAGCTCCAGAGCCGGCAGGAGAAGGCAATCCAGAGGGATGTCATCCCCGCCAGGGAGACCCTCGGGCACGCTCCCGCGCCGGCCGCCAGGGCGGGAAGGCGCGGCCACAGCCCCGACCCCGGCACCAGGGAAAAGCCTGGAGGGCCGAGCCTGGAAGCTCCGCTAGGAAAATACGAAAAAAAGCTGGAAAACCCAGGAAAACAGAGTGTGAGGAGGAGGAGGATGAACGGAGGCTAAGCTAGAGAACATCACACAGTCCGTGGGCAGCCGGCCCCGAGTCCGTCGGTGAGCGGAGGCTGGAGCGGCCGGCGGGGTCCGGGGTGATCCCTTTGGGAGCCCCCGGCTCCGGGAACGGGCTCCGGCCGGGCGGGAGCCGTCGGGAAGCAGCAGCGGTGCGGAGCAGTCGTTTCCTACAGCTCCTCGAAGAAGGCCACGCGGGACTTGGTGCTCTGTAGGGTGAGCTGGAAGAGAGCAGAGCGGGGTCAGGGGGYACCCCCAACCTCCCGCGGGGCACCCGCCCCAGCTTCGCCCCCGGGAGGGGCCAGAGGGAGCTGCTGCCTGATTSCCTCGGAAAATACCAGGGAATGTCGAAGCCGGGGGTCGCGGAAGCTGGGGGGTCGTGCAGCCCCCACCACAGCAAGCACAGCCCGAGGGAAAGCAGGGGACAGAGCCTGAATCAAGGTCACTGGCATGGCTGAGGCTTCCAGGGTGTGGGATACACGGGAGACTGGATCAAAGGAGCCAGTCCTGGGGCCTCTGGTGGTGTCTTGGGAATGTGGAGGAGAAACACCTCCATGAACCGAGGGAGGAACCCACMACTCCAACAGCCACTGGACACGTGTCCCCTCTGTCACCAAACAGGGACCATCCTGTGTCCTTGCTCACATCCAACCCCATCCCACCACGTGTGGTCCGAGCAGCCACCCCACAGTCCTGGGGCTGAGTCCTTCCCTCCATCCTGGGATCTCACCCTGGCTCCACTCTGTGCATCCCAATGGATAACGGAGCTGGAGAGCCCTCGCTCACAGGACTGTCCTTGCGGACTCTGCAGGACTTGGAAACCCTTGGAAATCTTTCCACAGCAATCCCAAAAATAATACCCCACGGAGGAGCCGCGAGCCCATTTGCTAACGGGCCAGAGGAGATAAAAGAAATACCCAGCRGCGAGGAAGAAATCCCAGGATTTACAGACAACCACCCAACGGAGCATGTTGGGAGAACGCCACCTTCCAGCCAGCTGCTGGATCACCAGGAGTTTGCCAAAGCAGCCGGCTAATTGCCAAGGCTTCGTTTCAGCTGGATTAAGCACGGTGCCTTCCGCCGGGAATGCCGCGTTTGCTGGAACAGGAATCCTGGGATCACCTTACAGCGAGTTAAGCCCCTCAACGGAGCCGTCAGGCGCTTCCCCCCCTCCCTGCTTCTCCCCCACGGCTTTTCCTCGGTAATTCCTTCCCAGCTCTAATGCCAGTCGGAAAAAAAATCTGTATTGCAGAGGAAATTTCTGCAGGGGCTTAATAATCTTTGTTGGCAGCAGCTCCCGGGCCAGGGCTGGCTCTCTTCCTCCTCTTCCTCCTCAGCATCCCCTGGCTGCTCCAGCGTCCCCTCCAGAGCTGGATGGAAGGTGGGTGAGGTGGGACAGGGATTCTGTGTGCTACAGGCAGCGTTTTTCCTCTCTAAGGCTGGAGAGGGGAAAAAAAAAGAGTGGAGAGCCCAGGCTGCTGCCAGACCCACTGCTGGGGCCATCTGACAGGAAGGCCCAWCCCTGGAAGTGTTCCAGTGCCTRAAGGTGTCCAAAACAGCTGGAGAGGGACTTGGGACAAGGGATGGAGGGATAGGACCATGGGGAAYGGCTTCCCACTGGCAGAGGGCAGGGTTAGATGGGATATTGGGAAGGAATTGTTCCCTGKGAGGRTGRGGAGGCCCTGGCACAGGTTGCCCAGAGAAGCTGTGGCTGCCCCTGGATCCCKGGAAGTGTTCCAGGCCAGGTTGGACGGGGCTTGGAGCACCCTGGGATAGTGGAAGGTGTCCCTGCCCATGGAAGAGGGTTGGATGAGACGAGCTTTAAGGTCCCTTCCAACCCAAACCACTCCATGATTCCATGATCTACCTGCCATCCATCTCCTTCCCAAGGCCGTGCCTCTGCATCCATCCCTTCTGCAGCCTGGCTGGGGAACCAGAGCCTCCCACCCCTCCCCAGCCCAGAGGAGCTCATTCCTTCAGAGCACAGCGAGGGGAGGTGCCCCCAGGATCGCCCCTGGCAAACCCAGCGCTCCGCTGGCGGAAGGAACGGAGCCGGCTGCAGCCGCTTACGGAGCACAGGGAAGATGTTTCCCTCAGGCTTATCAAGGAATCCAACTGTTTCAAGCCTGGCTCTCTGCCTCTAGCYACACACAGCTCTCCATTAACCCCCCCAACGTGTTTTTGGGGTCCTGGGGTACCCCGAGGGCAGCAGCCTGAGCACAAAGCTGTGCCTGCCTCAGCCCAGAGATTCGGGAAGCAGGCGGAGGGCAGAGCTCCGGAGCATCCAGCACAGGCACAGGGAGAAGGGAGGGATGCAGCCCTGCTCCTTCGCTGGATGCTTTCATCCACAACATCCAGAGGCTCCCGGAGAGGCCCAAGGGTACTTTTTYTACCTATCCAGGGAATTTGAGGCATGGGAAGAGCAACCAGACAGGGAGTGGAAGCAAAGATGGGTCTTGATGGGATGGGGTCCCAGGGAGAGGTGTGAGCACAGACTTCCCAAGAGGGCCATGCCCTGCGGATCACTGGCTCCCAGCAGTGGCCAGATTTTGCCATCTGAAAGGCAAAGACCACAGGGATTCCTCCCTGGGAGGGTGGGGAGGCCCTGGCACAGGTTGCCCAGAGCTGCTGTGGCTGCCCCTGGATCCCTGGAAGCGTCCAAGGCCAGGYTGGATGGGGCTTGGAGCAACCTGGGATAGTGGAAGATGTCCCTGCCCACGGTGGGATGAGATGAGCTTTAAGGTCTCTTCCAATGGGGACTGGGATCAGGATCAGGACTGCCCAGCAGCTCCAGCTGCCTCCTCACATCCGATTGCAGCCAGGATCCGGAATCAACAGGGAGGAAATTTGGGCTGCTCTTGACTGCACACTGACTCTCCACTGCCTGTGCCAGGAGGGAAAACTCTCCCCCTCCCTTTTTCCTTCTTTTATTGTTGTTTTCCTGGCTGTGGAGCACAAGCAGGGCTGTCGTCGCTCTCACCGCGGGCACCACACGGACCAGTCCCGAGGGATGCACTGGGGGAAGATGGGAAGAGCCCAGGGAAGCTCCCGGGGCATCCTGACTCATCCCAGCCGGCGCCACGGGGGCTGCAGGAGCCGGTGGGCGCAGGGAGCTCTCTGCAGGGAAATTCCACTCCTTCAGCTGGTTTTCCTTTCTTTTCTGCACCGGGATGTGAAAGCCAAGAGGAGAGCACCACCCTGTGCCGGCCTCTCCATCATCTGGAGGCCTCCAACACCTCCAAAACTCTCCGCAGTCTCTGCTTCTCCCTTTTCCTGGCCAGGCGAGGAGAGATAAATATCCCTCCCCGTAGCGTAACGCCGTGCAGGGTGATTAAGAGGGAGTTACATCCTCGTCAGTGTGGAGAAAAGGGAAAAAAAATTGATTTACAAGCAGTATTATGATAATCTCCTTCCTGCAGGAGGGAGGGTGGGCTCCCGATGCTCTACCAGAGCCATCAAGGAAAATTTAGAGGGAGAGAGAGGCAGCGCAATTAAGCGGCCAGAGCTCAAATGAATCAAGATCTGAGGGAGGGAAGAGAGGGAAGAGTCCCGCTCCCTGCATTCCGGCGCCGGGGCTCCTCCGGGCCTGCTGCTACCCCGGGGCTGCTGGACTGATTTGATTTAGGGAACACAAACAAACCAAAGCAACCCAATAAGGGCCTGGCAGGCACAGGCAGTTTGGAGCAGGTAACCCAATAACTGCAGGCACAGCGCTGCTGGGGCCGGGCAAACCCAATCCAGGGAACCTCTCCCGGGGCTCCCGTGAGCCCCCGGAGCCGGGGCCATCCCCACGCACCGGGCAGGGAAGGGGCTGCAAATCACACCAACCTGCCCCCAAGCCTCCCCCAGCAGGGAGAGGTTTAAAGTGTCTCATTTCCTTGCTTATCCTGCAGCCTGGCCAGGCTGGAGGAGAGGGTGACCTGTGCCACCCTCACCCCGTGCGATGCCAGGATGTTTTCCTGCTGCTGGGAAGGAGATTTACAATCCCTGCTAATCGTCATCCAGTGCTCCACACACTAAATCCTTCTTATCCCCCACTGGCTGCCCTGGTGCCTTTCTCCACCCCTGCCCACTCCCCACTCCTTTCGATTCCCACTGTTACTTTTGAACGCAACCCCTATTTTCCTGTGATTCTTCCCATGTTTCCCTCCCTGCTCCTCTCTCCCTCCCACGCTGCCGTTTATTCTCTCCCGAGCACAACTGTCCCCCAGCCCCCGACGCTTTGATGAGCCCGTTTGAAAGGAGAAGATGACGCTCCATGTGAAGGAAACGCTTTTCAAAGGCTGCCACAGAAATAGCTGATAGGCCTGACGTTTCCTACTTTCCTCTTGTTCCTTGTAAACAAGGAAAAGAGGCTGCCGTGTCCCAGTTTAACTGCCTGGGAGTTTCACTTCCCAGCTCCGAGGAGAACCAGGAAGAAAATGAACCTGGAAGGGATGTGGACTCTCACACACGACTGTGGGTGGGCAAGACCCACGTGGGATGAGCCTCCATCTCCTCCTGCACTTGGAAAATGTGTTCCCAGAGCTGCTCTGCCCACCGGGAATCTCCCGGCTCTCCCCTGCACCCTAGCCAGATGCCAGGCTGAGTGAGAAGCTGGCAGCCTCACTCATCTTTTCCAACCTCACAGCTCCCAAGGGAATGGGAAATGCCAGTGCTGCTGCTCCTGGGAAGTCCGTCGCTGGCGGCATGCCCAATCTGCCTTTCCTTTCCAGGTGGGATTGGGTTATTCAGCTCTGCAGAAGACTAAAGAGCACCTCGTCCCTGTCCCAGGATCCACAGGCAAGGATGGACCCTCCTGCTGGCAGCTCAGCCTGCTCTGTCCCACCCAGGCTCCCTCCTTTTGCCCTTCCCAGAACATTTCTTGTGCTCTGCCAGGGGCACAACATCCTCCTTCTCCCACCAAACCACTGGAGCAAAACAGATCCGTTTCACACCAGGGAMTCTGCAGTTCCAGAGGGGGAGAAAAAGGCAACAAGGTGAGGGAGTGCCCAGGAGATGACAGAGACCCCACAGGAATCATGAAGTCCTCAAGGGACACGTTTCAGGGATCCCTAGCACAGTGCTCACCAGGTGCAGCTGGAAAATAGGGAGAGGAAAGGTGTCTGCCCCAGCACCAGCCTCCCAAAATCCATCCACCTGTCCAGATGATGGAGGAGCCTCATGACATTTGGGGGTGGCACATCCTGTCTGCACGACGAGACACTCAGGCAGCAGTGCCATCASCAGTCACCAGTGTCCTTACAAGGACAGACCACAGCCTATCCCAAAGGTGGAGGAGGGAAGATTGCGGAAGTCCCCTCGGCTCTGCCTCACTCACCCTTCTGTGCTTCCACTTGGGAGCTGCTTATGGRCAAAACCCAAAGGGGACCTTAAAGATCATCCAGTTCCACTCCCTGCTATGGACAGGGACACCTTCYGCTAGCCCRGGTTGCTCCAAGCCCYGTYCAACCTGGCCTGGAACACTTCCMSGGATCCAGRGGCAGCCACAGCTTCTCTGGGCAACCTSTGCCAGAGCCTSCCCACCCTCCCAGGGAACAATTYCTTCCCAATATCCCATCTAACCCTGCCCTCTGGCAGTGGGAAGCCATTCCCCCTTCTCCTGTCCCTCCATCTCTTGTCCCAAGTCCCTCTCCCGCTCTCYTGGAGCCCCTTTAGACACTGGAAGGGGCTCTGAGGTCTCCCTGGAGCCTTCTCTTCTCCAGATGAACACTTCCAGCTCTCCCAGCCTGGCTCCAGAGCAGAGGAGCATCTCCACGATGATCATTCTCCAAACCAAGGRCAACACTGCACCAAAACCAGGATCAGAGCCAGGAGAGGAGCCAGCAGGATCTGCACGATCCCCATGGGCCCCAGAAGTGATCCCCCTGGGACTGAGCTTTAGCCCCAGAGATGCTGTGCCTGGGAAGAGCCACGAGCCACGTGAGAGCCTGGCAGGAAAGGGCCAGGGAGCCTGCGGAAGGACCAGGAGCTCAACGCCAAAGCCGCTTGTCTGGGAACAGGCGTGGAGATTTGCTCCTTGCCTGGATACTTCAAAGGGCTTAAATCCCAGTAAATAAGCATGACTGTGCAAGAAGAAAGCAACCGGAATCAAAGACCTGATTGTGTTTTAGCAGCCTGTCCTGGGAGCTTTCCTACAGCGGAGGAGATGAGGAAGAAGTGGGTTTTACACCCTCTGCCACAGCCTAAGTGACAAACCCTCCTGAATCCGAGCCAGCTGGAGCCACAGCACCAGCCCACGGCGGGGAGCTACGGAGAAGGGAGAGCAGCTTCCAGATGAGGTGCCTGTGCTGTGCCCACGGAGCTCATAAAAAGGGATTAGCATGTTAACCACGTAATTAAATGTGAAAAACTTCGCAGGCGCCTTCAAAGGCAGGCACCAAACCCCAGAGGTCACACTGCAGCGCTCGCCGTGCAGCTGCTTTAATTATGGGGGCTCCTCCTGGGCACTGGATTGCTCCCAGCTGCTGGAAGAGTCTTTCCACAAACAGCCACGGCTTCATTGCACCTCCTCCTGCGGCGGCCACAAGTGGATTTCATCCCAAATTCACCTGCCATGGAGTTCTCTTCAAGCCAGGTGGGACGGGACAGTGGGTTTCATCCACGTCCAGTCTGCCTGGAGATATCCAACACCTCCCCCAAGGTGGCCCAGACCTGCAGGGTCACCTCTTTTAGCCTCTTCCCCAGGSAAGTGCTTAGGAATGAGAGCAGCCTGTCTTGGGAACGCCTGCAGCTTCCCAGAGCTGGCACAAACCCTGAACTCCAGGGATTTAAAGCCCCTGGAATGGCTGGTCCAGTGAAGAAGAGCACAGACCTGTGCTGATTGCTTCTGGATAAAACATCCTCCTGTCTCTGCTCCCGAGCTCCAGAGGTGCTGGGGAATTGCTCTATCTTTTCCAAAAGCACTTCCCACCAGCTCTGCCACCTGTGAGCATCGTTATCCCAACTCCCGCAATACTCCTTCCCTCAGTGCCATCGACTCCCAGCTCCCTAAACCCTGAGGATGTKCAAGAACCTCGCTCCAGGGAAGAGCAGGAAAGCTTCCCCAAACTCATCCTCCCGAAGGAGGGAGTGGATGCTCTGCACACACACAGCCTGCGGAAGGAGGGCAAATCCTTGGAGGAAAGCAGGTTCTGGGAAGAAGAGACACGGCATTAACGGAGCAGGACCCCCCAGGCTGGAGGAGGGGAGGGACCGGCAGAGGCAGTGCAGGGAGAAGGATAACCCATGTCCCCAGGTGTGGTGGTGACCTTCCCCTGGCCCAAAAGCCACCTGAAGACACCAGCTGTCCTCAATCCTCTGCTTACCTTCCYGGGATGCTTCTCCATCAGGCACAGCATCCTCATGTTGCTCCGCTCTGAGACGGAGCTGCGCATTTTTAGCCTGTTTTGACAGTTTTGGCAGCAGAGTTGATGGGGTTTGGCTGTTTGTTTGGGKTTTTTTTTCCTACATCCTGAATTTCTTTCCGTAGCAAACAAGGGGGGAAGGTGCTGGTTTACTTCATTAAAGGAATCTTCAAAGGCTGCCCCGCACCTCCGATAGATTCCCAAGCACCGGTGCAAAAACAGGCGCGCTGAATTATTTAAGTGCCTCTACCTGCACTCCCCCACTGAGGTTGCCAACTCAACTTCTGCCAAGAAAGACGCTTCCCAGCACGGAGGATCAGGTGTAGGAACAAATGCAGAGAGGCTGGGAACGCTCCTGAGGGAGGGGGAGCCAGGCTGGACGGGTCACCGCGGTCCCACCGGAGCGCAGGCAAGCTCATGCACGGGTTAGTGCCGCAGCCAGAGCCCATCACCCCCACGCAGAGTACCTTGGAATAACCTACTTGGAATTCTCAAATGCAGATAGGTCTTCTGCCCTGGGCTTGAGGCTAAACCAGCAAAATAAAATGAACAACAACAAAGAATAATAATAATCCTGTGTGAGACAAGGGCAGGTGATCTGTGGGATCTCGGGGCTTGCCCGGAGCGCTGGAGCGAGCAGCAGCTTCCAGGTGAGGCAGAGGGCTGGTGCCATTGAAGTACTGCTGAACTGCTGTCCCATTCCCAGAGCCCTGTGTTTTCCTTGCCTTCACTACAGCAAAGACAAAAGCCCTGCTGACCTCCTGGGGCCCCGAGCAGAGCAGGCTGTAATTTCCCTCTGATGTCTCCACTAATAGACCATTATTTGGGAACCTTTGCTCCTCGGCTGGGACGCAGCAGCCRGGCAGCCTCCGCTCCCTCCGGAAGGGAGGGGACAGGACATGATTCCAGCTTCAAACAAGGCAAAGTGACGGCACCGTGACAAGCCCTGACAGACACGGAAATGATTGCCCAGCCACCCTCTTTAAGGGAGACAAATGGGACCATCAGCTCTCTATGAACTCCTCTCTGTCAGAAGTGAAAATTTAGCAGTTTCTGTTTAAACCCAGGACTTGGAACAGAGAGACAAATCCTACCAAAACCTACTGGGAGCAGAAACGCCTCCAGATTCCACAACGACAAAAGGGGCTGTGAAGATTTTTATTTTCTCTGCTGTGGTGTGACAGGAACCTGAATAGCTCTGGGCCAGCACRGGGAAACCAGARAGTGAGCCCCGCTAGATTCATTTTCCTGCCCCAATTCAGTGATCACAAACTCCCAGCCATGAAAGTCGGCAAGAAACGGATATTTCCAAATCCTTTCAGACATAACTSTTGGCTGGGAGTAGTAAAGAGAGCAGGATTTGTTTTGAAAGCCTGGAGTTGTTACCACAGCCTGCACCCCGTGCCGTACGGATTTCCGAATCCTTCCCGAGGACAGCTGCTAGCAGAAAGCCAGCCAGGAAAAAGCCTTTGCAGGGAAAAAAGCCTTTGCAGGTGAGTGGGGCTGAGCACCACATCCCACCAAATCCATCACGGATGTGTCCCCAGCCCCTCGTTACAGAGCCCAGCTGGGAACACAGCACTGAGCCAAAGGAAAAAGATGGGATGTAGAAATAAGGAAGGGGGTTTGTTGGGAGCTTTCAGGAGTGACCCCGGGTCAGCAGACCCAGGCAGCCTAAATTTTTGGCTAAAGTTCCTCATGTCAGCCCCATTTCTGGAGGCTGGTGGCCCCAGGGAGCAGAGGTCTCACACCCCCTGCCAGCAAAGGCTTTGCTGTTAGTGACTGAAGCTGCACTACAGGTTTCTCCAGAGAGATTAAAAGAGAGGAAGAGCTTTTRGCTTTTTCCACTGAGAGCTCATAAGTCAGGAGTATTTCTGCCCTCATTATTCACCRGACAAGCTCAGTGCTTGGGAATGGCTGCAATAGGCAGGGAGGGCTTTTCCTGTTCACTAGGGATGCAGATCCCTTCCAACAACATCCTTGCACAGCTTTTAAGGTTTAGCAAGACCTTCAGCCCTGGAGACCTTCACATCCCTCCCCACAGCACTGAACAGACCAGGCTGGGTTGGGACAYCAGGACCACCACAAGCTGGAATTCTCTGATCAAAGCTAAGCAGCTGGGGAAGAAAGCCTAGATCCAACAATTTTATTATCAAAAGCAGGGTGATTTTAGGGTTCCTTTTAAAGGGTTTCATCAGGGGAGATACAAACTGGGGCCCTCTGATACCTTTTTAATAGTGTTGTGCTTGCTGTTGCCCCGGCTGGAGTTCTCGTTGTGCAAAATATCCAGAGCTGTCTCTCTCTCCTTGAGCTTCAGTGCCTCAATTTCTGTCTTCAGCTCGTTGAGCTGCTCCTGCAGGTGCTTGCTTTTCTCCATGTACTCCACCCTAACACACACACAAAACAGCCCCGGGTTAGCACTGACCAGCTGCACGTGGTGAGGTGACACCTGAGAACAGAATTACACCAGAAACAGCTTTTCTCCATTATTTTTAGCGTGTGGAACTGATAATATCAGTTTATAGCACACAGTGAACTACCCAGAGCAATTATTTGTTCCTTATTAAAGAGGACCCAGACAGCCAACCCAGCAATAAAAGTGTAAGTTACATTATTATACAAAATTAAACCCAAGCTGGGTGGTATTTTAGGTCTCCCAATTTGCAAGTGAAGCTGACACAGGTTTACACCACACAGTGTCAGCAGACAGGACAGTGGTTTAAGCAGCTGCACAGGAGAGCTCTACACCCCTGCACCCCTTCCCAAACCAGCTCCTCAACTCAAATCCATGAATCCTTCCATGAGGAAGGACCCTCATGTACCCACTTGTGTTTTAGAGGGATTTAACTCATAAACSGTGTGGGAACAAGTGCTCTCACAAAATATCAGGTATCTTGTAGACACACAGCATCCCTGGGAGAGAGGAAGTCTCCCAAAAAAAGGAAAGAAAGGGAAAAAACCCAAYCCCCAACGCCAGCCATTYCCAGGAGTCATCCCAAACTGCCTTCCATGATGAAACATGCACTGGAAAAATCACACCACGAGCCTTGTACCTGTGATTAACCCCCTGAGCCAGTTCAGAGGGCCAGGAGGGTAACAGGAACCCTTTCCACTGCCAAAATTTGTAGTGAGGTTTGTCCCAGCACCCGAGGAAAGATAACAGCCCCGGAGAAAGCAGGAAAAGCATCCTATTGCTGTCAGCATTTGGCAGAGCCAGCTCTCCCTGCTTAGGAGAGCAGGATGACCTAGTTAGCAACCTGGGTACAGAACCAGGAATTATCCTGTTATTTTCAGCTCCTATCTTTTTCCTTCCTGGCTTTAGGAGAAGTTTTGAAAAGTTCTTAATCTCCTGTCTGTAGGTCTGTGATTTCATACACGGGAGAGGGCAGTGAGCAAACTAAAGCACCCTCTGGGACCCAGGGGTGTGTCATTCCAGCCCCGGGAAGTTTTGGCCGGAGCGGGATGACAGAGCCATTGTAGCTTTGATCTGTGACCCGATCGATGAACAAAGCACATTATTACCACAGAGATTAAAATCTGATCTGCTTTGATTCCTGCTCAATTGGTAATTTCGAGGGCTACACTTACACCCTCAGGAAAACACGAGATCAAAGCTCATAATCACATCCAAACTCGCTGGCGAGCACTTTATATACAGAAACGTGACGCAGATTCCCAGGAAAAGGGGTTAAAGCCCTAGTGCAGGACCTTAGCACACTCCAGCTCACATTCCCTGGACACACTGCAAACCCACAAGCTCAGGGCTCCAGCACTCAGCCTGCTGTTAACTCTTTCCACCACCGTGGGCAATTCCAGCCTGAACAGGAGCCAGGATTCCCACGTGGAGAGGAACTGGCTGGAGCAGGGCCCACATGCCTGAGCTCACCTGTAAGCAGGTGGCAGAGACACATCTGTGACATCAGGTCCTCACCAGGGAAATGCTCCAGAATCACAGGATTGTTCAGGCTGGAAAAGCCCTCTGAGATCACTGAGGCTCTCCAATTCCCCCAGTACTGCCAAGGCCACCTCTAACGCATGTCCCCAAGTGCCACATCCACAGGGCTTTAAATCCCTCCAGGGATGGGGACTCCACCACTGCCCTGGGCAGCCTGTTCCAATGCCTGACTACCCCTTCCATGAAGAAATTTTCCCTAATATCCAACCTGAACCTCCATTGGAGCAGCTTGAGGCCGTTTCCTTTCATCCCATCCCTTGTTCCCTGGGAGCAGAGCCCGACCCGTCCTGGCTGCCCCCTACTGTCAGGGAGTTGTGCAGAGCCACAAGGTCCCCCCTGAGCTTCCTTTTCTCCAGGCTAAGCCCCTTTCCCACTCCATTCCCTTCCCTGGACACGCTCCAGCCCCTCCAGGTCTCTCCTGTTGGAGGGTCCCAGAGCTGCCTCAGCACTGGAGGTGCCCCAGCAGTGCCAGCTCAGGAGATGGACCCTGCCYTGGCTCTGCTGCCACCCCAGGGCTGGGACAGCCCAGGTGCCCTCGGCCGCCTTGGCCACACCTGGCTGATGTCCAGCACAAATCCCAGCCCAGCCCGGCCTGGATGCGTGCCACGTACTTCTCCTTCTCGATTTCCATGGACAGCCTCTTCATGTCTGTATCCTTGAAGTCGAAGGACAGGCTCTCGCTGATGAGGTTGAAGCTTGGCAGGTCAGTGGGCAGAGCTGTGGTACTCGAGTTCATGGACTGCTGAAGAGAGAGCACARATTAATCACTCTGGGCCACACAAGTGTCACTACAGCAAATGTTCTGCAACGCCGATGTAAAATCAGAGCAACACTTAAGCCCAGAGTCCCAAGCACCAGATCAGCCTGGAGATCTCCTTGCTCCATTCCCAGTTTGCTCCTCAGTTCAAAGCCATTGCACCTCCAGGACTCTTTGCAGCACTAAAGAGGAGACAAAATACCACCTGCCTTCAAAATCTCTTGACAAAACTTGGTGAAATCGAGGGTTTATCACTGCTGTACCACTTCGAGCTGGACAGAAGCTGCCTCTTGGGAGTCATCTGACAGTTATTCAACATTAAATCAGGTTTATAAAGTTCAAGCTGTGAATAGGGACAATATAAGACCCCGTGTGACAGCAGAGTCCTGCACTCCACTGCTCCCCAAAGTCTGAGCAAAGACCAATGTGACCTCAAGGATGCCATTCCAGCAAGGTCCATGGAGATGCACCGACACATTTTTATCTCCTCAGTAATKTACAGTTCCAAAGGTTTAGAAACCAATTCTAGATTCAGCTGGAAATGCTGAGATAACACAGCGAAACACTCCTGGAACACCTGAGCAAGGATTTGGGACTTTCTTCCTCCTGCAAAATGCTTTGATATCCCCCAGTGACACACACTGCCAGGCCCTGAGATTTTATCTTCTCCTAAAAAAATGACCCTTCTTCCTCTCAAAAATTCTGTCACACCTCTAACAAATGGGCTCATTAGGAGGAGAGGAAAAGCCTGATGGAGTCATGGCTCTGCTCCTGCAGCACGCTGGATGAGGTGGCAAACAGGGCACACGTCAAGGGTGGCACAGCAGCATCAGATGGGGCTGAGTCACAACTGCTGCCAGCCTGCTCAGCCCTGCTTTGGGATATGAGAAATCCAGCCCCGCAGCCAAAAGATCCCCCACCTCCCTCCTGGGTGCTCCTTCTTGCTTTAAGGGATTCCTGTAATGAAAACAACCTGCCCAAACCTGGAAGGGCACTGCTGGGTACCTGCTCCAACAAACGAGAGCTTGAGCTCCGGCTGGTTCATCCTTTCCCTCATTTCTCCTATTTGGGACAGTCCAGGCACTGTTTTCAGTTAGCTCCACTTCAGCAAGACCTGCAAGCACCGGGGTGACAGATTTACTCTGCACAATAACCTGCCTGTTCCCTCACCACCAGCCTGGAATTCACAAACAGCCAGGGCTCGTTCCCAGCTCGGACAAATCTGAGAGGGACAACATTTCATCGATCTGCAAAGATGGAACACAAACACCTCGTACAAGCATAAACAAGGTGGTGCCCAAAACTGCACTTGGCCTGGCTGGAGCGTTCCAGGTGAGTTAAGACCCACAAGACAAGGAAACCCAACTCCTTACTCCCCCTTCGCTGCCAGCACGGAACAAAGCCCCATTAATTCTGGAGCCGGMGCTGGAAGGGACAGCTCAGTACCTAAATTCCAGTCTCGAAGGAAAGGGGACAGGTCTGCCAAAGCACTTAACTGATTTAAATACTTGCATCCCATTGACATTCAAGTCCCTTCCCTGTAAGGCACACAGGTGTTCCCAAAGCCCTTCCCACGTGAGGTTCTCCCGTCCCTGCAGCGCAGGGGAGCCAGGAGCATCCGAGCCAGCCTGCTGGCCTTCAAACAACCTTTAGCTCCGTTTTTTTTTTCAGCACAAGCTTTGTTGGGTTTTGTTTTTAAGAACTCCCAACAGCAGCAGTAACAGTTGAGCAGGAATTTCAGTTGCTGCAGCCATTAAGTCCAGAGCCAATTTGTCAGGGTTGCTACAGCCACTTCCTTCCCTTCCCTCGGCACCGCTCCGTCACGGAGCAAGGAGAAAATTGGTGGGGAAGTCAGAGGGCAGGAGGAGTGAAGAAGAGTATGGAAAAAGCAAAGAGAGAGCAGGTTTAGGGCTCTCAAAGGCASAGGCTTGGTATCTGGAGCAAAGCATTTAATAGAATCAAGGAATGGGTTGGGTTGGAAGGGACTTTAAAGACCATCTTTTTCCACCCCTGCCATGGGCAGGGACATCTTCCACTAGCCCAGGTTGCTCCAAGCCCTGTCCAACCTGGCCTGGAACACTTCCAGGGATAGGGCAGCCACAGCTTCTCTGGGCAACCTGTGCCAGGGCCTCCCCACCCTCACAGGGAACAATTCCTTCCCAATATCCCATCTAACCCTGCCCTCTGCCAGTGGGAAACCATTCCCTGTGTCCTGTCCCTCTGTGCCTTGTCCCAAGTCCCTCTCCAGCTCTCCTGGAGCCCCTTTAGGCACTGGAAGGGGCTCTGAGATCTCCCTGGAGCCTTCTCCTCTCCAGGTSAACACCCCCAGCTCTCCCAGCCTGGCTCCAGAGCAGAGGGGCTCCAGCCCTCGGAGAATCTCTGTGGCCTCCTCTGGACTCTCTCCAGTAGCTCCACGTCCTTCCTGTGCTGGGACCCTGGAGCTGAAGGCAGCTCTGCAGGTGGGGTCTCACCTGTGTGGGGCAGAGGGGCAGAATTCCCTGTTGCAGATTCCCTGCCACTTGCAACAAACCCGGGCAGGTCTTGCAGCAGGTGCAGGGATTTCTAATCCAGAGGCCATGGGGTGATAAAAGGGACAGGGAGCTTTTTCCATATGTGTTTCCTCRCCTGGAACAAACTGCAAAGCCCTGTTACTGCATTACAGCAATTTCCTGCTGTCAACAGAGGCAAGCACCACACTGGCAGCGGTCATCCCTCCGATCCCTCTGGAACACAGAGTGACACACAGGATCCAGGGGGAGCACAGAGCAAGTCAGAAGGTTTYCCCCCCAGGGAAACTCCTCCTGTTGCTGCCACTGCCTTTAGTTTGCTGCTCAAGAATTTGGGCAAGCCCAAACCAGCCACTTAYAGCTTCCACAGGATCAGAGAAGAGGTGATTGCCTTTATCTGGCACCTGAAGGGCACCGAGGGAGGCAAAGAGCTGTCGCCAAGTCCGTCAGGAATGAATTGTTCTCCAAGCCCTGACGGCCTGAGACTCAGATCCACGTCTTAACTTCTCATGCATCACCTACCAGTGACATCATAAAAGCAGCTTGGGCTTCAAGGACTGAAAAGACACTGAAACAGGCTTTAAAGAACCAGGAYTGGAGACTGGAAAGTTGAAAAATATATGTATTTTAGCTGTTTATTCTGGCTTTTCTGCAGCACAGAGTTAGATAAGTGGTTGGACTCCATCTCKTAAGGGTCTTTTCCAAYCTAAAGGATTCTATATCCATCCACTCCCCCCTTCCTCTCCTGCTCTTGGGAAGTCCTGCTTAGTTCCCAGTGGCAGGGGACAACACAGCACAAGTCTGGGACCATGGAAAAGAACAAGCCCAACGTTACACCCTTGTTCAGGAAGAGAAAAACTGGAATCCTGTGCTGTTCAGCATTTACCTGAGGGACACAAGTCTCCCAAAAACAGCTTTCAAAACAGGGTCCCGCTGTGTGCTGGCAATCCAGGGAAGTGGAACAGATAATGGAAGAGTCCAGCAAGGTGCTGTCACCTGGATATGGACATCCTGGTCACACCAGCCTCCTACTGACCTTGGAAAACAACAGCCATCGAATCTGTGCAGCACAGCCCTCATCCCAAGGCAGGGAGAGGAGCAGGAGGAGCAGCAGCTGCACGAGGGGACCCTGCCACCAAAATGGGGAGGAAAAAAGCATTTCCCTTCCCTCCTGGCACCAGCAGCCGTGTCCGGAAGGCCAAGGCTCTTTAGGGAAGGGCGAGGACACAGCCCCATGTGTCTGGAAGAGGCAGCTCTGACTCCAGGCAGATGCAGCTGGAGGGGTGGAGCTGAGCTCCATGCAATCCCACAACATTCCCGCTAATGAGGCTCTAACTCCGCAGGAACAGAGCCACCCAGCTGCTCCCCAGCACTGGGATTTCGGCAGAAGGGCTTCGAGCTGGGGCTCTGCTGGTTTGACTAAGGATGGACATGGCAACACAAGAGAAAACGGATGTGGAAGAGCTGCACGAATTCCACACTGAGCTGGTGTAGCCATACAGCAGAGTTCCAGTGAGGACACCCCGCCCTGTGCACAAGTTAAACCCAGAATTGAAGAGCTGGTGCATCCCAGCATTGYAGTGATTTGTAAAATAAGGAGCACACCAAAGCTGGGCTGTATCCTCTCACTTGACTAAGTGTCCCAAAGCTGAGAGCACCTGACTATTTTCCATCACTGTTATTTTTAACAGCTTCCAAATATTCTTGCAGGGAACTCCAGAGAATCGGGATGAAAAGTTACTTCATCTCAATCCCTCTGTACTCTGCTCCTTTAAAGTTTCCAGAGAAGGGGGAAGGAGCCTGCAGGTACAAATCCAAACCTCGGTGCTGGCAGGTCTGTAACTCCCACGTACGTCTGTCGAGCCTGTTCCTGATGCTCTTCCCCTTCCCTCGGGCCAGCAAGGAACACTGGCAGGTGTGAGCTGCAGGGATGGGGGCACCTSATAGGGTTTGCAGGTACAATTAGGGAAGCAGAGGAAAAGAACTGCCAGACAAGTCAGAGCAATGGTCATTTAGTCTGGCATTTCGGTGCCCGGCAGGAACCGGGACCAGATGCTTCAGAGGAAGGTGTGAAATCCTCTTAATGGACAATTATGGAATAATCTCTCTACAGGTAAGTTTTTTTCCAGCTCATAAAGGTCCGGTTTATGCCTGAAGAATGAATTTACAGGTTCTGAACGGTGTTTATCCCACCTAACAAGAATAAGGACATACTTAACCCTATTTTAAAGGTTATTGCTGAGCTGGTGCACTCCACACGTGCTGGCAAAGGGTGGCTCTGACACGGCTGCTAAATTGGTTTAAAATTTGCTGCTTTAATTTCACCAGCAGCTCCTTTGCTCTTGTAGCAAGAGGTGGGTGGGGGAAAAAAAAAAAAAAGAGCAAAGTGAAGTTCTGCTGGATGAGATGCAGGGATGAAAAGGGCAAGCACTGCTCAGGATTTCTGAGCAGCAATGAGACAGCTCAGCCCCCTCCACGGATGGAACGGAGAAGGAGGCTCCTGCAGGCTACAGAGGAGGGCATGGAACTGGGAATTACAATACAGATCTCTCTTACTGTGTAGGAAGACTTGCTGGTGATCTCCAAGAGCTTCTGCTTCGCTCTGCGCTCCGACTCGCGAGCCTCCTGAAGGTCCTGCTTGAGCTGATCAGCCTCCTTTGCCCTGCAAAGACCAAGAGCAAACAGCAAATATCAGACTGGAGCCGAGAGGAARGAGAGGATGGAGAGGCAGGATCCCAGTGTGGGTGTGGAATAGGCTGAGATTTGTCCTGAGCAAGGGAAACGCCAGAACCCCTGACATGTGGGACATTAATTAGCACACAAATCCAAGCCATGGAAGGGCAGCTCAAACATCGGCTCCGTGTGAGCATCAGTGAGYGAGGCTGAGGGCTGGAGGAATGTGCTAAGACAGAAACTCTAARCCCAGTATTTACCCTCGAGGCTCAAGGGCCCCCCACAGGGGGAAAGCCAAAGGAGGAGGGGATGTTTTCTCCGCTGGATTGAGATTTGAGTGGAGACTTCACACGAGAGACTAAGGCAAGAAGAGATGGATGAGGGCAGCGTTCATCCGAGCAGAAGGGCTGACACCAAGCAGCCTCTCACATGGAAAGGAGTAATCAGTTGGAAGGAAACAAGACTGATCTTTTACTTGCTCACTGCCAATTCATCGTGGGACCTGGGCTCGGGTATCAGGTGGGTGGAAACACCAGTTTTAACCAGGAGCAAAGACTCCAGGGGCAAGGGGGAGAGCTCAAGGCTAACCTGGAACAGAGCTCACGACTGGAAAGGAGAACTGAACAACTGAGAGRTAAGCAGAGGAATTAAGAGAGAACAGGGAATGTAGATCTATCATCCAGAGGAAGAACAACCTTCAAGTGTTATTAATGTTGTCAAATACTTTGGGGAATGCAGGGTGGGGTTGCAGAAAGCACCCAAAAGCAGAGCTGGCTTTTGGAGAGGGAAACTAGCTGGAGCCAAAGGGGCATTTGGTGTTGGACACACGTGGGAAGCCGAGGGAGGGTAACTCGGAGGGATAACTCRAAGGGAGTGGGAAGCAAAGCAGAGGCAGCTGCAAGGTTGGACCCTCTGACCTCCTCTCCGACTCCTCGGCCATTTTCAGTGCCAACATCTCTGCCTCCAGCACCTTCTGCTCCATCAGYCGCTTCTCCTCCTCGGTGCGGATGGCCGTGGCCTTGATGCGCTGCATCTCCTGCTCGGCCTCGGCCGCCTTCTGAGCCAGGAGCTTGGCCTCCTCCTCCGTGATCTGAGCCTTCTCCGCCAGCAGATCCGCCGTCTCCTCCGACCTCATCTGGCAATTCCAGGACACAAAGCCATCAAGCACAGCCAATGTCCCCCCAAATGTGCCCACAGCCCCCGGAGCAGAGCCCCGAGCTGCTCGCTCCGACACGCTCCATAGATTCCCTCCCGTCCGTGAAAACCTGCGGCCGTCTGCCGCCAAGGCCTGGATGTGCCCAGGCTCTGTCCCAAATCACCCTCTTYGTGCTCCTCCCAAGCAGGGAACAGGATGAAATAGCTCCATCCAGCCTCCTGCTCGCTGGCCACTGGCAGCCGTTTGGGAACAGCCGTAGGACAGCCACAGTGTGCTTCCAAAAATGCTTCCGCAGTGGAAGGAGTGAGGAGCAGCCGCAGTGCCTCGGGAAACAGCCTCCCAGGGACCTACCAGGGCCTCGTTGGCCATGGTTGCCTCCTCCTTTAACTGCATCAGCCTCCTCTCCAGCTCATCCCTGGTCCTCTCAGCCTCTTCTCTCATTTGCTTCTCTCGTGCCAGGCGCTGCCGTTCCATCTAGGAAAACAGGTTGGGGAAAGTGAGGAGAAAAACACACCTCAGGAAGGTTTTCCACGGATGAGAAAGAGTCAGGGGTGGGGGTCAGAGCACAGGGCTGGCTGTGCCTCCTCTCTGCTTAGTGACCCCATCCCTGGATTGGCRTGACCTGAGCAAAGAACAGAATCATGGGATCACTTAGTCTGGAAGAGACCTCCAAGATCATCGAGTCCAGCTGTTCCCCCAGCACAGCCGAGGCCACCCCTAACCCATACCTCCAAGTGCCACATCCACATGTTTTTTTAACACTTCCAGGGATGGTAATTCCACCACTGCCCCGGGCAGCCTGTTTGAAGCTGCCTTGAAAAGTGCCATTCCTGAGACAATTCCCACCCTCTGACCAGGCTGTCACTCACAGCAGGGCCACACAGGCTGCCTGCAGGTGATGATGGCCCCAGACAGTGCCCTCCTAGGCTGAGTCACAGGGCAGACCTGGACAAGTGGGTCCCAAAATCTCCAGCTTAACTCTGGAGTTTCTTATGGCAGGACTGGGCTTAAGGACAGTCCGAGGGCATCTCCCAAACACCAAGTACAGGCACAGCACACGGCAGGAGGCTGAAGGACGTGCATAGCTGCTCCTTTTGATCAGATATCCAACCCAGCATCCTGGAACCTTCACTTCCATTGGTTTAGAAGGAGGTCACACAGAGTGCAACCACCTCTGGCAATTCCTGGACACAACAAACCCTCTCTGTTCACAGGGAACAGCAGCACTTCTCCAGGAGCGGAAGATCCAAGCCACCAGAATCTGCCAGCTCTTCCCAGAAGATGCTGGGAATATTGTGCTCAGGGACTGCCTCTCCACTAGCCAAGAGCCCAAGGGAGCCATCGGGCTAATTAACACACCAAGTTTAATCCCTCCAGTCCCACAGGGATGGGGCATTATAAATATCCACGCTGCAGCCAGGACAGGAGACCTGCTGGGTTTAATAAGGGAAGGGAGTGAGACAAGCCACATTTCTCTGCTCCTTGGACACCAGCTGTGCTCTGAAAGGGGGACACCCACTGTTCCAGCCGTTCTGCTTCCTTCTATTAAAGGTTCCCCTCATTAATTATCATTATGATCTGCATCCCACTCAGGACTTCCATTAACAAGAATTCCTGATCTAAAAGGGCTATCTGAAACCAGTTAACAACTGTGGATGCTGAGCAGGGAGGAGGGAGCAGGGGAGACAGCACAGTGGCTCGTTCAGGACACGGCAGCCAGCCCATGCAGGAGCCTGACCTTTCCCAGGGAGCCCAAGTGCTCTGGATTTGGGAACTCACATGAAGCCATAAGCTGCTGCTCCCTCCCAGTGCCCTCACCTTTCCCAGCAGCCCAAATAAGCACAGGATTTTGGGTCTGATGTTATCCAAACACATCAAAAACTCAGAGATTGTGAAACTTACAGACTCACGGAATCATTAAGGCTGGAAAAGCCCCCTAAGACTGAGCCCAACCACTATTCCAGCACCACTGTGTACACCACAAAACCATATCCCTAAGTGCCACATCCCTTTTKAACTCTTCCAGGGAYGGTGACTTCATCAGCTCCCTGGGCAGCCCATTCCAGTGCCTGGCCACCCATCCCTGAAGCTGCCAGYGCTTGGACACTGTGCTGCTCCTTCCAAGGACCTTCTGCTCCACTAAGGATGTGGCTTAGTGAACACAGTGCTGCTGGGTTGATCGTTGGACTTGGAGAGCTTAGAGTGCTTTTCCAACCTTAATGATTCCATAGTGCCAACTCCTTACTGACCAGAGGAATCCCTGTGGGGAGCACGAAGTCCCCATTCCCCAGTGGAGCCTGGAGTGACTCATGTCCTGTCCTCTCCTGCCACTCCACAAGCTACAGGAGGGAGAACTGCTCGGGAGGTGCCTGAACGAGAAGTCACATCCCATCTCCAGTGCAGCTGAGCACCTCAACAGCACACAAGGACCGAGAGAGATGCCTGAAGGACAAGCCATGTCCCATTTTCAGGCCAGCTGAGCACCTCAGCACCACACAAACATCGAGAGAGGTGCCTGAAGGACAAGTGGCATCCCATCTCCAGCACAGCTGAGCACCTCAGCACCACACAAGCACCCTGGGAGGTGCTGAAAGACAAACCACGTCCCATATCCAGCTCAGCTGAGCACCTCCACCCCACACAAGCACCTCTGTGGCCACGCTCAAACCCAGTCACACACCCAGACCCGTGAGCACAAGACCCTCCYGGGCGCAGCGACTGCTCTGCCTTCTCCCGCTCCTCTCCAGTGGCTTCCCTGCCCGAGGGCCATTTACATTCCGAGCACCAGTGCTCAGATTAGCTGTGTGGGTTTCAGCGAGTAGAAAAGGTCTACGAGCAGAAAACAATGATTCATACAATTCAATTTGCTGATCCCTGCTCGTGGGCTCCACGCCGCTGCCTGCGCCGCGCCGTRCCGGCCGCCCGGGCTGACCCGCGGCACGGAGAGAGGCCGGCGTGGAATTAGCATTCCAGGCTGCACAGCCCGGAACGTCGGCGTGCATTCCATCACCCCGCAAGTAGAAAATGAGGGAGAGAGCTACGGCAAAGCACGGCCCCCCCCTCGCAGCCCCTGATTTATCAACTGTCCCGACACGCGTCTTTCCACGCGCTCGCAGACACCCGGAGCAGCTCTTCCCGGCCGTCCTCCCAGTTTTGTTCCCAAATTGGGGGCTGGACTCAGGCTGCCATCAACCTGCAGAGCCAAGCTGAGACGACTGGCGAGCTGGGAGCAGGCTACTGAAAAATGTTCAGTTGGACCTTCCCTCAAAGCTGCTTTGATGTCGTTCCAGAGACCTGTCCTTCCCAAGTCCATCTGCATTTCTGAGTTTGGCTCACTGCTAATGGRAGATGTGGCTCACCTGCTTCCTGGCCTTCTCCTCCCTGGCCTGTGCTTTCATCTGCTGCACCTCCAGCGAGTCTGCCTTCCTCCTCCTCATGAAGAGGTCGTGGTTCCCAATGCACAGCTGAAGGATCTGTTCCAGTCAGGGGTGAAGAGCGGAGAGAAACAGCTGTACACGTGGTGGCRATGAGGTGGTTTGTATTCTCGACACACAAAAACACTAGAATTGCTTTGATTTGGTGCTTGTTAGTGCTTCCACCCACTGAGCTCAAACCCTGCGAGCTCTCACAGCCGTAGGAGGGGCWGGGAGCCAGGTCCCACACCAAACACCAGCTCCTGGGTAGCAGCTCTTTGCAGAGACCAATTTTCTGTGCCTCCAGCACAGCACGGGTGTTGTTTTACACCCACCCTAAAAAGGCAAGAGGCCAAATAATGAAATAGAAGTTTCTACAGCTTTGTCTGGTTCCCTGGTTCTCACTGCCCCCCTTCCTGAGGCTCAAGATGAACTTGCACCTTCTCCCAAGTGTACGTTTAAGGCATKGAGATTAAAAAATAAATTAAAAGAAGAAAAAAAAAACAAAAACCACTTTCCACTTGGACAAACAGAACCCTTATCAAAAACTTCCTTAGGCATCTCCAGACACTTTTGCTGAAGGAATTTGAGCCCCAGCRTGGTTCCCTCTCTGGTGAGGACCAGGGAGGTGGCAATGCTAGAGGAGGGTTAGCACAAGGTGGGCACATAGAGGAGTAAAAATATTTTTTTGGCAATAAAAGCAGGGTTCTAAATTTGGGTTCTTTTCTAAAGGGCTGATTTACATGCTCTTCTTCCATTTCATAAAATCATAGAATCATGGAATGGTTTGGGTGGGAAGGGACCCTAAAGCTCATCTTGTCCTACCCCCTGCCATGGGCAGGGACACCTTCCACTACCTCAGGTTGCTCCAAGACCCCTCCAACCTAGCCTTGGACACTTCCAGGGATGGGACAGCCACAACCCCTGTCACAAATGACATCTCCCAAGTCAGAAATTACTTCTCTGGAGTCAGAGGAGCTTTCAGCACTATGAGCCTGATGCTGCAGTAAATGAGGACTTTGTGAAGAAGCCCCACTTCCTATGGAATGTGAAGCACAGGACAGCCAACAACCAGGACAGCAAAGGTCCCTGTGTGACCTGACAAGGGATCCAAACCCAGAACACCACCTAAAGTAGGTCTCCARCAGGGACAGCTCAATGCAGTCCATCCTTGTACAAGGAGAGTGTCCTCAGAGGGGGAAAAGACAGGAYTCTGATAACGGTGCCTCCCAAAACAGAGGGAGTTACAACGCAGGGCAGAATGGGAAAGGTCCACAAGGGAAGAAAGAGGAACTGAGCAAAGCTGGGGGTGAAAACTGAGTTGTATTTACTAAGTGTTTCCACTATTCAGGTCAGCTGAGCTCTGAAAGGGAGCACAAAAACGGGAGGGGGAGAGGTTCTGTGGAGGAGCTTGTCTTGAGCCTCCTCCTTCCCTCCTTCAGTGAGTAGTAACTGCTACACCCCATCACAGCTACACAGCAGCAGCTCCCTCAAAGGAAAAGCCCCAAAAGCTCGTTGTCTCACACTCTCTGCAGAACCCACTGCTGCAGGCAGTAAAAAAAGACTGTCTGTGCACTTACCAGCTTATTCACACGCAGCTTTGATGAATTGAATTTAAAAACATCAATCTTTTTGTCCAATGGCTTAATCGTAAACTGAAAAGGAAAAAATAAAGAGGGAGAGAGTTATCAGAGAGTGGTGCATTTAATAAGAACGCAGCTATAAAATTCTTCCTGAAAGCTTTGGCTCAGAGCAGGTCAGCAGGGTCAGACACACGGCTCAGCGCCGTCCCCGTGGCTCTGAGCCAAGCAAGAGGACTGGCATCAAAAGCAGCCAAGGAGACAACTGTTCCTCCAGTCRGGGAAACGTGGGGGCCACAGGAGCTGGTGTCCTCTGCAGAGAACCTTGCAGAGGTGGGGGGACAGCTCAGCACTTGCAAAGGCAAGGTGCTGCTCCCCTGGGAGCTGCAGGGAACAGAGAAATCACAGCAGGAATTCAGGGCACTTCCAAAAGGAGGAAGAACCAGCTCAGCCACCCGAAGCAACCACAGAATTGTTAAGGTTGGAAAAGCCCTCCAAGATCATCAAATTCAAGTGTAAACCCAACACCATCGTGTTCACCATTAAACCATGACCCCAAGCACCACATCCACAAGGGTTTTGGGATGGTAACTCCACCACTTCCCTTGGCATTCTGTCCCAGGGTTTGACAGCCCTTTAATGAAGMAATTTTCCCTAATATCCAACTTAAACCTCCCCTGGCACAACCTGAGGCTGTTTCACCTCATCCTGTCACTTGTTAACTGGGAAAGGAGCCCGGCTCCCACCTGGCTGCACTCTCCTGTCAGGGAGTTAAAAGGGCAGGAGAGCTGCAGTAGGAACACAGCAAGGAGCTGCTGCCCTTCCCACTGGCACCACCACTCGCAAGAATTTTCCATGCATTTTCTCCTTCAGAACTCAGCCATGTCATGAGACTTCTCCACAATTCAAAATATTATTCCCTGGTTCTAACTTTTATTTACCAAGCAGCTCTATCCATGGCCTGGGTTCACCCTCTCCAAAGCTCTCCCACCGCGGGTCTCTTGAGAGGACAGCGGTGGCACATCCCTCAAGGGTTTTGGTAATGCAGCCCTTGGATAGAGAGAAGCCTCTGCACTATCAAAAGGGTACTTGAAGAGATGGAGTGCTCTGCAAGATGGCATTTTTTAGGAGACATGCACATATTCCATCACTCCCCCACGCGCTACAGAAATAACGGGCTCAGGAGCTGGAGCAGACAGAGTGTGTCCATTAGAGTGGGAGATTTGTCAATACACGGCCCTGCCTGCAAAGGGCCCTGCCCTGGCACTGCTTTGCTCTGGCAGTTTAAGAGCCAATCTTTTAAGGTTTTCACAAAAACAGACGTGCATGAATGTCCCCGGATTCAGGCTCCGGCAGAGCCCCCAGCAGTCACYGAGAGCAGCAGCAGGAATGTGCTGGGAGAGGAATTTCAGCTCCATGTGAACAGTCMATCTTTGTTAGGAGGGATAACCCCCGGGTGGTGTCGGCAGAGCTTCATTCCCACCTATTGGCCCTGTTTGTATCAGGTCAGGACCGCTCGTGGGCACCTGATTACAGATGATTGAGCTGATGGAAGGGATCCCTCCTTCCCSCCAGAGAAAGCTCTGCTACAGTCTTGTGGCAAGGCCTGCTTATGGAGGGGTCAGTCCCTGGATTTTGGAGGAGCTGCCCGAGCTCCCCCTGCACTGTCRCAGGCAGGGAAGCTTCGGAAGTCACTCAGTGCTGGGCTGTTTGCAGAGTCGTGAAGCTCTTTGAGGAGTCAAGCAAGTGAAGACAATTCCAGCACGGATTTACTGCGTATAAAACTTCACAAGACATGCAATAAACGCAGCTGATGAGAAACCTTTAGCTGCTCCCCTGATCAATATCATGTTTAGATTAGAAAACCATTTTTAATTAAGAAGTTAATTCTCTTCCTTACCATGAAGGCAGCTGGTTTCTTTGAGCAGCTCTCTCAGATTTACAATGGAGCTGCTCAGTCCCCCCCTCCACAGCCAATTGCACTGCTGTTCTCAATTAGGTTTGGGGGCCAACAATTCCAAAGACCCATATTTAGACTCTGGATTTAATAAATAACTATCCAACAGCGGGCTTAAATTGCTCGACTTCCTAAAAAGATTCCAGCTTTTATGCCAAGCCCAGCAGCCTGAAACCCAAGATGATGTAATGAGATGGCAAGAGCTCTTCTCCCCAGGAATATGTCTCCCTGTATTCCATAATACAGAATATATCCACAGTAATAAATACCGTAATATATTCAGTAAAGCAGAGATTTTAACTTCTGAACTCTGGTATTTGGGCTAAGCACATCAACAGCAATTTTGGGTTTCTGAAAAGATTATTACATAGAAGGTTTGAAACCAAAGAGGAAAACCAGCTCCCAAGTGACCCCTTGCACGCCCACTCCTGCAAGGTTTCAGGAAGCCTTGGATTAAGGTTTCAGCTGGAGGAGTTGAGCTGCCCTTAGCTAAGCTGGTGAGAGCAAGCACAGCAGACAGAGAAGCCAAGAGAAATCATCTAAAATCCCAGTTGTGTGCTTACTGCTCTCAGGGAGGAGGTGAGACACATCCATACCTCTTTATCGCTGTAGGAGATATTCCGGATCTCATTCCACGGGAAGGAGATTTTCGGGGTCAGCCTGTTGTCAGGGTCATAAATGTGAAGACCCAAGGCGTCAACTCCAAGGAGCAGCTCTGTGCCCTTTTTATTCTGYGGSAGGAAAGAAAAGAGCAGAAATCCCTTTTATTGMACTGGGAGGGTCAGACATGAACCACTGCTCCCTCCCCAGCCAGCCCCGAGCAGTGACCCAGCACTGGGGACCAGAAGAGCTGCTGGGGCTTCCAAATGTGCCACCTCCCAGCTCTCCTGGCTCTCCAGGAGATGGAGATTAACACAAGAGCTACACTGGCAGGAAAACAGGATGCCCAACCCACCCAACTCACCCTGATGGCGAAGTAGTTCACACCATACATCTCCAAGTCCTGAGCTATCTTCAGATACTCCATTTCAGCTTCATCTCTGTGAGGCAGAAACAGCGTTTGGGAGGATCAGAGAGGGACATGGCTGCTCCTGCTGATTCTAAGCACTCACCAGGCTTTAAAGCCTGGACTGTCTCTATCACACAGGTCAATCCTGTCTTTGCTGGCAGGATCAATAAAGCCCAAGAGTAAATCCCACTCTGCAGTTGCCAGCATCTGAGTGGCTGYTGAGATGCAGCACTCCAGGCCTGGCTTTGTTCACCTCCCAATCCCTTCAGCATAAATAGGAAATCCCTGGCTGGGAGGCCACTGTTTGAGATCYATGGCTTTAGGTTTATCCCCCAACAGGAGCATTTTGCCACCTGAGGCAGCCATACACAGTTTGAATCCCTATTTCTTCTTCCAGTCCCAGAAGCCCTCTGATCTTTGATGCAGGTGAGTCCTTACTGAGCATCATTCCTAAATTCTCTTGAGGGCCCTGACAGCGACCAGGGGACAGCAGGGCACATGCAGAGCCATCGACAAAAGCCCTTTGCCCTTCCTGAGGCTGCTGCARAGGTGTGCTGGGATTAACCCGCTGGCAGCAGACCTCATCCAGTGCCTGCCCAAGCTCCCCAAGCCTTGGTGGCTCTCCAGGGGAGGAGASTGACCCTGACCCAGCACCGCAGCACAGGCTCACCTCGCTCTGCCCCGGTGCTCTGCGTACCAGGCTGTTATCCTCTCCTCCCACATCTCTGGAGTCATCTGGTACAGGTTTATTACCTGGGATAGGTGGGGAGACAGAGATCAGGTCACGTCCAACCTCAGGACAGCTTGGAACCAACTCCTCTGCTCYGCTGAGCTCCTTACCCGCTTGGGAAGCAATTCCTCCTGTGCCAGGAAGCCTCTCTTGTGGACATTGGGGTCGTAGTCGCCATACTGGGAAGACACAAACAGACACAGTGCCCACCTCACATTAACAACACGGGCAAGACAAACATTTCACCCTCACACACCCATCCTGCAAGGCAGCAAATGTGGCCTGCTCACCCCTTCACCCCATGGGCAGAGAACCTGCTGCTTCATAAGGTTCATAACCTGATTTTCTTTGTCATTTCTTTGCTAATAGAAACAAAGAGCCTCCTTCTACTCATGCAGCAGAGGTGGGAGCAGAACAAAACTTCTCCCCATCACAGAATTATTAAGGTTGGAAGAGGTCTCGAAGACCAAGTCCAGCCTGCGACTGAACACCCCCATAGTCCCCAACAGCCACATCTACTCTGTTTTTGAGCACTTCCAGGGATGGTGACTCCACCACTTCCCACAACTTCAGTTATGACCATCATCAGTTGATGTCCGTCATCAGTCCAGCTGGACTAGATGATGGTTGTCTATTCTCTCATTACTATACCCTAATTAACACTTCCCCCAGTGCAGGGCAAGACTCTACAGCGGAGAGGTCCTTGCTGTTCCACAGGGAGTAGAACAAGGAAATAAGACATGGACAAAGACCTGTCCCCAAGAACTGATAGACAGCAGTGATCCAGGTGAGGCAGATGGCAGTTCCTCTGTCGCTGCTCATCATCCTAATGAATAAATATCGAAAGAATTAGAGGAGTTTGACAGACTCCTCTCAGGCAGGTGGTGGCTCTTCTGTCAGAGGGTCTGTTGCTCAACTGGGTCATGGAATCCAATTCAGATTTGTTAAGTGCATCCACTAATTACTGGTATTTGTTTAGATTTACATCTCTTTGAGCAGCATGTAAAGTGACTGAGGAATAAAACTGCTTATTACCAGATTGAAGAGCTGCGTGTCCCTGCGGTGCATGCGAAAACGAATTTACCTCCTGCACGGCCTCAGAGGGCAGGAAAACGCTGGAAAACAGSTCCTCCAACAACCCAGCAAGTTCAGGAGGAGAGGAACAAAGGATGTGAGGCACATACATGGAGCAGTGTGATTTCCATTCGCCTGGCAACCAGGACCTCTGCAGTGACAAAGTGACGGTCCCCGACCGCACGAGACACGATGTTCCTTGCTCAAGCCACTCATTTTGCCCTGCTTTTCTGAGGAACCTCAGCTCAGGAAGTGCAAAATGGTGGCAATTTTTAAACTCAAGACCAAGACACACCCGGTGGTCGTGCAACAAGTCAGGAAGCTTTTCCTCTCAGCCACCTTCTAGYGCCAGGACCATCAYGTTGTGCTCCGAAACCAGAGCTCRGCATCARAAGTCTACACACATCCCACCTCTCCGCTTGGGAGACAACACGTGGGGATTAAAGACACAAATATTGATTTGGAGCCAATGCAGATGCGAAGCGAGCATGTAACAACAACCTACACTGACTCAGACTTCAATTAATAGAACAAAACCAGCCCGGATTTCGTCCAAGAGGGTGCTGAGCAGTGGCAGCTCTCTGTGTTCCAAGGTCTTGGAGCTCCTCAGGATGCAGCACACTGCAGGTACACGGCCCTTGAGCCCCCCTCCAAAGGAAACAGCACTAAAAACGTGGCACTGGCAAAGGAAACAACTCCAATAACCTTGGASAGGCAGCAAGTAAATCATTTTTAGGTGATGAAAATAATAGCAAATAGGATTAACACGATTATTTTCTGCTGTGATCTTCYGTGGAGATCCAAGACTAAGTATGGATTATGTGACTTTTCATGTGCTGAAAAATACTGCTGTGTCCCAAAGGAATATTTGTACCGAGAGGGGAGTCTGGATGAGAACATTAATTATTCACAAGTCAAAAATCAACAAATGGCTTAAGTATTGCAGAATTTGTTGGCTCAAATGATTTTGCAAACGTACTTTCTAAAGACCTTTTCAATTAAATCATTACTTCCAAACTGTCATGGAATTTCAGCTCTTGTTAATTGAACTGTATGATTAATATTCATGGTTAGGTATGGAATTGCCTTTACCACATTCATACGTCTGGCTTAGATTGTTGGATAAACACAGGCACGCTCAGCTCCAAATTAACACCAAGTATTGCTTGTTTGGGGGAAAAAACAATAATAATTAAAGAGCCTTTTGCTGTGCTACAAGATTGGAAGTGCTGAGAGAGCTGCAGCATGGCAGCGACCTGCACTTAAGGGGYAAAAAATAGAAGAACCTCCTGGATGTTCCCAATTTTTTTTTTTCAGTTGATCCCACGTCTTTCCCAGCTATTTAAAACCTGAACCACCTCCAACCTCTGAAAGCAGTGTGGGTGGTTTGAACAGGGCTGGAGGGGAAAGCACATAGTAATTCCCCAAATGAACACAACGAGAGGGAAATAAATAAGCTGTTATTTTTATGACCCCCCTGTTTCCTTTGCTATTGCAGGTTGGTGTGATGGACCAGCAGCACCTGGCTGTCAATAAGTGGCTGCTGGATGCACACAGGCTGCTGTGTCAGGTTATTATGCCCCTAATCATGCAAATCAGCACGTTATTAGTGAAATTACTGCGCTCACTGCCTGCTTTCTTGTCCAGGAAGGACATCATTATCCTATTTAACTGGAAGGAGATGACCTGCAACATCTTTCTTCCCCGTTCCTTATCAAAGATGTGCTTTCAGCTYTCCCTTTTGCTGGGAATAAAGCAGAAGGGGAATCCCAGGCTGGAGGGGCAGCAAGGAAAGGGATGTCTGATGAAAAGCCCGTTAGTGAAGAGCACAGAAGTCACCCTTCTTCAACCTTCTCCCGATCCCAGCATGGAATGAAGCCATGCTCTGACTCCATGGGACCTCCTCCTGACTCCCCAGGACACCCACTGGATGCCAAGGGGACAGAGGGGACAGCACAACCAACCTGCACCAAGTCACAGCYTGTTCCTGAGCACGTGAGCAGGAGCTGTCCCAGCCAAGAGGTGACAGAGCTCAATATTTACCCAATGTTTATTCATTTTGGCAACAGGAAAAGTCATCCCCTCTGTATCCTCAGCTCAGGAGGTCAACAGAGGGAAAGCCAAGGAAGTGTTTGCTCATGCACTCTAATAAAAGTGATGAACATTTTGCACAAACAGAAACAATTCAAAAAGCAACTGGTCTTTGCCTGGCTGATGAGTCTGTTGAACAAAACATGGTTTCATCAGTATTCTGACTATGAGGAGAAAACACCAATTTCTAGTAAATTCAAACATTTATCATCAAAGAACACGGCACCCAGGGCTCCATTCAGAGTGTGGACTGAAGGGTTATGAGGAAAATCATATGGCAATAGGGAAAAAACCATCCTGGATCAGGCCCTCTCTTCAGGCAACAGGGCCAAACCCTGTCTCCTGCACTGCCAGCAAAGGTGGTCCCACAGACCTGCTTCTCCTAAACCTCTCCATAACCATGCTCCTCAAGGACAGCTGGACATGCCAGACCCAGGGCATGGCCACCTGCCTGTGGTACTGCGAGCCAAACCCTCCMAAAACCCCATCCAGAGTCAGAACCAACACGAGCTGCAGAGATAACGTGGCTGGGCTGTGCTCAGACTGCAGTCACTCCTCTTCCAAAGGCATTATCTTTGCACACATAAACGGGAGCTGAGCTCCAGGAGCTGTTAATTGAGCAGCAGCACATGTTGTGCATACACAGGGATAAATTACGTCCCCCACTGCAAGAACATTCCTGCTTCTGAACCCTGGGCTTCTCTCTCCATCCCAGGAGTCTCTGSCCTGGGCAGCTGCAAGCTGTCCACGGCTGCATACTCCAGACTGGAAAACAGAGTTTTCTGGAATAAATTCTCAGCAAAACACGCCCACTCTGGGCCCAGAGCAGAATCCAGCAGAGGAACGAGGGGAACCCAATGAACACTGACTTTTCCCTCTGTCTGGTGAGCCCAAACATCCACAACCTAACCCAAGATAAASGGAGAAGCCAGGAAAAGCCCTTTCACACTGGAATATGGATGTGGCAAGCTCTACACAAATAAAGTAATTATCGTGATGACAAGTATTCTGGGGAAGCAGCAGAGCTGGGAGTCCCATGGCTGGCTTGCCTCTGGCTACAACGGCAAAAGCAGGGAGGAGATCCAAAAAACCCCGGGCTCAGGGAATTCACCTGCTCCAGCAGCAAGCCACACTTGGGCAGGCTCTGYAGCTCATGAGCTGAGCACCTGCTAAAGAGTCCTGGAAAGAGAAWGCAAAAACCCATCCAGTGTCTGGAAGTAGCCAGGAGCCAGCCATGCGGAGAAGGCAGCAGTGCTGGTGTAGCCCCCTCACTACCCAAGCTTTCCCAACTTTCCCTGCCTTCCCTTTCCCTRGGCCACCACAAAGCACCTGGCTTCCTTGGATCAACACTAAGCCACCACCGAGGCCAGCAGGCCCCTGGAGCACCCCTTGGTGCCTACCTTGGCTTGGACAGCATAAGAGGCCAGCAGGACAGAGGCTTCGGGAGGACAGTAGATCTTCTCATCCAAGATCTGCTTCTTCACCTGCACACAGAGCAGCAAAGGACAGATAACACACGTTTAGTGGAGCAGAGCAGAGGATGACTGTCACAGCAGATGGCTGCAGTTTGTTTTAACTCGAACTGTCAACCACACAGAGTTAACAATTTTCCTAACACTAATCRCAATCCGAGCCCAGGAAGTCTCTGGCTGCTCAGAAGGGCTTTCACAGACCACCTTTCTCAGACAAGTTTGTCAGAAGAGCTAAATTTATATGTGCAAAAAATGACAGCAGCTCTATCCTGTTGCTGAAGGCAAGGGGGGGGAAAAGCCTTGCATGTAAACACGGTGATAAAACCTCTCAAGGCATCAGCTATGGATTGATAGGACACCTATCCACGCTGCTAAATAAAAGAGCAGCTTGCAGCCGAGTCTCTGAGCGCTGCAAGCTTTGCTCTGGGACATTCAGGCCTCATTGTGAGTCAGTGCTCACCTGTGCTGGAGGCTAATTCCTTGGATCCCGGCACGGAGAGCTGCGGGTCACCTCCGTGGCAGAGCTTTTAGCGGCAGGCAGAGCCCCGCGCGCGCTCCCGGGAGAGCCAGGGCGCAGGTCCCCGAAGCCACAGCTTTGCCTCCCTGGCTTCTGTGCATTAAAAAATTAAACCTGTCATGTTCGATATTTTTTGGGTTGGCACACTTAATTTTCCTGATTAAAGATAGGGGGGAAAAAAAAAAAGCGTACGATTTCCTGGGAGGCTTAAATGGATTGTGAGAGATGCAGGAACATCAATTTGAATTTCTAACGTGCTTTGAGTCCTCAAAGTTGGGTACGACATAATCACAGCAGATATTCTGCTGCATCAAGATAAAAAACAGGAGAGTTTACAAGCTTAGATGTGCTCCTGTTTCCAAAAKGCTTTCAGGAGCCCGGGCTCCTCTCGGCACAGAAATCCCAGCAGCAAAGTCATGGTCTGCATTTAGAAAACGCAGCTTGAATGGCTTTTCCTCTCTGATTTTCCTTCTCAAAGATGCCAACAGCATTTTTCCTTATCACGGATAAAGCTCCTGGCAAACGAGACGTTCAGAAATAACCCTCCAGAGACACCAGTGCACGAGACAAAGATGGGAAATTAACAGGAATACTTTGCATTTAGAATCCTTTTGGCTCTGGAGAAAGAAGATGGACTTTGGAAGAGTGAGGAGCACCAAGAGGCTGGTGAGCTCACTTGGAAAGGGCAGGACACCCTGCAGGCTATAGAGATATTCCCAAATCCAGGCTGCCTCAACTTTGGAGTAACAAACATAAGAATGAGTGACTTTTAAAAAAATTTTTATCATTTATCTTCAAATTAACAGCCACAGAGCAACTGAAACATCCCAGTGAGTACCCAGGGGTCTGTCTAGGAGTGCTCTACTCCCTGTAACCATGCTTGACACAACTCTTCAGAGGAAATATGTGTCAGACAATGGATCTTGTGGCAGAAAATGGATCTTGTCTCTGAAAGAGAGCTCCTGTCATAGCAGCTCCTTGTTACCAGCCATGCAGCACTGCCACAGCATCATCAGGTCACAAAGTTTTGTAGAGTAATTTAAATAAAAAAATAAAACCTGAGATGTGTTCACACAGTTTCCAAATGCTTAACAGAAGGGCAGGAGTTCCTGGGGCAGGTGGGACTGTGAGGTTTCCCCTTCTCCTCTGTTTTTCCATCAGAGAGCTGAGCTGCTGGGATTTTCTTCTGCTCCAGTTACCTGAAGGCTGTTTTGTGAGGAAGTGAACTTTGCTGTTCACCTGGAAACAGGCTGGCTGCTCTCTGTTCTCCAGGATGAAATTCCCCTGCTCCAAAAAACAATGCCACCACGTCCAAAGGCAGCTGCCACCCCTCAGCACAGCTGATCCCACACCCTGCACAGGGACACAAGCCCTTGGCTGACAGATCCATGTCCCTGAGCCACCACCCATGGATATTATGGATCACCTCATCATTCCTGTCTGCCAGCTCAGAGGTCTGCGAGTCTGGGTGGCTCTGACTGCTTTCTCCACAAAAACCATCTTTCACCTATTTTAGGAAGTTTTTGTTGCTGAAGACAAGTCCCTTTGGAGAGGAGTGAACATAAGGATGAGGAGCACACTCTGCTGACCAACTCCCTGACCCTGGAACCTTCTGCTCATCCAGGCTCCTTCTTCCTCAGGCTGGATAACACCGTACTGACTCCTACCTGCAGGAAGAACAAGTGCTGGGTGATTTCCTGGACCAGTTCCTCCTCTGCGTTCTCAGGATAAAATTTGGCCAGGAAGTGAAAGGTTTTGGGCTCCTCTGTTGGAACATCATGATCCAGAACCTGTGGAACACAAGAGCCATTTGGTTTCTTCAAGACAAGACCCAGCTCCCTTCTGTTCAGAGCAGCACATCTTTTGTCAGACACTTTTAGACTTCTAGAACAGACCTAAATAGTTCAGGCACCGAAGTTAAAAAAGGAAAACAAACATTTCTGACACTCCTAATGATGCAAGGGAACAAAAAAAGGCAGAAACAAACAGCATGAGAAATGAGACAGTGAAGGTTGATCCTGATCTGCCACGTGCTCGTTGCCTCTCCTGATCCTTGCGGAGCGATGTCGGATCCTGCTGCGCCACCAYCCGACTCTCCCTGTGTTTCCCTGCACTGAATTTATTTCAGTGTTGTTTTCACCACCTTTCTCTGGCACTGCCCAGTTAAATGTTGGTTTAGAGTCTTGGCATAAGAGGTGAGACACCCAGACCTCCCTCAGTGTCCATGACTGTCTGGTTGTAGTGTTACATCCCTTTTGTCACCTCCAAAMCCCACCCCTCAGCACCCTGGAGACTCACTTATTTGGGAAGCATTTCCTCCCTTATCCCCACTCCCTTTTCATTCTGGTTTTCCTCCTTCCAAACTCTCTGTGTACCTCAACAACAAAACAAGAGCCAACTTCACTTTTCTGCTGACAGTTTTGTGTTCAGGGGCACAAAAGAGATTTTTAGGTTTTGTTTGCTTTGCAGTCACCCCAAAGTGCAGCASCCCTGCATGGCTGGCTCCCAAAATGCCTCCAGTGGATTCAGTGTGCACAGTCTGAGGCCTCACAGCTCCAGGAAGTTGGGGTGGGCTATCTCTGCCAGCTTCTCCCAGTCTGACACCCCTAGATGCCATGGGGATGGGATTTAAGTACACCCATTCCAGTTCACCCATCACACAACCTCAGGCACTCAAAGAAAGAGAAAARTAAATTCTCCTTTGTCTCCCCATACGAACTCTMAAAGGCAATATCCCTRKTCATGGCAGGGGGTTGGAATGAGATGAGCTTTAAGGCCCCTTCCAACCCAAACCATTCYGGGATTTTGTGAACTTTGGTTCCAACCTTCTTGTCCATTTTTAGCCAAGCCACCGTGTCCTTGATCGTGTACTGGAGCCCGAAGAACCAGGTTTCCCGGAGTCCCAGTGTCCTGCACACCAGATCAAACAGGTCCTTCCCTTTCCACTTCACCTGCCAGAGAGCAAACAGGACGCAGAGTTACAAAGAGGGACTTCAGAACTTCTCTCTGTTCAACCAAATCCACTATTTTCACCTCACAAGGTCAATTATAACCCCCCTGTGAAGGCATCTGGTGCAGACACAAAAACATCCTAACGAGGCACACGTTATCTCCTTCCCTCTGATCTCATCTGCAGATCACCAGCTCCTCCCTCAGCAGGAAACTGAGATGCGATTTCCCCCCTTTTCCAAAAAATGACACTGTAAAGCCCCTGTTTCTTCCCCTGCCAACCCACTGACACTCAACCGAGGACCTAAGGGTGCATTTAGGCTCCTGTTGAGCTCAGGTTTAGGTTTCTGACATGTTTAGGTTCCTGCCTGTTCCCAGCAGGAAATAAAAATCCCTTTGAACCACCCCTTGGTGGCTTTAATGTGTCTCCCTGCAGGCCCTGCACAAGCTCCAGCATCAGGGGTTCAGAGAGAGGTGCCACAAAATCAGCAGTGCCACAATCCATGCAGGGAGCGTGTGCATCCAGAGCCACCGACCCTGCACGGATAGAAGGGAAAAAGAGCTCAAAAAACCCCATCATTACCACTGAAGTCAGCGCTTCTCTCAGAGCACATTTTGATAGAGTCAAACCGCATTTTCTGCTGAAAATGTTGGTGACAAAAGCAGCTCAGGAGCGGAGAAAATTGGTTCTGCTCAAGGACCGTGTCCTTCGAGCAATCCTGCAGCTGCATCCATGAAGCTACTGAAGTTTGCTCATAAAAGCAGGAGGTGTYGGGAGGCAGAAAGGTGAAGAGGGACATAAACCACATGAATCTAAAACGCCAAAGCCACTTTGGTCTTCCATCTGCACGCTGAAAACAATTGCTGGACCGAGACATATGGCCATTACTCTAAAGCCCTTGGGCAAACGGATCCCTGACACTCTCTTGTCACTACAACTCAATCCCGGTGCCACCTGGACACATCAATATTAACGCCGGGGCCGCTCCCGCTGTCACCCACTGCCGCCTTGTGGGCACAGCCAGGCCCAGCTCATTGCCAAGCTCTGCCTTTCAGTAATGACTCTGTCACTGCTCTCCCCCTTCCCAGAGAGCACAGACACACAGGCTGACAGTCCCGGAATAGGAGAAAGCCGACGCTGCCCTCCCAAAAAACACCACCCCCGGACCGCTCGCCGCGATTCCGAGCGGGTGCTGTCAACACCTCAGGTCAAAACGCCAGGAGGAGCAAGTTTGGCAGTGCTGTAATTATAACCCCCCTAATTTCACACATTTCACTACCCTCCAGCCCCCGGGATGGGCTCCAGCTCGGCACAGGATGGCTCAGACTGCAGAAGATCTTTTCCTGACTATGATTTTAAGTGGGAGGTTAATTCGAGGCCTCAGACAAAACAGAGTGAAGCCCATTAAAAGAGCTATTTGGTACCATTTTTGCAGGCACATAAAAGCAGGCTGCCAGCAAAAGGCTATTTCTTCTCCAAACTGCTTTGTATAAAGCATTATGGGCTGTTTTTCCTTCTCTAAGACCGTATTTCAGTCTCAGCGCAGCAGTGCCTGCACCAAACCTTCCCAGGACAGGCTCCTGCCTGCTGCTGACGGCAGCGCCGCCTCCCCGGACACGGCTCCACGTCCCATGGGATCAGCGTGTTTAACCYGGGATTTCCACCGGCTCTGATTCCCCACCGAACCATCCCAGGTACCCACACCTCACTCACGAGCTGACAGGACCCAAAGGTTTCCTCCCAAAACGCAAACCACAGGCTTGTTTTGAAGACCAGCAGCGAGGATTAAAGCAGGAGCTTTGTGTGGGTTTCACACCCCTGCAATTTTAACTTGGTGATGGGAATCGTGGAATGGTGACTTGGAAGGGACCTTAAAGCTCATCCAGTCCCACTCCCCATTCATGGGCAGGGACACCTTCCACTACCCTAGGTTGCTCCAAGCCCCRTCCAACCYGGCCTTGGACACTTCCAGGGATCCAGGGGCAGCCACAGCTCCTCTGGGCAACCTGTGCCAGGGTCTCACAGCTGGATTTCTCCCTKACGCCTAATCTAAATCTCTCCTCTTTTAGTTTAAAATAATTTCCCCTCTCCTATCATTATCCGCCTGCATAAAAACTCTCCCTTTTTTACAAGCCCCCTTTAAAGGACTGTATTTTAAGTGAGGCTTCTGCTGCTGCATTTTACACCAGCGCTGTGTCACCACGCGTTTATGTGGTGGCAGGAATAAGCATTTAACATTCCTGCACAATGCTCAAGACTCCAGCCATAACACTGCACAGATCCTCCCCAACCGCGCTGAATTACCTTCATTAAATATATCAATGATCAGCAGCCACCTTTATTCCAACAGACATGATTTCCCTCCACACCTCGGTACTTAAAATAACGATCTGCATTCAAGTGGCATCTTTTGACAGCCGAACTCCAACTGCTTTACAGACATTCAGGACCTCAGCCCTCCTCACCMGTACTTTACAGGCTTTGTATCATTAACTGCCACATTCCGTGGTTGTAAACTACCAAAAAAAGTCCCCCCAGGGCATGAGGGGACGGAGAGAGCTGCTGTCCGGAGAACCTGGGGGACAGCCAGGACAAGGCTGGCCGTTCCCATCCACCCTCTRCCCGTCACGCCATTCCCTGCGCGGCACTCAAGTGACACCTGAAGCACAAAGATAATTTTACAAGCCATTATGAGGCTCCTGGAAACAAAACTAAGAAGCTTCGAGCAGAAAAAAGCCTTCTCAGCCATATGCCGGGGTGGCTGGCACGATGCTGTAACAAAGCTCCATCTCCCAGGAAAAACTCCATCACGATAACCTCAATGTGACCAGCAGGACGGAGCGGGATGCGTCACTCCAGCACCTTCCCCGCGCTGCAGGCATCACCTCTGACATTCGCAGCTCCTTTCCCAGCAGCAGGATCACAGCACGGGTGGTTGGAGGGATTCAGGAGTCGCCGAAGGGACACGGGAATGAGGTGCTTTATAAACAAGCTGTTACTCCACCGAGCTGCTATTTGTGTTCTTTACTAAGTACAGAGCAGTTACAATCTATCAGCAAAACATATTAAATTAACAGCACTAAACACTTAAAACTCTGCAGCCAGTGGCTAGAACAGAGTATTTCCAGTCCGGATTATTGGCATCATCTTTTTCTCCGGCGGAGACGGCACATTTGGCATCTATTAACAGGGCTTGCATTATTTATTAACCTGCACCGGGAGTCATTTCCAACTCGCAGCAACTGCGCGATTTATTTTGGAGCATAACCTCTCAGTCAAGTTTCACAACTGCTCCTCAGCTCCCGAGTCGATAAAGCAGCTCCAAAAATGAGCAGAAGGGTTGTCTGGTCCCCTCGTCAGGGGGTGGCAAGGAGGGAGGGCAACTCAGGGAATGGCTGGGGTGGCGTCGGGAGGTTTAGGCTGGATACCAGAAAARGGTTCTTCCCCCAGAGGGTGCTGGGCACTGAACAGGCTCCCCAGGGAATGGKCMCGGCCCCAAGGCTGCCAGAGCTCCAGGAGCATTTGGACAACGCTCCCAGGGATGCACAGGCTGGGATTGTTGGGGTGTCTGTGCACGGCCAGGTGTTAGACTCAGTGATCCTTTTGGGTCCCTTCCAACCCAGGATATTCCATTATTCTAAAAAATGGGCAGCAAGGAACAAGGGTGAAGCACCCTGCATGGAGAGGGTTGAGCAGGGGGTCTACGGATAAAAGCAATTCCTAAAACAGTGTCAGGCTGATGCTTTTCTTCCAACAAGAGGGATGGGTTTAATTTAATACTTAGGCTCCCCCTGGACAACAGGGARGTGCTCAAACTCCAGGGGACAGAACTCGGCTCTGCCCAGATGAAGATCTTGCCTTCTCATCACAAACACAAATCCCTGGAGCTTCAGCTCTTCCTGGGGTCAGGCTGGGCAATAAGGGCACAAGCGAGTGACCACAAGACATTAAGGCTCAGCCTGGGAATGCTGCTCCCCAGGGAAATCCATGGCAGCGGTCCCTGCGCACCCCACACACGGGATGAGGTTAACGCACGACCTTGCAGAAATGACTCACATTTATGGAGTATTTTACTGCACCAATTTACCCGTAAATAACACAGAAAATGGCTTTTCGCTCTGCAGATAATTTTATTAGGTGTTAGCTCTGTGCTARGGAGAAGAGAGGCAAGAGCCCCTGCTGTGACACGACAGCCAAAGGACCACTGGGAAAAGGAGACCAAGCCCCAGGGAAAAGTGCTCAGCTTCCAGAGTGATGTTATTCCCATATAAAAGCAAATTTTAATGGAGGACTCGACACCTCCTCACTGAAACAAGGACGGAGATGGCAGAAGGGAGAGGGCTGGGCCTGAGCAGAGCACCCCTCCACTGGGAATGAGGAAATGGATAGGCTGCAGCTATTCCAAACCCCCRTCCCACAGGAGATGCCCAAACCACCCACCCACAACAGTTTACAACTGAAATGGAGATGATTTCGATGCTATAGACCACTCTTATTTCTCCTTCTGGACCTGAATGATAACCAGAGTGCCACAGACAACAATTTATTTAGATTTAAAGCCCATTTGGAGCAAACAGGGAGTCAAAAATGTAATATTTGTCAATTTTTTTAAAAATAAACTGATGTCAAATAACTTCAATTGCCACTTACTGAGTCACAAGGCAGGGCTGTAAAAGTTATTTTTATTTACTAATGCTACACGACAACTCGATAATGAGCTTTTAATTAAAACCTATTTCTGTTAACCACCGAGGAGGCCAAAAAGGCACCCAGGCGTGAGGATGCAGATGGTGCAGCCAAGCACGTTCCGTGGTGTCTGCCCGAGACASAGACGGAGCGGGAACGCGGGAACAGGCGGCTGTGGCCAGACGGAGCCAGGGGACAACAACTGGTGACAATGTGCCCTCTGCCCTGCTCAGGTGAGACCCCACCTGCAGAGCT
>JACAXG010000071.1:553294-619022 GCA_018881555.1 Amblyornis subalaris
GCTGGAGCCCCTCTGCTCTGGAGCCAGGCTGGGAGAGCTGGGGATGTTCACCTGGAGAAGGGAAGGATCCAGGGAGACCTCAGAGCCCCTCCCAGCGCCTAAAGGGSCTCCAGGAGAGCTGGAGAGGGACTTGGGACAAGGCATGGAGGGACAGGACACAGRGAATGGCTTCCAACTGGCAGAGGGCAGGGATAGATGGAATATTAGGAAGGCATTGTTCCCTGTGAGGGTGGGGAGGCCMTGGCACAGGCTGCCCAGAGAAGCTGTGGCTGGCCCTGGATCCCTGGAAGCGTCCAAGGTCAGGTTGGATGGGGCTTGGAGCAACCCGGGCTAGTGGAAGGTGTCCCTGCCCATGGCAGGGGGTGGAACTGGATGAGCTTTAAGATCCCTTCCAACCCAAACCGTTCCATGATCCCATGTCCCAAAGCCTCACCTCCCTCTGTAAGGTGGGCTCACACAGACAAAGAGTTACAGGGTCAAGCAGCAGCTCAATGCAGAGCAAGAARCTCCAAGAGGATGAAAGGAGGATTCTGATCCTGCAGGGATCACTGCCAAGGATGCACAGAGCTGTAACATCACCCAGAGCTGTCTCCATGCTGCACTTACACGATCTGACATACACAACACTACTCCCTGCCCTTGCAAGAGACACCTCCAAGCCTTCCCTCCATGCAGGAGTCGATTGCTGACGGATATGGGGTGTTCAAGCACCAGCCTGACCTGCTCTGACCAACTCTTGCACACTGCTGAGCTCTGAACACAGACAGCTCACCCGGGGAGGAGAGAGGGGCAGCCAGCAGTTCACCTCGGAATGAAGCCAGGTCAAATGCCTCTGTTCCCATTGCAAGGGCTGTGTGATTCCCTAACAGAGTGCTGCCTCCCAGCTTCAAGGAGATTATTTCCAGGGCTGCTTCCCTGTTCAAGTACCTTTAATTTCAAAAACCACCTACTTGAAAGACACTGCCTGTATAAAGAAAAAAAAAAAGAGGTATTAAAGAGCATCAAAACTGGAGTTTACACACCAAAAGAGAAAGATTTACTGTCCCAAATGTCCTCCCTCCTTCCTCTCTGCATCAACACATCTCTGGATTAATTAACAGAGTCTGGGGATTGACAGCAGTTTTGAACAGTCTTTGGAGAGAAGTGAGGAACAGGAGTTTCCAACTGGCTTAGAAGGAGCTGTGATGGGAACAGGGGATCCAGAGAACTTTTCAAGTGCAGGATGAGGCAGCAAAGCCAAAGAGGATCCATGTCCCTAAGTCATAAGCACAGCTTAAGGGAATGAACTGCACCAAAGCATTAACTCTCGAACAACACTGGTGTGAATCAGAAATTCTGAGTCTTCAGGGCATAAACCCCTGAATGACATTCATAGACATGAATGAGGAAACAGCCCTTACCTGCCATGCCTCACATTCAAAGAGAGCAGCACGTGCTCCTGAGCGCTGGCACAGGATYGGGACACACGGGCACATGGAGGAACCAGAACATTGACTTGACAGCTGGTATCCCAACAATTTACTGGGGATCACRTTGTAGCTGAGGGGGATTATTTCTSTCAGCTTTGTTAAATAGCTGTTCCTGCCCACAGAATGGTCTTTCCCTGTTAAGTTTCTGCCTGCTCGCAGAAGCTTCGCAGCATCAAGAGGTCACTGCCCCTACCAGCACTGCGAGCTGCTGCTTGAAACCAGGAATGTATGGATCTTTATAAAGCCCCTTCCAAGTATCCTGCAATGCAGAGGGAAGCTGAGGGCACTCTGCTCCCTGAATTCCTCCTCTTGCCTTTTTATTTTGGTGCARTGACTGGACAGAGCTCAAACCCCAGCTCGGATTTACTGCACCAGCTCTTCCTCAAAAACTCATTTCCACCCAGATTTCCACCACCAAATCCTCTGTTGTTCCTGTTCCAGAGGATGAGCTTTGCAGCTCAGCTACACAACTCCCTGTGTCTGGTGACAAAGGGACAGCGCTCGGCCGCACGTGGCCGAAATCAGGACTCTACTTACAAGGGCTTTACATCCAACCTCATCCTACTGGCCCTGCACAGACTGGGGCACTGGGCTAAAATAAAGATCCCTCCCAACCAGGATTATCCTCTRGACAGAGAGGAACAGCTTAAGCACTGAAGCAATACCAGGATGCATGTTTAGACCAGCAAATACATCAGCACAAACCTGCCACTTCTCGCTGCTTGAACACTTAAGCTGTTTCTCCAGCCTGGCTGTAAAGCTTTTCCATTCATTTTCAAGACGCCAAAGGATTAAGGCTGGGAAGCGGCTGGGCAGGGAGTTGCACCTTGATGGRGTGACCATCCCTGCAGGATTCAAGGCCAAGATCACAGAAAGGGCTCACGAAAAAACACACCCTTTGGAAAAAGGGCTGTGGCTCCAAGATGGAGAGACACTGCAAGAGAAAGAAATGGGCAAAGACATGCACAAGGCCAAAGGAAAGATGGATGAGTTCTCCTACCAACCASGGAACTTGGTTCTTGGAGGGAAAAAACTGCCCATGGGAGTGAGTGAGACCAACCTGACACCAGCTGCACCACACCTCTGCCATCCCACTGGAGGSACGGGATGAATGGTGCTTTGCAYGTGGACTCAAAAATACYATGGGTTTAATTRTTGAATGAATCATGGAATGGTTTSRGTTAGAAAGGTCCTTAAAGCTCATCCAGTCYCACCCCCTGCCATGGGCAGGGACACCTTCCACTAKCCCAGGTTGCTCCAAGCCCCRACCAGCCTGGCCTTGGACACTTCCAGGGACGGCGCAGTCACAGCTTCTCTGGGAAACCTGTGCCATGGCCTCCCCACCCTCACAGGGAAGAAGCTTCCATATGGCCTATCCGAGGTTCTCAGGAAGGTGAGGCAGCTGGGATTGCTTTAACACAGGGATTGAAGAGCTATGCAAATGTCTACTCTTCCTCCAGATGTTATCAATTAATTAGGTACAGCTCAAACCTCCGAGATGGAAGCAACAAAAGGAAAGACACTCGCTTCGTGCCTCCAAGACTTCCCCAAATCAATTTGAAGTCTTTAAAGTGAAACCCCAGCCGTGATTATTAATCTCCATCGCCGTGTTAGAAAGATTAAGATTTCATTTCTAGGAATTATTTGAGATTTAGGCTCAATTTAGAGACATCAACCGCAGAATAAACAGATGCAAAGCAGGTTTAATCCCTTAAAAAGCACAGCTGGGGATTTCTACTGGGCAGACTGAAAAATTAACTCTGAAAAAGAAGGTGCATCTCCAGCAGCTACAGCTRGGTCATAGAATCATGGAATATCCTGAGCTGGAAGGGATCATAGAAGACCAACTCCAGACACCCAACAGGTCAGCAGCTCTCCGTCCCTGTCAGCATGAGGTGACACCCACAGGCCACCAAACACACATCTCAAGAGCCCCTAAACTGCAGGATTCCCACTGCACCTCCTTGGAAGTGTTTGTTAGGCAAGTTTCCCTCTCCCCAGCCTCCTGCTCGGGTCAGCAGCTCTCCTTCCTGGCCAAAGACACCTCAAAGCACACACATACTCAGGTAAACACAGGATGCTCACTCCTCTCCCAGCAAACCTTGGGATAGGGGCTGGATTTCTTTAGGGAGGAGCACAGTCCTCCTTCCCAAACAATCAACTCTCCCACACCGCCAACTTTTAAGAGGGCACAAGCTCCACTTCTGGCTTCAGGCCTCACCGTGGGTGTGGACCAAGCCAAGCCCTTCCCTGGGCCACCTTCCCAATCCCAGACACACTCCAGGTGTGTCTGATCCATATGTCTGGTGAGTGTTTCTGCAGAGTCAGCAAAACAAGGAGCTTTCYCCAGAGCCTCGTGAGTATGACACAAACACAGGGACAGAGATCCAGCCAGRGAGCTGGACTGTTTGGATAGAGATTGGATAAAACTCACACCTCAAGCTGGGCTGCCCTGGGCATGGAGCCAGTCCAGAGGAGGCCAYGGAGATGCTCCMAGGGCTGGAGCCCCTCTGCTCTGGAGCCAGGCTGGGAGAGCTGGGGRTGTTCACCTGGAGARGRGAAGGATCCAGGGAGACCTCAGAGCCCCTSCCAGTGCCTAAAGGGGCTCCAGGAGAGCTGGAGAGGGACTTGGGACAAGGTATGGAGGGACAGGACACAGGGAATGGCTTCCCAGTGCCCGACGGCAGGGTTAGATGGGATATTGGGAAAGAATTGTTCCCTGTGAGGGTGGGGAGGCCCTGGCACAGGTTGCCCAGAGAAGCTGTGGCTGCCCCTGGATCCCTGGAAGTGTCCAAGGCCAGGCTGGACGGGGCTTGGAGCAATCTGGGCTAGTGGAACGTTCCCTGCCTATGGCAGGGGTGGCACTGGATGAGCTTTAAGGTCCCTTCCATCCCAAACCATTCCATGATTCTATGAAATCTCACTCCTCACCTGCACCACACAAGATGTGAAACAGCCCGATCATCCCCCTGCATCCAGCCATTTCCCACCCTCCTGCTCCAATACTCTCTGCTGAAGGATGAGGCCTGAATTCCCCCTGCATCTCTCCCGCACCAGCTCCAACACAACCCAGGAGCCCTCAGCAGGGCCACACTCGCAGCTCCTGAGCTCCTTCCAGCTGGAGAAATCTATCTGCAGCAACAAGTTATTTTGGCAGGAACCTCCCAGCAAAGTCAGCTGAAGATGCACAAGTTYCACAGCGAAATCCCACGGGAGCACTGCCTCACCGCTGCACAACCCCCCTGATCCCAACGGGAAATGACACRTGGCCACAGCACTGAAATTAATAATTGTTTTCTTTCCATCATCAGTTATTGTYGCAGCCTCGGGAAAGCAGGCAAAAACGGAGCCAGGGCACTCCAACTCTGCTGGAAGGGGGAAGCTCACACGGCTGCCTACAGTAAATCCTTAATCCCTAGGAAAGGCAGGAAGTTCTTCAGGGCTGACAGCAGATTTCCAGAGCAAGGAAATTGGTGATGACAAACACCCCTTGGCTGATGGGCGCTAGGATTCCGTCAGGGTTTGGAGCAGACTAACGAAATATAAACTATTAAATGAAGAAGTTGAAGTGGGGAGAGTTGGTGTCAATGTTTGTGTGGCCAATCCCTCTGGATCAGCTGAAAAAGCAGGAAAAGCAGAGCAGATCCTAGGGTTTGGCAGCAACGCCCTAGGAGAATGTTTTACAAGTTCCAAGGGCCCAAAAAAGGGAAATTATCAGAGAAAAACCAGATCTGACCCCGTGGAGCATCCCTCATCCTCGGGATGAGCAAGAACTTGGGAAAATGCTAAAGTTTTGTCCTTGAGTGCTTGTGGAGCACTTGGGATGTGGATTCAGGCCTTGACACCGAGGTCCCTCGAGTCCTGGTCACCCCTCTGACAGCCACCGTGTGGTGGTGGCTTGGGCTGGGATGGCAGGATAACGATGAATTAGAGCCAAAATTAAACTGGATTGTAATCAGAATAAAGMTGAATTATAACCAGGATATAGCTGAATTATAGCCAAAGTACAGGCCAAATTATAACCAGAATAATGCCAAATTATACACAGAATAAAGATGAGTACTGACAAGAATTAAGTCAAATTTTAACCAGAATGAAGCCAAATTATGACCAAAATAAACCTGAATTATGCCCAGAATAATGCTAAATTATAACCACTGAATAAGTCAAATTATAACCAGAATAATGCCAAATTATACCGACAATGAAGCTGAACTATAATCAGGATATAACCAAATTATGACGAAAATAAAGCTGAATTACACTTGGACTAAAGATGAACTATAGCCAGAATAAAGATGAATTATAACCAAAGTATAAGCCCAATTATAACCAGAATAATGCCAAATTATACCCAGAATAAAACCAAATTATACCCAGAAAGAATCCAAGTTATGATCAAAATAAAGCTGAATTCGCCCCATAATAAGGATGACTTATAACCAAAATGAAGCCAAACTACAACCAAAGTAAAGCCAAACTATAACCGGGATAAAGCCAAATTATGACCAAAATAAAACTGAATTACAACCACAATTACACTGAATTACAACCAAAATAAAACCAACTTATGACCAAAATAAAGCCGAATTATACCCAGAATAACACTGAATTATAACCAAACTAACAGCGAACTACAACCAAAGTAAAGCCGAATTATAACCAGAATAAAGTCCAATTATAACCAAAATCACGTCGAATCACACCCGGATAACGCTGATTTATAACCAAAACAAGGCTGGGTCGCTGCCGGCCCAGGGCAGGACCCGGGAACCGGCGGAGGGTCGGGGGATCCGGGGGACGGTCCGGGCCCCCTTAGGGGGTGCGGGGGTGTTTGGGGGGGCCCGTGCCCCCTCAGCGGGACCGYCGTGCCCCGCGCCCGCGCGGGCCGTCACCTCGCAGCTGAACTCCATCTCGGCGTCCATGGTGGCGATGCGCACGGTGAAGGTCTTGGGCTGCTTGCGCTTGAGGGAGCTGAAGCTCATGCGGGACGCGATGGCCCCGGCCATGGCGGCGCGGCGCGGTCAGCGCGGCGGCGGCGCCATGGCGGCCTGGCCCCGCCCCCCGGCGAGCCATTGGCCCCGCCGCGCCGTGCGCCCGCCCCCGCCGCTCGGCGCAGCCAATAGAAAGGGCCGTGCTGGAGAGGAGGGMGCGGGAGCGGCTGTGATTGGGCAGAGCGGACGCCGGTCAAGGAGCAGGGGCGTGGTGAGGCGGGGCCATTGAGCGCGGGGTGAGGAAGCGATGGCTCGTGGCGGTGTCGCCCCCTGGCGGCGGGCGGAGAGCGCGGCAGGCGCGGGCGTGGGAGGGGCGGGCACGGGACCCGCCGTGGGGGACACGGGGACACGAGGTGGGGCCGGGGGCCGGAGGTGTCCGTGGGTGTCCGGGGCCAGTGGCGTGTCCGGGGTTCGGAGAGTCTCTGGAGGGCCAGTGGGGTGTCCGGGGTCTGTGGAATATGCGGTGTGTGTGGGGAGTCCGGGGTCCCTGGGATGTCCGGGGTCCATGAAGCGTCAGGAGTTCGCGGAGTGTCAGGGGTCCGGGTGTGTCCATGGATGTCCGGGATCACTGGGGTGTCAGGGGACCTGGCGTGTCGGAGGTCCGTGGMGTGTCAGGGATCCCTGGGATGTCCGCGGTCCGTGGGTGTCGGTGGTCCGTGGGGTGCCAGAGGTCTGTGGGTGTCCGGGGGTGTCCGTAGTTGTCCAGAGTCCGTGAGGTACAAGGGGTCCTTAGGGTTTCAGGGATCCCTGAGGTGTCTGGGGTTTGTGGGGCCGTGAAATGTCCCCACAGCCTCCAGTGTCGCCGGTGCCGTGGGGTGACCCGGTGTCACGGGTGTCCCCGGTGCCGTGGGTGTCCCCGCGGGACGGGGCTCCCCGGGTGACGCGGGACACGGGCTGCTGCCCCCTCGGTGGTTGCCGGGGCGAGGGGACCCACGCGGTCCAGGGGGGACCCGGGTGTGCGGGCTCGTGGGTGGGGGCAGAGAYTGGGACCAGCGCCCGGGGCGGGCGGGGACACGCGGCAGGACCGGGACTGGGGCTGGGACTGGGGCTGGGACCAGCGCGAGGTAACGGGACGGGACTGGCACCAACACCGGGACACGGGACGGGACTGGGAGCGGAACCAGCTGCGGTAATGGAATTGGGACCGGGGACGCGACCGTCGCTGGGATGATGGGACGGTGACTGGGACCAGCACCAGGGCAAGGGGACGGGACTGCGACCCCGATCGGCTTAGGATAACGGGCTGGGAACTGGGACGAGCAGGGGGCAACGAAACAGAAACTGGGACCAGCTCAGAGTTACCGGGACAGAAACCAAGTCCAGGGCGGAGATAATGGGAAGGGACTGGCATCAGTTCGGAGTTACTAGGACGGGAACTGGGAACAGTTTAGGGATACTGTGAGGGGAACTGAGACCAACACGAGGATTACGGAGTGGGAATCGGGACGGAGCGGTTCAGGGATATTGGGACGGAAACCGGGACCTTCACGGGAATATCGAAACGGGAACTGGGATCAGCACGGGGTAACGGGAAGGGAACTGGGACCAGTGCGGGGTTACTGGGACGGGAACTGGAACCAGTACGGGGGAACGGGGCGGACCTGAACGCGGCAGAAGCAGGAGGGGGAAGGAACCAGCGGGAGCTGAGAAGCCCCGCTGACACCCCCGGGGGGACCCAGGCGTCCGGCAGCGGCCCCCGCCCCCGCAGAGGGAAGAACGGGGCCTCTGTCCCCGCGGGGACAATGGGGACATTGACAGGGGCCCCGCGGCTCCCCGCTGCCCCCCYAGGACCCCCCATGGCAGAAAGCGATGACCCCGCCCGCCGGGACCCCGCCCCCGCCGGCCCCCCCACGCAGGTACGGAGGAATGTGGGGATGTATAGGGGTTGGGGGGGCTCGTGGGGAGCTACGGGGGGGTTATAGGGTTTGGGAGGGCTCATGGGGAGCCATGGAGGGCTACGRGGCACCCAAGGGAGCTCGAGGGGCTGGAGGTCCATGGGGAGCTATGGAGGAGCAAAGGGGATCATGGGAGACCCAAGGGAGCTCGGGGGGGACGTGGAATTTTGGGTGGTGTGGGGAAACCCAAGGCTCCATAGGGACTTATGGAGCACAAGGGGGGAGCCCTGCGGAACTGGGGGGGCATTTTAGGGTGCAAAGATAAATTGGGGTAGGCGGGCTGGTAGAGACCCTGGCAGACTGGGGGGCAGTAGCGGGTTGGGGGGGTCCTTCCTTGGACCCCCCGCCATGGTTGACCCTCCCTGCCCAGCCCTGCCGGCCCGTGCCGAGGGTCCACGCCTTCGGGAAGGGGGGGCAGGCGCTGCGGAGAGACCCCCGCACCCCCCCTGCCATGCAGGGCTGGCTGCACAAGCAGGTGAGGCGGGGGGCGCGGGGAGGGCTGGGAAGGGGGTCCAGGGGTGTGTATGGGGTTTGAGGTGCCGAGTTCTGGGGCTGTTTGTGGGATTTTGGGGATCAGAAAGGGTTTGAGGGGGGTCTGGGGCAGTGCAGGGTGTTGGAGGGGTTGTGGGATTCGGGGGACCTGGGGTGGTGGGGAGGAGGTGGAGGGTGTACAAGGTTGGGGATGTCTGGAATGTTGGGGGGTCCTGGGGCTGGCTATGGGGTTTASGGGGGGATCAGAGGGGACTGGGGGGATCTGGGGTGGTGAGGGAGGGTTATGGGATTGGGGCGTTATGGGAGATCAGAGACACTTGGTCGGTCTGAGGCAGTTGGGGGTGGTTATGGGGTCTGGGATGGAAGAGGGTGTTGGGGGGGGTTTATGGGGTTTGCGGTGATTTGGAATGGCAGGGAGGTTATGGGGTTTGGGGAACTGGTGTGGCAGGGAATCTCAGAGGGTTATGAGGTTGGGAGGATCAGAAGGGTTTGGGGGGTCTGGAGCAGCAGAGGGTCCCGAGAGGTGTGAGGGGCTGTGGGGGCTCAGCTCCCTTCCCGCCCCTCTCCCAGGACAGCTCGGGGCTGCGGCTCTGGAAGCGCCGCTGGTTTGTGCTGGTGGATCTCTGCCTCTACTACTACCGGGGTGAGGRGGGTCGGGGGGGTATGGCGATCCCCGAGGGCATGGGGACCTGGGGATGAGGGGGGCTTGGGTGACCTGGGGTCCCTGGAGGGGTCAGCGATCCCGGGGTGTCCTTGGGTCATCGCGGATTCCCGGGGGGGAACAGCGGTCCTGGGTTTTTGAGGTTCGCTGGGGGGATCAGGGTTCCTGGAGTGTCGGAGAGTCCTTGTGGGTGCAGGAATCCTGGGGGATTGGGGGTCCCTGCGATGTCGGAGATCCCTGGGGCAGTCAGGGATCGCAGTGGAATCAAGGATCGCTGGGGCGTTAGAGGGTCTCTGGGGAGTCAGGGATCCCTGAGGAACTGGGGCACCCTGAAGCATTGGTAATTCCTGGGGGTTCAGGGAACCCTCGGGATCGGGAGTCTCTGGGGCATTTGGGAGTCTCTGGGGGTCCAGGGAACCCTGAGGACTGGGAGTCCCTGGGGCACTGGGGGTCCTTGGGGGATTGGAGGGGTCCTTGATGGGATTCTAAGGTCTGGGGGCCCCTGGGAGGTTTGGGGACAGCCGGTGGGACTCAGAAGASGTCCCCGGCATCCCCCTGATGGTGCTGGAAATCTCGGGGTGCAGATGGGGGCTCTGGTGCCCCCCACTGTGACCCCCCTCTGCCCCCCAGACAGCAGCGAGCAGCGAGTGCGGGGCGGGCTCCCCCTGCCCGGCTACCAGATCCGCGTCCTGCCCCCCGCGCCCCGCGCCCCCCGAGCCCCCCAGTTCCTCTTCACGGTCAGCACCGGCCCCCTGGGTCCCCAGATCCGGGGGTGCCCTGGGTGGGGGGGACGGGGTCCGGACACCTGAGTCCCCTCTACCAAGGCCCCCCCATTCCCAGGCTGAGCACCCCGGGATGCGRACGTACTGCCTGGGGGCTGAGACCCCCGAGGAGCTGCACGCCTGGGTCTGCGCCCTGCGCCGGGGGGCATCGCCCCTGCCCGGGTGAGTGTGGTGTGGGGGGCACCGGGGGGCACTGGGGGCCCTGGGTCCATGGGGGGGGCACAGGGGGCTGGGTACTGAGAGGTTTGGGGGATCCCACGCGGCAGGAGGAGGTTGGAAGCTTTGGCGGGGTCAGAGAGGGTTTGGGGAGTCCGGGGTGGGGGTCACAGAGGATTTGGGGGATCTTGAGTGCAGTTAACCCTTTAACCCCTCTTTTCTCGCCCCTTCCCAGCTCCCCCCGCTCCCTCTCCCTGCAGAYATCCCAGGAATCCCGGAGTGAGGGTTCCCCCYCGCCCCCATTGTCCACCCGCCCCYCTGGCCGGTCCTCCCTGTGCCCCCCGGGGGAGGGGCTGGGGGACCCACCCGTGCCCCTTCCTCGCTGCTCTCCGGTCCCTCCACTGCCCCCCAGCAAGGTGAGGTGGGCGCGGGGGGGCACTGGGACTCCTAGTTTGGGGGGGGATATGGGGGGGCAGTTACTGGGGTGATTGCGGTGCAGGTCTGTGGGGCGGGAGCGGTTATGGGGGAGGTTGGGGCGACAGAGAGGTGGGAGGGGGTTATGGGGCAAAATGGGTGGTATGGGGCAGAAGGAACTATGGGGCAGAGGGAGGGCTCTGGGCCGAGTGGGGGGACTATAGGGGAGAGAGGCGGAGGGTCTGGGGCAGGAGCGGCTGTGGGGACGCGGCTGGCCCGGCCGGAGCAGCGCTCCCTGTGCCCTCCCTCAGGTGCCCGCAGCCCAGGAGGAGCTCCCAGGGTTTCCCCCCAGGACCGGGGACACACGGTGGGGACTGCGAGGAYCCCCCGAGCCCGCGCCCGCAGGTGAGACCCGGCCCCGCCCGCGCCCCTCGGACAAATGACCACGCCKATGCTGACCCCTCCTCCCTCAGGGCGGAGCCCGCGGACGCCCCGCCCCCCTGGGGCAGAGCCGGAGCCGCCGCCGGAGAGAGACATCGCCGCCAATCAGCCGCCGGCCTCTCCAGCCGCCTCTTCTGATTGGCTGCCGAGCGCCGCCGAGCCCGCGGGCCCCGCCCCTTCTCCGGCATCCAATGAGGCGTCGCGTCGGCGGCGGGCGGGGGCGAGTGGGCGCGGCTGGGCGCGCGAAGGCGCGGCCGGGCGGCCAATCAGAATCACGCTGCTGCAGKCCAGCTTCTGAGGGGCCGGGGGCGGGCCCGGGGGGGCGGGTCCCGGTGGCCACGCCCCGCGCGCGGCCCCGCCCCGGTGCGGAAGATGGCGGCGGGAGCGCGCGGCGGGAGCGCGGCGCTGCGGCGGCTGCGGGGCGGGGGCGCGGGCGCGGCCCCGCGGGGCGCGCGGTGAGTGGGGACCCCCGGGCGGGGACCCCCCGGAAACCCCCGCCCTGAGAGCCCCCGCGGCCTCCCCGGATCCCGCGTCCCCCCCCGGACTCTGCATCCCTGCCGCTCCCCGCATCTCCCCGGGCAGGGACACCCCGCGTCCTCCCCCTGGACCCTGCATCTTCCCCGGACCCCGCATTCTCTCTGCTTCCCGCATCCCTCTGGGCAGGGACCCTCGAGCGGGGATCCCGCCTCTGAGCCCCTTAGGCCCAGATCTCCCCCGGACCCTGCATGTCCCCCGGATCCCACCTCTCCTCCCCGGACCCCGCGGGCCCCCGGCGGGGACCTCTCAGCCTCCGCTCCCGAACCTCCTGACCCGCCCCTGGACCCCGCATCTCCCCCGCTTTCCGCATCCCCCCGCTCCCCGCATCTCCCCCGCACACCACTCCCCTGCGCTCCCTGATCCCCCCCCGGACCCCGCATCTCCCCCRGACTCCGGACCCTGCATCCCCCCAGGCCGGGACACCCGCACCCCCCGCCCCTGATCCCCCCGATCCCCACCCTGGACCCCACATCTTCCCCGGACCCCTCACCCCCCCGCTCCCCACATCCCCCTGGGCGGGGACCCCGCACCCTCCAAATCTGAGCCCCCTGAGCCCTCCCCGGACCCCGCGGGCGGCCCCTGCAGTGGCCCCACGGTCGTTGCCTCACYGGGGACAAAGGTCCGGCTGCAGCTCGGACCCAGGGCCGAGGGGCCCTGTCCCCCCCCCGCCGCTGCCCTGGGAAGGGGGGGCCCGACCTTCGCATCCCCCGGGGACACTGGAGCCACCCCAGGGGCTGATGGGGGGTCCCGGGGGGACAGCTGCTCCCATCGCCCCGTGTCCCCTTGCCCATGGAGGGGTCACCATCACTGGAGCAGCCCCTGGGTGGAGGGGATCCTTTGGGCGGATGCCCCCATTGCCCCACGTCCCCTTGCCCATGGAGGGAATCATTGTCACTGGAGTGGGCCTGGGGCTGAGGGGAGTTCCATGGGAGGCTGCCCCCCTCACCTCACATCCCCACGCTGGTGCCGTTGGGGCAGCATGGTCAAAATCCCTCTGGATTCTGGGATTCATCTGGATTCAGAGAGACTGGAACTGGGGACAGACCACCCCAGAACTGGGGCAGGGCTCCCGGCATGAACTGAGTGGAAGCTGGTGAAGTCCCAGGGCTCCCCGGATGCCGGACAATGGAGGCAGCTGCCCGCAGGACTGGCAGAGGCCTCTGGATCCCGTTTTGCCCTCCAGCCGCTCGTTCCCGGTCATTCCCGGCGTCTCCCCTGACCCACTGTCCTGCAGGGGGTACTCCAGGGATGCCGAGGGCAGCTGGTTCCGCTCCCTCTTCGTGCACAAGGTGGATCCGCGCAAGGACGCGCATTCCAACCTCCTCTCCAAGAAGGAGACCAGCAACCTCTACAAGATCCAGTGTGAGTGCTCCTGCCGGGAGCCAGGGGCTGGGGAGGGCACAGAGGGGGTGCACCCCACTGTGCTGCCCCTCCTCACCCATTGGGACCCCCATTCCCGCATCCCCCCCCTTCCTTCCCCGCTTCCCAGCCCCTCTTTCCCGTCCCTGCAGTTCACAACGTGAAGCCGGAATGCCTGGAAGCCTACAACAAGCTGACGTGAGCACTTGGAGGGGGCCTTCCCGGCATCCCAGCGGGATCTTGGGGTGCTGCTCTGCAGTGAAAGGGGTGGGGGGGCTCGTGCAGAGCTCCTGGGTGTATCCATATCCTTGCTCCATGCCTCAGTTTCCCTSTCTGTAAAAAGGGTGCATCCCCCAGGCTGCTCCAGATCCTGTTCGGGCAAACCCTGGGAGGGCAAAGGGGGGTACAGGGAGGGTTTTGAGGTGCTGCCCCTCACCCCACTTCCCCYCCCGTGCCCCTGCAGAGAGGAGGTGCTGCCCAAGCTCCACTCGGACCCTGACTACCCCTGTGACCTGGTGGGCAACTGGAACACGTGGTACGGCGAGCAGGACCAGGCAGGTGAGGGCGGGCGGCGGCTCCCGGTGCCTCCGCTGCCAAAGGCGGGGATTTTGGTGGGATTTTGGGGTTCTGGCTCCCCTCCCCACCCCCAAAACCCTCTTTGCAGTGCACCTATGGCGCTTCTCCGGGGGGTACCCGGCACTCATGGACTGCATGAGCAAGCTCAGGCAGAACAAGGTACCACCGGGGTGGGGGCGAGGCCCCTCTGCCCGGCACCCCCGGCCCGCCTCGCCCCCACCCCCACACCCCCGGCTGGGGCTGTCCCCAGGAGTACCTGGACTTCCGCAAGGAGAGGAGCCGGATGCTGCTGTCCCGCAGGAACCAGCTGCTCCTGGAATTCAGCTTCTGGAACGAGCCCCAGCCCCGCCAGGGACCAAAYATCTACGAGCTGAGGACCTACAAGCTGAAGGTGGGGGTCAGGCTGTGCCTCGGGGGTGTCTTTGGGCTGATATACCCCAGGTTTTGGGGGCAGCCCCCCAAAATTCCTTCCTCCTGSGTGAGGAGACCCCAAGCAGGGTGAGCAGGGGGGCTCTGACTGGTTTTCCTCCCCTGTTTCCAGCCAGGGACCATGATCGAATGGGGCAACAACTGGTAAGCCACTGGTTTCCCAGCACAGAGGGAGCCAAGGTGGGAAAAGGTCCCTCTGGAGCAGGAGGGACCCCTGGGGCAGCCCCCCACGTGTCCCCTGCTTCRTGCAGGGCTCGGGCCATTAAGTACCGGCAGGAGAACCAGGAGGCAGTTGGGGGGTTCTTCTCCCAGATCGGGGAGCTCTACGTGGTGCATCACCTCTGGGGTAAGGGAGGCTCACCCCTGGGACACCCCCGGCACGGGGGCTGGGCTGGGGTGGCTCAGGTTGCCACCCCCATCCTCTCCCCACAGCCTACAGGGATCTGCAGTCCCGGGAGGAGACGAGGAATGCAGCCTGGAGGAAGAGGGGCTGGGATGAGAACGTGTATTACACTGGTGAGTGGGACCCCCGCCCGCTTTGGGGACCCCTTGCCCGTGCTGGGGACCCCATCCCACCCTGGAGACCCCCCTGCCCTCACCTCTCTCTCCTTTCCTTCCCCAGTCCCGCTGATCCGCACCATGGAATCCCGGATAATGATTCCCCTGAAGATCTCACCCCTGCAGTGATTGGGGGGCCGTGCCGGGGGGGCTCTCCCTGCACCCCCAGGGGCTCCTTGCCTGCGCCCTGGCCCTGCTGGGGAAGGGCTGGGGGGGCTCTGCTCCCCGTCCGGCTCCCAGCTCTCCCCCCAACCCTGTTTTGGGGTGCTCCGTGGGGGTTGAGAGCGGGGAGGGGAAGGTGGGAGCCCCCCATCCTGTGGTGGTCCCCAGGATGGTGCTGCCAGGGGGACTGGGCAGGCTGCAGAGGTGGGGGGGGGGCTTAATTGCTCCTGATGAGCCCAGCGGGTGCCTTTGCTGCCAATTAAATATTTAATATGCCAAAGCCTGGGCCCCTCTTGGGGTGGGGGGGGGCGGTACTGGGGGTGCTTGGTGTGACCCCCCAGCCTGCTGTCACCCAGGGGCTGCCCTGCCCAATGCAATGGGTGCCCCTGCACCAAAGGACCCCCACCCGTGGGTGCTGTGATACACCGAGGTCYCCCCCCCCAAAACCCCAGTGTACCCCCAGTGCCACTGGGAACCCCATGCCAAGCCCATGGATACCCCCAAGTGCCATCAGGGACCCCATCCCAAGCCCCTGAATACCCCCCTGTGCCACTGGGGACCCCAATCCGTGCCCTACTCCAAGCCCATGGATACTCCCAGTGCCACTGGGGACCTCATCCCAAGCCCCTGGATTCCCCCAGTGCCATTGGGGACCCCACCCCGTGCCCTYTCCAAGCCCATGGATACCCCCAAGTGCCRTTAGGGACCCCATCCCATGCCTACCCAAACCCATGGATACCCTGAGTGCCACTGAGGACCCCTGTCCTGTGCCCTTCCCATACCCCTGAATCCCCCTGGTGCCACTGAGAACCCCCTCCGATGGTCCCCCAAGCCCATGGATATCCCCAGTGCTACTCAGGACCCCATCCCAAGCTTCTCCTCAGCCCTTGGATATCCCCCCAGTGCCACTGGACACCTCATCCCAAGCCTCTGAATACTGTSCAGTGCTACTGTGGACACCATCCCATGAACACCCAAACCCATGGATCCCCCAGTGCCATTGGGAACCCCATTCCAAGCCCCCCCTAAGCCCATGGATCCCCCCCACCATCACTGAGGACCCGATCTCGTGCCCCCCCCAAACCCCGTGTGCCCCCCGCCCCACTGGGGATCCCATTCCAAGTGCATGGATACCCCACAGTGCCTCTGGACTCCCACCCCCAGGGCTGCCCCCCCATCCGGGTTTGTGAATGGGGGCGCGGCCACAGCCCTTAATTAACCACGCCCCATCCCCATAAACCACGCCCGATTAATGAGGCCACGCCCCCCACGCGCGTCGCGGGTCCTCCGGGGTGCCGGCGTCCGCTAGGGGGCGCCTGTGGAAGTGGTGGCCGCTCGCGCCGCTCCACGCCGCGCTCTGTTGTTCCGTGACGTCACTTCCGTGARCGCGGAGGCGAGGGAGCGGTGAGTGCGGGGGGCGAACTCGGACYCCTGTGAGGGAAGGGGGGAAATGGCCCTGGGCCCCTTGGGCCGGGGGGCGGAAGGTCCCGGCCCGGTGTGCTGGGGGCTCGGTGGAAGGAGAAGGTCCTGGTGTGGGGGGTTCTGGAGAGGCGAAGGCTCCATGCTGGGGGTCTAGAGGAGCATTGAGGCCCTCGGCTCGGTGTGCTGGGGGGCTGGGGGGCTCTGGAGAGCGGACAGTCCCGGACCTGAGGGTGTTGRGAGAGCTCTGGAGGAGTGAAGGGGTCTGGGCCGGTGTGCTGAGGGTCTGGGGAGCTCTGGAGGAGCGGATAGTCCCGGGCCTGAGGGTGTTGGGGGGCTCTGGAGGAGTGGAGGGTTCTGGGCCTGTTGTGCTGGGGGACTCTGGTGAGGCAGAAGCCTTGGAGACTGGGATGCGCAAGGGCAGTGGAGCCCCCGGGCCGTTTATACTGGAATCTGGGGGGCTCCGGAGGGGTTGAACCCCCGGCCCCGGTGTGCTGGGGGTCTCGAGGGGGCTCAGTGGGAGGAGAGRGGCTGTGGTGGAGCGGAGACCCCGGGCCCGCTGTGCTGGTGGAGCTCAGAGCTGGTCTGGGGGAGCCTGGCGAGAGCTTGGAGGGGATGGGAGGCGCAGGGTGTGGGGAGGTGCCGGGGACACTGCGAGGYTGACGGGGGGAGCCCGGGATAGCCCCGATCCCGGGCAGGTTTGGCCCCCACTGACTCCCCTGTGGCCCTTCCCTCAGTGCTGGCAGCACCATGTCCTCCGAGTCCAGCAAGAAGAGGAAGCCCAAGGTGATCCGCACAGATGGGGTCCCATCTGAGGGCAAGCGGGGCAAGGGCGACGCCGACCAGGTATGGACCTGCCCAGGGACCTGCCCACACCCCCTCTGTGCTGGCTCGGCTTTCCCTGCTGGAAAACAGAATGCCCAGAGAAGCTGTGGCTGCCCCATCCTGGAAGTATCCAAGGCCAGGTTGGATGGGGCTTGGAGCAACGTGGGCTAGTGGAAGGTGCCCCTGCCCATGGGACTGGATGGGTTTTAAAGTCCCTTCCCACCCAAACCATTCTGTGATTCCATGAATTGTGAGACTATTCCCCCAGYTCCTAGTGCCTCTGAAACTCCTGCTGTGAATTCCTGAACCTGCTTCCATCTCTTTCAGGAGACAGAAACGCTCCTCTGGAGAGTGAGCACAAGGCTGGAAGATCCCTCAGGGATTTGCATGGTGCCTTCAAACCCTCCTGTGAGCAGCAGGATAGTGTAGGATCAGCCAGAGTGGGGATGGGGGTGGTAGGAGGATTTACCTTCCTGGTTTATCCTCTGTGGTCATGTAGATCATGGAATATCCTGAGTTGGAAGGGACCCACAAGGGATCATCCAGTCCAACTCCTGGCCCTGCACAGGACACCCCAACAGTGTCAGTTTARATTTATAACAACTAATAAAAGACAGCCTGAACTTCCCAAGTGTTTTAGTGATTGGTGGGGTTGTGTTTGGGATTGTTGGAGCCGAGTCCTCTCCATGTGTAGAGCCATGGGATTCATGGACAGAGCCAGAAATGGCAGTTTGTCCCCCAGGACCCTTTCCAGGTGGGAGGGCTGAGCCATGGGAGGTGTTTTTGCCTTGGCAGGATGTCAGGTACTACAGCGAGGAGAGCGAGGTGGATCTGCGYGACCCCATCAAGGACTACGAGCTCTACAGGGAGACCTGCCAGGAGCTCCAGAGGCTCATGGCAGAGATCCAGGAGCTGAAGAGCCGGGGGATCAAGGAAAATGTAAGGAATGGCCTCGATATGTGGCGTAACGTGTCTGTTGTTTGGTGTTTTCCCGTTAATCCCAGAGGAAAGGCAGCAGAAGCCRTGATGGCTCCTGGGCAGAGTCAGGGAAATGGAACAGTCTCCCTTTCCCAGGCTACTGGGGCAGGAATTCAGCCCCTGGAAATGGAACAGCCTTCCTTGTCCCAGGTTCCTGAGGCAGGAATTGAGATGCTGGAAATGGAACAACCTTCCTTGTCTTGGGCTCCTGGGGCAGGGAATTGAGTTCTGGAAATGGAACAGCCTCCCTTGTCCCGGCCTCCTGGGGCAGGGATTGAGCTCTGGAAATAGAATAGCCTCCCTTGTCCCATGCTCCTGGGACACGTCAGGTGCTTCAGTCTCAACCACCTCTGTTCCTGCTGCTGAGAAAAATCACTGGACTGGGTTTTTTTGAAGCCTGGACCACCCTCCCAATTATTCCCAGCAGTGCCCTGTGATCTGGCAGCAGGAGGCTCCCTCAGAAGCCCCAGTGACATACATGTGGCTCCATAGCAAAGCATGGAGCCCCTTTCGTGCCAGGAATTCCCTGCAGCCAAGGGGCTCCGTGGTGCCAGCKTTCCCTCCTGCTTCCAACCCCGCCCTGTCCTGCTCCTCAGGCCTCGGAGATCGACGAGCGGCGCGTGCAGAGCTGCGTCCACTTCATGACCCTGAAGAAGCTGAACCGCCTGGCTCACATCCGGCTGAAGAAAGGCAGGGATCAGACCCAYGAGGTACCCAGGAGGGGCTGGGAGTGAGGAATGCAGCTTGGGATTTAGGGGGGTCGGAGATGGGGCTGCTCCTGCCTGTTCTGTGTGTGGATGCACATGGTGTGAGGAGTTACACCTCAGCCGGGCTGTGGGGTTTGAGCTGGAGGTTTGTTAGAAGATTACAATCGTGATGAACTCCTGCTGGGTGCAGGGAGCTGYAATTACAATGAATAATGAAGGAGGGGGTGTCTGCTTCTGTCTTGAACATAATGGAGTGTCAGAATGCTCTGTCTCAAGAGTCTGGTGTGCTGCAGGTGTATAAATGGGTGGATGATTGGCCTGGAAGCTCCATACCTGGAGAGGGGACTCTGTGTGCCCCAGCAAATGAGCACTGTCCTGTGCCTTGGCTTTGAAATGTGCTGGAAGGAGCAGAATGAGTCTTGTGTCACAGTCCTTTACTTCTCCAGCCCTTAAAAATGTAATTCTTTCCCCCCAAAATTTTTGCATACCCTAAAACCTGCTGTCCCAAGCTGCTGTGGTGACAGGGGTTTGTAGGTGGCTCTCTTGGGGTGTCTTTCCTGCTCCATCCCTGCTCTGGCCATGTCTGTGTTTCAGGCAAAGCAGAAGGTCGATGCCTATCACCTGCAGCTCCAGAACCTGCTCTACGAGGTGATGCACCTGCAGAAAGAGATCACCAAGTGCCTGGAGTTCAAGTGAGTGTGGCCAGGGAGCAGAGGGACCAATGGTATGTGTGAGATGGGTGGAGGCTTCTGGCATTTGGGRGCTCTTTCCGTGTTTCCTGAGCCTGCTGCAGGAGTGGGTGCTCCAGGTGTTGTGTAATCATGGAGTGGTTTGGGTTRGAAGGGATCTTAAAGCTCATCCAGTCCCACCCCCTGCCATGGGCAAGGACACCTTCCACTAGCCCAAGTTGCTCCAAGCCACATCCAGCCTGGCCTTAGACRCTTCGAGGGATGGGGCAGCCACAGCTTCTCTGGGCAACCTGTGCCAGGGCCTCCCCACCCTACCAGGGAACAATTCCTTCCCAATATCCCATCTAACCCTGCCCTCTGGCAGTGGGAAGCCATTCTGCGTGTCCTGGCACTCCAGGCCCTTGTCTCAAGTCCCTCTCCAGCTCTTTTGGAGCCTCTTCAGGCACAGACAGTGGAGGAGAAAACGAGTTCAGCTCACAGATGGTGGTGGTTCAGAGGGAAGTCGGGGCAGGAAGCACCAGTGGAACACACCCCTGTGGGACACATTGAGTTTGGCTGTGCTGCAGCACTTCCCACCCTTCCCTGATCTGATCCCTGTGTCCTGGCAGGTCCAAACACGAGGAGATCGAGCTGGTGAGCCTGGAGGAGTTCTACAAAGAGGCCCCCCCTGAAATCAGCCGCCCTGCCATCACCCTGACCGAGCCCCACCAGCAGACCCTGGCCCGCCTGGACTGGGAGCTGGAGCAGCGCAAGAGGTGGGTCAGCAGTTGTTCCCACTCCGTGTCCCTGCTCCAGGGATCTGGGCAGACACCTGGAGCTGCTGGGTATSCCTGCTCCAGGCACTGGGAGCTTCTGGGTGTCCTCATTCTGTGTCCCTGCTCCAGGGCTGTGGGCAGACACCCAGAACTGCTGGGTATCCCTGCTGGGTGTCCCTGCTCCAGCCTCTGGGCAAACACCTGGAGCTGCTGGGAGAGCAAATGTGGGGATGAAGGTTTTCGCACCCTCTCGGATCAGTGTGGAACAAAGCATTTATTGTGTGACTGGGAGATTACTTCTGTGTGAAGCTGAGCTTTGCTCCTTGTTCCAAAGGTCAGGGAGTTCTCTTTCTYTGCCTGATGATCCGTGTTCTTCCTGCCGTGCAAGGAGCAAAGGATCCCAGCCTGGCTGGAGCTGCTTCCATTCCATGCCATGGTGTGGAGCTGCCAACCACGCCGGGCTGGGACAGCYCCGTGTCCTGCTGCTGGCGTCACCACTGTCCCAGGGCTCAGCTGCTCCCTGACTCTTGCCCCGTGGGAAAAGCAAACATGACACAGCATTCCTGTGTTTGGATAACAGTCAGGCAGTGTCCAGGACCACCTTCTGGAACGATCGGTTGGAACGTGCTGGTTGGTGCTGCCTCGTGGCAGCTCTCACAGCAGAGCAGTGAGAGGTGCTGGATGCCTCCAACCCCTCGTGCTTCCCCCCTTCCAGACCCTTTCCCTAAAACTTGGCTGCTTTTTCCTGGTGGAAGGCACAGCCAGGATCCTCCAGCCAGCTCTGCCTGTGACACAAGCAGAGGAGTGTCCAGCCTGCAGAGCTCTGGAGGGTCYTGCTTAATGACAATCATTGCAAACCTTGTGGAGACCCCCAGCTGCATATTAAATTTCTGAGAAGCCTTGGAATTCCCAGTCCTCACTCTGTGCTATCTAGGGAATGCCACTGTCCATCTCCCACCACTGCTGAGGTGGGACATGGCCTGTTCAGCTCAAGAGCCAGTGGTGCTTTGGGCACTTTCTAATGCTGTAGGGGTCATCCACATCCATCCATAACTTGGGATGGTATTTTTAGCTGTGCAACCCCATGGAGTGCTGGATGGGCTTTGGACTCTTCCACGAGGTGCCTCTGGAGTGCTGTGCAGGGATTTCAGTAGCCCTGTTCTGGGAAGCTGTGCGAAAACTGCACCTCAAAACTTGYGTAGGAGCYTGTTGGGATRTGCAYTGACCCCCACAAATAGTTTTGCTTYAAAACAGAATCCAAGTCCTGCGAGGTCAGGTCTGTTCCCCTTTAGAGGAGCCTTGTCCTGGGCAGGTCACTTCCATACCCAGTTTCCCTGCTCCTGCTGGGAAAGGGCTTGCAGTCAACAGCAATAAGGAGGTTCTGTGTTCTCCCTAACCATGAGTGGACCCAGGGTTCAGAGCATCGTGGTGAGCTTGGATTTTCCTGAGCTTTCTGTATTAAACTTTGACTGTGTGACATGAAGTGGAAAAGCCTCTCTGGGAGCTTGGAGGGGTCGTGGCTGCTGGCAGCAGTGCCTGGTGTGCGAGCAGATCTCCTGAGGGAAGATCCATTTGCTGCCTCTTCTCAGAGCACAGCATGAAGCTGAGCTTCCCTTTTGTTTCCCTGTTCGTTTTCCATCTCTCATCAGTTCCTTCCTGCCTCCACTTGCCCTTGGCATTAGGAGCTCTGTGTTTGCCCCATGTCTGAGCTCTACTTGTTCCTTGTGTCAGGTCAGGAATGCTGGGGCTCATCATCCAGGTGGACCCCAGCAGGGTTTGTGGCTGTGGTGCATGGCAGTGACAGAATTCCCATCCCTAGGCTGGCRGAGAAGTACAAGGAGTGCCTGACCAGCAAGGAGAAGATCCTGAAGGAGATCGAGGTGAAGAAGGAATATCTAAGCAGCCTACAGCCTCGACTCAACAGCATCATGCAGGTACCTGGGCTCCACAGGAGGTCACATTCCAAGGGGCAACTCCTGGGCTGATTGGGATTTGGAGATGTTTCCTTCCTAGTCAGGATGGGTGAGGAGCAGATCCGCCCCGTACTGAGACCCCTCCGGAGTCTCCTTGTTAATGCGGCAATTCCTGCAGAGCTGCAGCTGCAGGAGCTGCTAAATGAGCCTTTCCCTGGAGAGCCCCACGCAGCTCCAGCCCCCTGYGATTGCCCTGGGAGGGAAGAACGGGAGAAGGAACTGGGTTATTTCCAGATCCAAAGCTTTCCCAGCAGAGGCAGCTGCCAGCGCTTCCCTGGGGCTCCCTGTGGTGTTTAACCCTGTCTGCCGCTGCTGTGCCGGCTTCATCTCCCACTCACTCGGGGTGAGGAGGATGAGCTGCTCCCTTCCCAGTGATGAAGGCTCTCCCTGTCATTCCCCAGGCCTCCCTGCCTGTCCAGGAATACCTGTTCATGCCCTTCGACCAGGCACACAAGCAGTACGAGACCGCCCGGCACCTCCCGCCGCCTCTCTACGTCCTCTTCGTCCAAGCCAGCGCCTAYGGACAGGCCTGTGGTGAGCACTGAGGGGGACAGTGCCCCACCCCGGGCCAGATTTCACTCCTGCTTGCAGGAATCACCACTTTTGGGGGTTTTTCCCTCTTGCCTGCTTTGCTGTCGGATTCTGCTGAGCCCAGAGCACTGAGGTGGCCCCAGGGCGCAGTGAGGCAGCAGCATTTGAAACCTTGTTTGCTCAGCTGCCTTGCTGGAAGAACTGCTTGGGAAGCTTGCTTCCCACCCCTTCCCCCCTTCCCAAGGTCGGCAGGGATGTCCTTGCAGCCTGTGAGCTGGCTCAGTGCTGTCACAKCCTCCCCAGAACTGTCACCCTGTGGGTGGTGGGGACCTCAGGGCAGGTGGTGCCTTTCCCTGGTGTTGTAGAGGCCTTTCCTGTGGCTCACCTGGAAACCTTCACCCCCTCAGGCAGCTTTGTATTTCAAGGGGCTTTCTGGACCCTCCCTGAGTCGGCAGGGATTTCCTGGAAGKGATCAGGAATTCCACTGGCCTGTCCACACCTCCTGTGTGGTGAGGGCTGTGGTGTCACCTGATCCTGTCAGGTGCCAGAGGAGTTTGGAAGGACACTGTGGCACTTGGCCACACCAGATCCCTGCTGCATCCTCAGCCACTGCTCCTTGGTCCCTGCTTGTGCCAGCCAGACTCCAACCCCTCTTGGCTCCTGATAAAGATTTGGCCCTTATGGTTTCCAGGGAGAGTCCCTCAAAACCCAGCATTTTCCATCCTCTGACCCCATCCTGCCTGGGAGATCCAGCCCTGTGCTGACCTCCTGGAACCTTCCATACAACTGCTTTTCCCACTGGCCCATTGTTGGAGCTTCCGCCATCAGGAACCAGGAGTTTTTGGGGCAAGGCTGCTCTGCCCACTGCCTTTCCAGCAGAAGTGTGATTCCCAGCTCAGTTTTCCTGTCTCTGCAGATAAGAAGCTGGTGGTGGCCATTGAGGGGAGCGTGGAGGAAGCCAAGGCCCTTTACAAGCCCCCTGAGGACTCACAGGGTGAGTTGGAGTGTTGACCTGGGGACTTGTTCCTGTGTGTCTGCAGCTCCTGGGACCCTGCTTTTCTTGGGAGAGGGAAGGGGGGAGCCATGGCCTTGGGAAAAGGGCTGGTGGTGGGAGAACTGAGCCCYGGGTGGTCCCTGCTGACACCCCTCTCTCTGCACAGATGATGAGAGCGATTCCGACGCGGAGGAGGAGCAGACCACGGTAAGGGGCAGAGCTGTCCCCCTCTGGGTGCTCTCCCAACACTGCATCGTGGGAGAGCTGGGTCTGAGTGGGGCTGGTAACTGATGTTAAATCCAGACCTTTCCTGGGAGGAGGGAGCTGCCATTTCCAGCTTCTGTCCCAAATGCAGGAGGAGCCAGGGCACAAACCTGCTCCTCTCGTGTCCCACCACGCTCACATCCCGCCCAGCAGCTCTCCGGCTGGAGCTGCTCCACTTTGTATAAATAGCCTGAGGGCAGGGAGCTGCTGTCCAACAGGGAGAGATCCGTGTCCATCCCGTGCCAAAAGTATTCTCTGCACCGGGAGTTGCTCAGCACTCCTTGGAGGAAGTGTTTCTCCTACAGATCATTCCTGCTGGATGCTGAGGAGAGGCTGGACGTGCTGGTTACCCCCAGCATCAGAGCCTGAGGGGGCTCTGGGCCTCTGCTCCCACCATCCAGCAGCAGTGCCCAGTGTGTGGGGCTGTTCCTGTGGAGAGAGGAAGGGGAAAGGCCTCAGATGTCCAGGGAAGGGAACAGAGCTGGGAACGGCTGAGGGAGCTGGAGGGGCTCAGCCTGGAGAAAAGGAGGCTCAGGRGGACCTGCTGGCTCTCCATAACTCCTGACAGCAGGGGGCAGCCAGAGGGGGTCGAGCTCTGCTCCCAGGGAACAGGGACAGGATGAGAGGAAACACTTCAAGCTGTGCCAGGGGAGGATATAGGGAAAATTCCTGCACGGGAAGGGTTTTCCAGCCCAGGCACAGCTGCCTAGGGCAGTGGTGGAGTCCCCATCTCTGGAGGGATTTAACAGCCATGTGCATGTGGCACTTGGGGACATGGCTTGGTGGTGGCCTTGGCAGTGCTGGGGAGTGATTGGACTCTGTRCCCTCAGAGGGCTTTTCCAACCTAAAGGATTCTGTGTTTCTGGGTTCTGCCTCTTTCAGTGAGGGCCAACAAGCTTTATCTCYCAGGACTGGAGACATTTCTGGGAGCTGAAGGAATGACAGGAACTGGAGCTGAGCTTCCTTCTCCCTCCCCAGGGCACCTGTGCTGGGGGATTGGGGAGCTAGACTGGAAGGAAAGAGCAGTGGGCTGGGAAGGTCCCTGGGGTGGTGAGGAGCAGGAGAAGGCTCTGAGAGCTGTTTCTCCCCCCAGAAGCGGCGCAGGCCCACCCTGGGCGTGCAGCTGGACGACAAACGCAAGGAGATGCTGAAGCGACACCCCTTGTCCGTCACCCTCGACCTGAAGTGCAAAGGTGAGGGGCTCCGGGCTGTGACAGCAGCTCGGGGACAGCCCACCAGCACCCTGGRGTCCTCAGGAGGAGCTGAAGGTGCAGGGGGGGTTTCTCTGAGCTGGAGCAGGCACCAATGTCACCCCTTCTGTGTGGGCAGATGAGAATGTGCTTCACCTGACCTTCCACTACCTGATGAACCTCAACGTCATGACAGTGAAAGCCAAGGTGACCACTGCCATGGAGATGACCACGGCCATCAGTGCCGGGTAAGGAGAGCCCTATGGGCAGCAAGCTCAGAGATCATTGGGCAGTGATCCCATGGGATCCAGGAGCCCTGCACAGCCTGGAGATCATCGGGCAGTGCCCCCTCTGCCCCAGTGGGTCCAGGAGCCCTGCACAGCCCAAGCACCCTCCTCTTCCTCTCCTCTGCCAGGAGAAACCAGAGTCAGGGAGTTTGGGAACCTCTCAGCAGTGCCAGAGCTGTCAGAGCTGGGGAAAGCCTCTCCTGCTGACACATTCAGGCTCTCTCCCACAGGCAGAGCCTGGCAGCTCCCGTCACCTGCCTGCTCCGCAGGTCACCTTGTCCTGAGCTCTGGAGATGCAGCTGCATCTCCCTGTGCTCCCCAAAGCCCTCTGGAGCCTGATTGGTGTGAGGAATAGCTGAAGTGGCAGCTGGGGGAGGCTGCCCAGGGAGCTCCCACCAGCTGCCAGCTCCAGTGGCTCTGCCTGGGACAGGAGGAGGTTCCTAAGGAAGAGGGAGGTGGGAGAGGCTGGTCTGGGCTTAGCTGGAAGCAAGTGCTGCCTCCCAGCCTGTCCCATATGCAGCCTCCTCATCCTCTTGGGGTTCTCTTTTTGCTGCAGACACCCCAAACCCTCTGTGACAGCAGCTGGAGATCCTGTGCAGGGTATTCCCTCCCTCCTGCTGCCCTTGGCTGTGTTAGCCCAAACCAGGGAAGCTGTGCCTTGAGCCAAACCCCAAGTCCTACAGCCTGTTGTGCTTGGTCAGKCTTGTGAGTAGTCAGATGTGAAGAATTCTATTGCACTGGAGGGAGCAGCTGCCTGGAAAATCAAGAGCTGGCACCCTGTGATTTCCATCTTCTTCCAGCCAGGAAGGAGACAGCTCTCCTCTTGGAGTGGAATTAGGGGAAAGTCATTCTAGTCTTGAACTTACAGAGTTCATAATCCCCTTCTCTGGGCTTGAGGCCTGCTAGTGGGGAGATGTGGAGCCCAGGCTGCTGCTGATTCACCTCTCCCCTCYTTCTGCCAGGGACCTGCTCTCTCCAGACTCCCTCCTCAACTGCCTCTATCCAGGAGACCACGGGAGGAAAACGCCCAACCCGGCCAACCAGTTCCAGTTTGATAAAGTGGGGTGAGTGTCACCCAGGCCRTTGCCAGGATTTCCTCAGTCCAGCACAGCAGATCCCTCCCTGGCTTGATGTGACCCTTCCTCGCTGTCCCCACAGCATCCTGACCCTGAGTGACTACGTGACAGAGCTGGGACACCCCTACGTGTGGGTGCAGAAGCTGGGYGGCCTGCATTTCCCCAAGGATCAGCCTCAGGCATGGCACACCCCCTCCCCTCTCCCCMACAACGCTGAACTGAGGTTTGGGGTCCTGTCCTGTCCCCCTGCTGGCACCAGCTGCTCCCAAACCCCAGYGCACCCGTGGCTGGGACAGGCTGGGCTGGGTCTGTGTGTGGGGCCACGCTGACATGTTTGATGTCACRTGATAGTCCAAGCCCTGTTGGTGACACTGAGTGACCCAGAGGGTGCCTGTCCCTGTAGTGGGGTGGCTCCTGGGGACTGACATCCCTCCTGCCCACAGCACACAGTGGCTGCAGACAATTCCCTGAGTGCCAGCCACATGGAGCTGACTGTGAAGCTGCTCCGGAGCCGCCTGCAGTCCCGCCTGGCCCTGCACAAGCAGTTTGCATCCCTCGGTGAGTGCCAGGCTCCCCGCCCCTCCCTGGGGACAGGGGTACAATGGCAGGGTCCTGCTGGGTTTCCCACCCATGCCTGGGGACAGGGTCCTGCTGGGATCCCCATCCAGGCCTGTGGAGAGGGATGCAGTGGGAGGGTCCTGCTGGGATCCCCATCCATGCCTGTGGAGAGGGGTGCAGTGGCAGGGTCCTGCCAGGCTCGCTGCCCATCTCTGGGGACAGGGTCCTTGTGCAGGGAAGCATCTCCTCCCTGCTCRGCCAAGCTCCAGGTGGCCATGGTCCTGAATCCCAGTTATTCCATGCTGTCACCCATCTTCAGCCTGCCTGAACTGGGAGAGAGAGTGGAACAGCAGCAAAGACAGGAGAGAAGACATCAGCTGGCTGATGTCACCTTTGGCAGGTGGCAGTGCCACCCTCASCATTGCCAGTTGTTCCCTCTACCCTTGGGAGTAGTGGGAATGAGGGAACTGCCCTATTTTGGGTGGCAGGGGAAGGCTGTGCCCCTTTCAGTGCCCAGCACCAATTTGGGAATGACCATCCCAGCACTGGGAAGCGATTGGGATGTGGTGGGAGGTGAACTGCACACCATGTGTGTTGTGTGCCTGTCAAGCAGGCCAGGGATCCAGTGGGATCACAGGCCAAGGATGCAGCGAGGTTGCAGGCCAAGGATCCAGTGGGATCAAAAACCAGGGATCCAGTGGGATCACAGCCCAGGCCTCTGCTGCTCCTGCCAGGCACCTGCTGGAGGTGCTGAAGGATAACGACATCCCCAGTTCCCACTTTTGGAGTGTCCCCAGTGCAGGACAGTGGCAGAGCTGTGTCCCCAGCTGTGCCCTGCTCAGGTGGCCCTGTCCTTGCTTGCAGAGCACGGCGTTGTGCCTGTGTCCAGCGAGTGCCAGCAGCTCTTCCCCACCAAGATCGTCTCACGCCTGGTGAAGTGGACAGCCATTCCCTACGAGGATTATGCTGTAAGTGCCCAGCACGAGGTGAATCCCTTCCAGCTCCCACATGGCACCAGCAGCTGCTCATTCCTCYTTCTCCTYGCAGGAGCTGCCCTATACTAAGGATGTGATAGAGGCTGGCTTGGCTGAAGACACTCACCTCTACTACATGGCCCTGATAGAGAGGGGAACAGGTAGRTGCTTTTCCTTCCCTTGGGAGTTCCCAGTCCCCACCCCGGACACCCTGAGGGCAGCTTCTGGGGGTCTTCATGGAAAATCTCCCCGGCTGTGGGTGACATTTCTTCCCTGCTCAGCCAAGCTCCAGGCGGCCGTGGTCCTGAATCCCGGTTATTCCACGCTGCCTCCCGTCTTCAGCCTGTGCCTGAACTGGAAGGGAGAGCGGAACAGCAGCAACGACGACAACATTCGGGTACTGTGGGGTGGGGACAGAGGGGGCTGGATCGCCCCTGGCTTGTTTGGGGTGTCCCCAGCTGTTCTGTGTCCGTMAGAAGGGAATGTTGGGGTGAGCTGGTGGCTGGACACTCCTGGGAATGCAGAGCAGAGATCCGAGCCTGTGCCAACCTCATCCCTCTTTCCAGGCCATGGAGAGCGAGGTCAATGTGTACTACAAGGAGCTGTGGGGCCCCAAACCGGGCTACCAGCTCCTCACCAACCAGCTGCAGCGCCTGTGCATGGTGCTGGAYGTGTACCTGGAGACAGAGCCCCATGATCCCAGCGTGGAGGGGCCCAAGGAATTCCCCCAGGAGAAGATGTGTCTGCGCCTGGTCAGGTGGGAGCTGGGTGAGGGCTGAGGGTGCTGGCAAGGGACCCTGGTGGCACTGCTGGGCARTATTCTGGGAACTGGGCCTTTTCTGGAGGTGCGATGGGATTCCTGATCTCTGTGGGTCACAGCCTCTCCCTCTTCTCCTCTCCCAGGGGTCCCCTGCGCCTGAAGCCCTTCAAGTTCAACTACCCCCAGGGGTTCTTCAGCCATCGCTGAGCACCCCCAGCCATCACTCTGGGATGGGTCTCACCCCTCTGTGGGAGGAGTGTCCCCATCCCGACATTTCAGCTCCTTTTCCAAGATTTTGGGTTTTGTTTCAAGGTTTTGTAGCCAAAGGGATTAAACTGAATTAAAGGAAAAATGTGTGGGTGCCTTGTCTGTGCGGAGGGCTGGGATGGGGGACCTGTGTGGGCTGCAGCAAGCCCTGTGTCCCATCCCTGGGCTCTGACAGCCTTTCCTGGGATGCTGCCTGCCTCCTGCCCTCCCTCCCCACCACAGGGACTGGAGAGCTGAGATGGCTAAAAGCTGAGGTGGCTAAAAATAGCCCTTTTCCAGAGCCCGCACTGCAGCCCCAGCCCGTCCTTGCCGCTGGCTCCCATCCCACTCGGCGCAAGCCCTGCAACCTGGGGGGCTTCTCTGCTCCCTGGGCTCGGAGGGGAGCACAGCAGGGTCCTGGGAGAGGCAGGATGAGGGTTTGGATATCCCAGCTCACCCTGCTTGGCATCAAGGAGTTGGGCTGTGCCCACTCCCCAGCGCCGCTCCATGTGGAGATCCTGCTCCACATCCAGACTGGCAGAGCTGGGGTTCCATGCCCTCTCACAAGGTCGCTGTCCCTACTTCATCCCAGCCTCTCCGTGTCTTCCCTGGGAGTGATTTTTCCCCGAGGAGGGCTGACAGCCCCTGTCCTGCTCCCCCACAGCCCCTGCCCTCGGTGCACTGCTGCAGTGCGCGGCTGTGCTGCAGCCCTTGGGTTAAACCAGGCTCTCCCAGTCCCTTGGGAGCCACGCTTTAAAAAAAGAAGGAAGGGAAAAAACACTGAAATCCTTCAGAAAACATGGGCAGGCTGGCCCTGTTTCCATCCTCAGGACCCAGAGTCCTTCGTGCCTGCTGTGGGGTGCGGTTTCCCTCTGGAAAGCCTCATGTCACCCCCCCAGCCCTGGGTGACAGATCCCATCCCCGCATTCCCGCCTTCCTTCCCTCAGGAAAAGCCAGCAGAGCCAGGAYGTCTCTGTAAGCACTTTTATTTGGTTATTGCACAGAAAGCAAAGATCAGTGGGCTGAGGTTCCTGGTGCACCGTGTGTGTCTGTGAGCATTCCAGCGGCTCCCAGCCTCTCCCACCGCTGCCCGGAGAGACGGTCACCCCCCAGGGCAGGGCGGGACCCCGCCAGCCCCCCCAAGCAGCTACAGCTCTGCATTGCACTCATCCATCCATTGCACATACATTAAATAAATGCACTTAGAGGAGAAGGGCGGTGGGGTTCCCCCCGGGGTCCCCCCTCTTCTCCTGGGTTATAATTCAAGTGTTTAAATGTGGCGCTCGGCGAATATCACGTTCTGCGAGGGAAGCAATCGCCCACCCGAGGGGCTCTCACGGGCCTATTGCTAAGGGAAAGCCTGGCCTGGGGATTCCTGGGRGTCCCTGGGGTCCCACCCCGGGTCCAGCCGTCAGAGGGAGCGGAGCAGCTCCTGCGCCCGGAGGTGCCTTTGGYGCCCGGGACTCTCCCGTCACTTCTTCCCCGGCGCCGGCTCTGGGGCTGTGCCCTCCTTGCTGGAGGGAGCCTCGACTTTGGGGGGGTCCTTACTGGCTTTGGGCTCATCTTTGGGTTTCGCTTTAGCTTTGGGTTCCTCCACCTGCTTGGGCTCCTCTACCTTCTCCTTCTTAGGCTCCTCCACTTTCTCCTTCTTAGGCTCCTCCACTTTCTCCTTCTTAGGCTCCTCTGCCTTCTTCTTGGGCTCCTCCGCCTTTTCTTTCTTGGGTTCCTCCGCCTTCTTGGGCTCCTCTACCTTCTCCTTCTTGGGCTCCTCCTTCTTGGGCTCTTCCACCTTCTTCTTGGGCTCCTCCACCTTCTCCTCAGCCTTTGGCTTCTCAGCCTCCTTGGGGGCTGCTTTGCTGACCTCCTGCTGAGGTTTTGGTGGAGCCTCTTTGGCTTTTCCCTCTTCGGTGGGTTTGGGGCTTGGCTTGGTGGTCTCYTTCTCCTGTGGAGCTGGAGGCTCTGGCACAGCAGCCGCCTTCTCTTTGGGTTTCTCCTCTGCCTTGGCTGGGACGTCCTTCTTGGGAGCTTCCTCCTTCTTACCCTCCTCAGCTGCGGGCTTGGAGGGAGCCTTCACCTCCTTGGGCTGCTCCTCCTTGGCRGGGGCTTTCGGCTCCTTCGGAGCAGGGCTGGGCTCCTTGGCTGGGGCCACTTCCTTCTGCGGGGACTTGGCCTCCTCCTTCACAGGAGATTTGGCTTTCTCAGGGGACTTCACGGCCGGGGGCTTGGCCTCCTCCTTGGAGGGGGTCGGGGGCTTCTCTGGGGACTTCACAGCCGGGGGCTTGGCCTCCTCCTTGGAGGGGGTCGGGAGCTTTTCTGGGGATTTGACAGATGGGGGTTTGGCTTCCTCTTTTGAGGGAGTTGCAGGTGGCTCTGGGGACTTCACAGCTGGGCTCTTGGCCTCTTCTTTGGAGGGGGCTGTGGGTTTCTCTGGGGACTTGACAGTCGGGGTCTTGGCCCCCTCTTTTGAGGGGGGTGTGGGTTTCTCTGGGGACTTCACTGTTGGGGTCTTGGCCTCGTCCTTAGAGGGAGGTGCAGGTTTCTCTGGGGACTTCACTGTCGGGGTCTTGGCCTCCTCTTTTGAGGGGGTTGGTGGCTTTTCAGGGGATTTGACAGCTGGAGTCTTGGCTTCCTCCTTCGAGGGGGTGGGGGGTTTCTCTGGCGATTTCACAGCTGGGCTCTTGGCCTCCTCCTTTGAGGGGGTTGCAGGTTTTTCTGGGGACTTCACAACTGGGGTCTTGGCCCCCTCCTTTGAGGGGGTGGGGGGCTTTTCAGGGGACTTGACCGCTGGGGTCTTGGCCTCCTCCTTTGAGGGGGACTCGGGTTTCTCAGGGGACTTGGCCTCTTCCTTTGAGGGCGACTCTGGTTTCTCTGGGGACTTGGCCTCCTCCTTTGCAGGAGACTTGGCCTTTTCTTCACCCTCTTCAGCTTTCTCCTCCTCTTCTTTCTCCTCCTCCTCTTCAGCTTTTTCCTCTTCAGCCTCTTTCTCAGCCTCCTCCTCCTCTGTGACCTCCTCAGTCACCTGGATTTCCTCAGTCTGCTCCTCCACAATCACCGTCTCCTTCTCAGATTTTTCCACCACCTTGATCTTCTCCTCGCTCTTCACCTTGATGTTGGTGGTGAYGCTGGGAGCCTTGGGGATCACCTCGGGGTAGGAGAGCATCCCAATGCCAGTCTCGAGCCGGTATTCCTCCCCTTCTAAGAGCTTCCTGCCAGGGAGAGACCAGAGCAGGGCATTCAGTGATGGCTTCTCCTCTCCTCCCACGACCAGGAGCTGCCAGCCATGTCATGAAGCTCCATCTCCCTCCTTGTCCTGCTGCTCCATGTCCCTCCATGCCCCATCCTGAAGGACCCTCCTGCTCCTGCACCCTGGGATGAGGAGGTTTCTTCACCCGTCCCTCTGCACTGGGTCACCCAGCTGGACTTTGCCCACACTGGGCTTGCAGGATGGATGGTTTTCTCACCACCCAGGTGTTAAAAAGGGACCTTGAGCAGACCTGGCTGAGACCCCCCCCCACACCTTGCCCAGTCCCCCCTGTACCTGTAGGCAGCAATTTCGATGTCCAGGGCCATTTTGACGTTGAGCAGATCCTGGTACTCCCGGAGCTGAGCTGCCATCTCCCACTTGGTGTTCCTCAGCTCGCTGTCAAGCTGCTGGATGGTTTCCTGTGGGCACACAGAGCAGTGTAGGGGGGGACACATGACACAGTCCCCAGGAGCAGGGGCACACAGAGTACCCTAAACTGTCCCCTCGTCTCCAGCACCAGGGTGTCCTCGCACAGGGCTCTGCAGCCACCTCCTTCTGCAGATGCACAGGGAAGGGGACACATCCAGGGGCTGTTCCAGGGTGTCCAGTTGCCTTGGCGGACCTGGCAAGAGCCCTGCACGCCCTCAGCAAAGAGCTGCACTCCAGCTGAGCCCCTGGACCACTCCCAGCACTCCCTCCAGCAGGGTCAAGCTGTGGGAATGTTTCTAGGACTTGGACGAGTCCAGTGGCCACAAAATCCCAGCCTGAGGCTGATGGGGGGAGCATTTCATTCCAAGGCTGCCACCCAATGCAGCCCTCACTTCCCAGATCTGGGACACAGGAYGTGGCCTGAACCCTGGACACTCTTCTGAGGAGTTTGTGACCATCCTCACAGGCASCTCAAGGCCAGGCAGAGCCATGGAGCAGCTCCCTCAGGGCTGAGGGACATGACAGCACAGACACCCCCTCAGGCTCTGGGTCCCTGCTCGCTGTAGGCTGGGGAAGGCTGGCTCTGACACAGGCCCGAGCATTTGCCACTGCTCATCCACAGCCCTGAAGCCAAAACTGCCATCCCTGGAGCCATCCCTGCCATCCCATCCCTGAAGCAGCGCTGCTCCTCCCCGGCAGCTGGATGGTCCCTCCCCAGCCTGGGCCGCTGCCCACTGCGCCACGGTACCTGGTAGGACAGGACATCTGCATGATGGCGCTCCTCCGAGTCCTGCCTCTGCCTCTCCAGCGACTCCTGGGTCCCTTTGAGGGCTTCCAGCTCGGTGGTCTTGGCCTGGAGCTGCCGGCGGTACTCGGAGATCTCCTCCTGGGCCAGGCGCATGGCGTCCGTGTTCACCTTGGCCACCTCCGAGAGCTTGTCCAGCCTCACTGCAACGGGGAAAARGGAAGCTGCAGGGCGGGAGGGAAGGAGGCTGCAGCCTCCCCTCCTTGGGGAAACTCCAATCTGTCCATGCCACACAWCCCTGTGCTCTGCAGAGCCATCCCAGGCTCGCTGGGCGTGCTGCCTTCCCCACCCCTCGCTGTGGCTGTGCCGGCAGGTGAAGGAGGACGGGCAGGACGAGCTCGGGGGGTGTCTTTGCCATCCCGGGCTTCCACCAGTGCAGCTCCTCGCTGCAGCCCCCGCCTCCCCTTCAGCCGTGCCACAGCCCCCCTGCCCCACCACGCTGCCCCCTCGCCGCATCCCAGACACGCCAGCCCCGGGGCGGGGAGGGGGGGTTTTGCCGCAGCGCCCTGCGGACACCCCGGGGGACGGGGAGGGGTAGAATGAGGGGACAGGAAAGGGGGGGACAGATCCTGCGGCTCCCGSGACACCCCCGCCCGCGGGACGGGCGCCCCGGGGTCCACGCTGCCGCTGCCCGCGGTGCTGAACCGCCGCTGTCCGCGGTGCTGGACCCGCCCTGCGCCCCCGGGGGGGCTGAGCCCGAGGGTGCCGACCCCACCCCGCGCCACCCCCGGGCCGTAGTGCCCCCCCCCCCAAGAAGGGCCACTCCCTGTCCTCCCCTCCCGCGTCAGGGATGCGGTACCGCCCCCTCCCCCCCAGCACTGCAAACACCCCTGGCCTCGCCCCAGCTGAGAGCCACCAGTACAAGACCCTGCGGCATCGGGGGGGTCCGGCAGCCCAAAAACCTGCGGGGCAGTGATCTTGGTACCCTCCTCGAAACGCACTKAGGGGCGGAGGGGGGTCGGGCAGCGCACCCGCCGACACTGTGGGGTGGTGGCAGGGGTGTGGTCACCCTAACGCCCTCCCTGAGCACAGTATATGGGGGGGTCCGTGCACCCTCCTGGGGCAAAGGTGTCCCAACACCCTGCAGTAGCACACTATGGATGGGAGGGGTCTCTTACCCTGGGGGTGGGGCACCCTAACACAAYACAGAGAGCGGGGGTCCCTCCATCCCTCCGGACTCCCTTGCTCCAACATCCTCCCGGAGCGCGGCAGCCCAGGGTGTCCCGGGGGAGGGACGGGGCTGCCGCCGGCGCGTTCCGCGGCCACACCCGCACACTCACCGCGGAACCACTCCTCGGCCTGCAGGGTGCTGCGGGCCGCCGTGCCCTCCAGCTGTGCGCGCAGGTCGCGCAGCGCGGCGGTGACGCCGGGGCGCAGGGACGCGGGGGGCTCGGCGGGCAGCTCGGGGCGCGCCCCGCGCAGCAGCGCTCCCACCTCGGCGCGGTGCTGCCTCCGCAGCAGCTCCGCCTCCTCCCGCAGCGCCCGGGCTCGCTCCTCCAGCGGCGCCCGMGCCCGCTCCTCCTGCGCCGAGCGCTGCGCCAGCCCGCGGGCCGCCGCCTCCAGCTCCGAGCGCTGCCGGGCCTCCTCCTCCAGCCTTCCCCGCAGCGCCGCCACGTCCTCGGCCAGGCGCGCCCGCTCCAGCCGCAGCTGCCCCTTCTCGGCGCCCAGGCGCAGCACGGTGCCCCGCATGTCCCGCAGCTCCCGCGCGTACAGCTCGCCCATGGCCGAGCGCCCCGCCTGCTGCTGCCGCAGCGCCGCCGCCTCGGCCGCCAGCGCCCGGTTCTGCTGCTCCAGCGCCCGCACCCGCTCGATGTAGCCGGCGAAGCGGTCGTTCAGCACCTGCAGCAGCTCCTTCTCGTTGCGCGCCCGCGGTTCGCCGTTCAGCGAGTCCAGGCTCTCGGTGGAGGACGCGGCCGCGCTGCCGCCGCCGCCCCCCGCGCCCCGCGCYCGTCCGACCGCCGGGGCCGGCCACGAGTAGAAGCCGCTGGAGGCGGCGGAGCGCGGGGCAGCGCGGCCCGGCTCCTTGCGGAGCCCCCCCGGGGGGCCCAGCAGCGTCTCCAGCATCAGGCTCATGGCGACCCCCGCCCTCGCTGCGGCACCGGCGCGGCCGCCCGCTTTATAGGGCTCGGGGCGGCCGCTCCGCCCCGCCACCGGCAGCGGGGGTGGGCACCGGCACCGGCAGCGGCACCGCCCCGTGCTGCCGCCGCAGCCCCGCGGGTGCGGGGAGACCCAGCTGCCACGCCCCGGTGGGGAGCGGGGAGCTGCAGTGGGGGACGGGGGTCACACGAGAAGGGAGCGGCGGGAGAATGGGGACACCGGAGCACAGCGAGACCCCGGGAGTAGGAAATGAGACCCCCRGGAAAGGAGAAGAGAGCCCCCGAAGGGAGCACGGAACCCCCCAGGCAGATAGTGGGACTCCGGGGAATAGAGAGTGGAACCCCAGGGAAGGGAGGAGGATGMTCCTTAAGGGAGCACACATCCCCCTAGCAGGGAGCAGAATCCCTGGGAATAGAGAATGGGAGCCCCGGGAAGGGAGGAGGGACCTCCGAGGACAGAGCGAGGACCCCGTGGGAAGTGGGGGGCCCCTGAAGGGAGCATGGACCCTCCGAGGAGAGAGCGGGGTAAGAGGAATAGAGAGTGGGACCCTCAGAAAGGGAGGTGGGACCTCCGAGGACAGGGCGAGGGCCACATGGAAAGGGAGTGGGGAGCCCCCCGAAGGGACCACGGCCYCCCAGGGCAGAGAGAGGGACAGCTGGTTACAGAGTGGGATCCCCACGAACAGGGAGTGGGATGCTGGGAAGGGAGCCAGGACCACCCAGCACAGAGCAGGTCCCCTCTCTGGTGCGAAGGAGAGAGGGGGAACCCCTGAGTGGCACAGACACCCCCCCCTCCGGGGGTTGGGATGCCAGGGCAGGGACCAGGTCCAGTCACTGACCCCCCCACTTTGTGTCCCCACGGGGGTCAGGCAGCGATTGGGGCTGGGGGAGGTGGGTTCCTGCTGGCTGGAGGGGGGGCCCTGGGCTGCCAGGGGGGTTCCCCAAGGGGACAGGAGACACCTCTGTGGGATGCTGGGGGGCTCCAGGTGGGGAGGGGATGGAGGGCCGGGTCTGCCATTCCRGCTGGGATGGGAATGGGGATGGGGAAAGGGGTCGGGGATGGGGAGGGGCTTGGGGATGGGGATGTGGGTGGGAGAGGGTGACCCCCCAAACCTGCCCTTGGGGCCTGGGCATGCACAGACCATCTGGCCAATCAGTGCTTGGGTACCATCCGGCCAATCAGCGCCACCGACAGCCTGGCCAGTCAGCCCATATGCACCGGTGGCCAATCAGCACCCACAGACCACCCAGCCAATCAGCAGTCTAGCCAATCAGCACACGCAGAGCTCAACCTGTGGGCAGGTACCGACAGCTCAGCCAATCAGCAGCCAGGCCCAGAGTCCCAGCCAATTAACACCCAGGTCCATAGACAGCCCCCCCCCCCAGCCAATCAGCAGCCAGGTGCACAGATCCCAGCCAATCAACGCACAGGTGCACAGATCCCAGCCAATCATCAGCCAGGTCTGCAGATCCCAGCCAATCAGCAGCCAGGTCTGTAGAGCCCAGCCAATCAATACACAGGTGGCCAGATCCCAGGAGGAGCCGTGGTGTCCCCGCTGTCCCCCACAGCCACCGTCCCGTGCGGCAGCAGGGTCCCGTCGCATCCCTCATCCCGCAAAGGTCATGGGAGCGGGTCCGGGAGGAGCCATGTGCACCGGGAGGGAGGAGGAAGGCTGAGCAGCCTGGTGACAGACCCTCGGGGAGTGCTGGGGACTGCAGGCTCTGGACACCCCCCATGCCCGCCCTGCTCCTGCTGGCCACCACTGGTGACCCCCTCCCGGCCACTCGGGTGGGGGGGACAGGACAGGTGATGACCCACAGGGTGCTTCCCACCCCGTGGCCCGCCAGGAGTGGGGACACCCAGCTCAGAAACGGGGGACACAGCCTATGGAGGTTGTGACCCTGTCCCCATGCCCTATCCGCTGTCCCCCACACCCTATGTGACCACTGTTCCCAAGACTTGTCCTCTCCCCCGTCTCCAGTTCCTGCCCTATCCCTGTCCCCGTGTCCTGTCCCACTCTCTCTGGTGTCCCCTGTCCCCATATCTCTCTGCCCCATAACCCCTCTCCCCATTCTGCATCCCCATGCCGTGTCCCCATCCCCATCCCCTGTCTCCACCCTCTGTCCCTACTCCCGTCCCCCATCTCTGTCCCCATCCCGTGTCCCCACCCTGTCTCCATCCTGTCCCCATCCCCTATTCTCATCCCTCCTCCCATCCCTGTCCCGACTCCTCTCCCGCCGCGCTCCCGTTCCCAGCCCCGCCCCTCCCGCCCTGGCCCCGCCCCTGGCCCCGCCCCGCGCGGAGGCCCCGCCCCGCCCCGGAAGCGCTCCCCGCTCCCCAGTTCCGGTGGCGGCGGCGGCGGCGGCGGCAGGTACGGACCGGGCCGGGCCGGGGGCTCAGTCGGGACCCGCGGGGCCGTGCCGGGACYGCGGCCGCTCCTGCTCCGGGCGCCCTCCCCGAGCTCCGCCCGTGCGCGCCCGGGACGGGTCCCCCGCCGGGGTTCGGGCCGCGCCGCGTCCTTCTGGGCCCGGGGCCCTCCCGCCCCCGGCCCGGGCTRTGTCCCCCTCCCGTCCCCTCCTGCCCCGGGCTATGTCTCCGGACTGTGTCTCCATCCTGTCCCCTCGGTCCGGGCTCTGTCCCCCACCCATGTCCCCCCTTGCCCCAGGCTGTGTCCCCCGGCCGGGGCACACGGGGCTCCCCCCGTCCCGCAGCCTCCCCCGGGCCAGACCAGTGTCCCGTGCCCCGCCTCTCCCTGCCCCCCTCCCCGTCAGCTCCGTGTCCCAGCGCTGCTTTCCCGGATCCATCCCGGAGGGGTCCCCCGTGGCTCTGTTCCCCTCCCCAGCATCCCGGGCACCGTGTCTTGGCCACAGCCAGAGCCCCACAGGCATCGCTCCAGGGGCAGGACCCTCTGGAAGGGTTTGGGGGCACGGGATGATCCCTTCACCCACCGTCAGCCTGTGGCTCAGGGCATGGCACATCCATGGGAAGAGGTCGGTACTGGGCTCTTCTGAGGCATGGAATGAGCTGGGAACTGGGCATGGAGCAGACAGGGAGGCAGCTGGGCTGGTATCCTGTGGTCACTGCCTTCTCTGTGGAGATTTTAGGGGGAAAAGCCCCAAACTGGATAAAGAGGAGCTGTGAGACAGCTCTAGCCTGAAGGAGCCATGTTGGAGGTGGTGGCGTTGTTCTCTGCAGGTGTTTTGTGCCGTGTGGACTTTCCCAGAGTTTTAACACCTATCACGGGTCCCATTCCTAGCAGCAGTGGGGGTTCAGGTGGGAGTTTGTGTCCTCTCTCACCTGGGGTGACGGAAAATGGATGAGCGGTTGGATCAGTCTGGTTTGTGGCTCCCACACTCGTTTGTGGGTCTAAGGGCTGAACAGGCTCTGGGACCCCAAGGGGCTTTCCAGAGGTGTTGGGCCTTGCTTGGATCAAGCCAGGCTGGGAATTCCATGGCAGGAGGTGTCCAGCCCTGCAGAACCTGGCTTTCCTGGGAGAACATCCCCTCTGCCACAAGAACCTGGTGCTGTGTCCCGACACAAGGTCCTTGGTGTCCCTGAGGATGCTCAGCTGGAGTTTGGGGTGAGACCCTGTGTGTGCCATCCCCTTTCAAGGTGGTTAAAAACCCCCCAGCTCTCGGAGCACGATGCTTTGGGCTCTGTGGCACTGGGATCCCTGTGGCTGCAGGAGACACCTCAGGATTTTCCTTTGTCCATGGGTTTATTCCCCAGTTGTTGGTTGATGTCTCAGTCACAGCTCATTTTGCTGGTGCCRCTGCTTGTGGATCTGCCATGATTTTGGGCACCTTGCTGGTGGCACAGTGAGTTTGGCAGGGCTCCCACCCCCGAGTTATCCAAGGGGCCCCTTGTTTCATGGAGATGCAACCTCTTGGAAGACCCATGGGTTGGTCAGTAAGAGTTTTGTGAGAGGATGTGGATGGGATGGTCCTGGTCGGGATGCAGCGGAATCACAGCCCCGCGTTGCTGCAGGGCTGAGTTTGAGCAAAGACTGGCTCGACTTAGGCCAGACTTAGGAAAAATATCTTATTGGGAACATGTGTGGGGCTGGTGTGAGGCCCTGGGGCTTTGGGGCAGAGGTGGGATGAGCACAGGAATGGGAGCTGTGCCTGTGGCTGCAGGATGGGATCACGACAAAACACTGCTGTGAGTGAGGAGGGGAAAGGATTGGGATCAGCACAAAGCTCTTTAGCTGCTGGGGTTTGTATCCTCAGGCTCTGCTTCTCCTCTTTCACACCTGGCTGTTTCTGTCCCCTTGCTGGTGTCTGTGCCAGCTCCAGGGGTTTATCCTTAGGGCAGGGATGTGCTCGGAGGTGTGGGAAGCCATCACCACCTCGTCCCTGCCTGGCCTCTGCGCTGCCCTGGAACTGCCTCACACAACAGAGAGCAGTTGTGTGATTCCCCCTGGCTCCAGTTACCCATTAATTTTTTATAGTCTTCCTTAACTTCCTTAATTGTGCCACGTTGGCTCCCAAGTGCTTCATTCCCAGCTGCAGTGTTTGCTCGTGGGGGTTTTCTTTTCCCACTAACCCCCAGCTGCCCCTCTGTTTTCCAGGTGAGCCCTTTCCTAGGAGCTTTCCCTTTGAGTTCCTGCTCCTGTCTCCTCCCCCTGGCTTCAGGTGCCAGCCTGTCCCCCCTGACATGCAGGAATGTGTGTGCAGGGCTGAACCTCCTGCCTTTGCTCCCTTCCTTCCTGAGACACGGGTCAGGCTGGGGAGACCAGAACTTACTGGCAGCCAGTGAACTCCTGGTCTGGGCTGTTGCAGGGTCTAGAAACACCTGGGAGCTGCGGTGGGCTGGGATAACCAGGGATTTGGGATGTCTTGGGCACGGGTTAAAGGCTGCATCCTGGCCCTGGCAGTGGGTCTGTGTTGGAAGCTGAAAGTGAGGCCAGAGGAGCTCACAGAGATGCTCCCAGGGCTGGAGCCCCTCTGCTCTGGAGCCAGGCTGGGAGAGCTGGGGGTGTTCACCTGGAGAGGACAGGGCTGCAGGGAGACCTTAGAGCCCCTTCCAGTGCCTAAAGGGGCTCCAGGAGAGCTGGAGAGGAACTTGGGACAAGGGATGGAGAGACAGGACACAGGGAATGGCTTCCCAGTGCCAGAGGGCAGGGTTAGATGGACTATTGGGAAGGAATTGTTCCCTGGGAGAGTGGTGAGGCCCTGGCCCAGGTTGCCCAGAGCAGCTGTGACTGCCCCTGGATCCCTGGAAGTGTCCAAGGCCAGGCTGGACGGGGCTTGGGGCACCCTGGGCTAGTGGAAGGTGTCCCTGCCCATGGCAGGGGATGGGACTGGATGRGCTTTAATGTCCCTTCCCACCCAAACCATTCCATGGTTCTATGMAAGACTGATCAGCAGCATCTCAGCCTTCAAGAATGAAGGAGTTGTCCTAAAACAGGGTGATAAAAGTAGTAGAAGAAATGAGTTTCCTTTTTCCACTCTCCRTAAGAGGAAACAAGTGGCACCAGTGATGGCTCATTTGGCATCGCTGCCGTTCCCAGGAACCCACTGGCAGCACCCACCTCGGTGGGAAGCACCATGAGGTGTTTATTGCTGCATTTKGTGTTTAGGAGACTCTTATTCCCCTGGGACAGTTGAATTTGGGAGCTGCTGGCGTGGCAGTGAGAAGAGCAGGATGGCTGAACTCTGCCGTGTCCCTGACCCAGGGGCTTGAGAGGGTCAGGAGAGCAGTGTTGCTCTGGCTCGTGTGGAGCTCTTGGATTTAGTCATCCAGGATGGGTAAAATCAGGGATAAAATGCTTTGTAGAGCCCCTTTTTCCCAGCAGTTGCCACTGGAGGCTCTGGGTTTGTGTCACTGCCAAAACTTGTCCCTAAAACAGACCCGAGGAGCCCAAACTGGGTATGGGCGAGCTGTGGGTGCCACTGCTTTGCTTCCAGATCCTTTAACTCCTTGCCAGACCGGCTTAAAACAAGTTTGGCATGAAGATGGGGTGAAATCTAGGCCACCACAAGGTCAGGGGTGGTTGGTATCCTCTATTTTGTTGTTTGCATCYTGCTTTTTGTGAGTGAGGAGCTGCTCCTGGCTGGTGGGAGCYGCTCCGCTCAGCCCCTCCCCGGGAGATCGGCATGGAAAGGAGCTGGGTGGGAATTGCTGGAGCTGAGGGAGCAAACACCTCCTCTGAGCTCCCAGCTCTGCACCACACGTTTGCATCCTTGAAACCAGAGCCAGGCAGCAGCGTTGGCCCCTGCCCAAGGGCTGAGCTGTGGGAATTCACCTGCGGCGGTCGCATCCCAGGCTGGCAGCCAGCCCTGCCTTTTCACCCTGGCATAGCCTGGGGGCCACACACGGGGCAGGGTGCTGAGTCCTGGGATTTGGCAGGTGTTTGGATCCTCTCCTCACCCTGCTGCAGGCCCTGAGGTGCTTCCTGCTGGGAAGGTCATGTTAGTGTGAGGAGAGAGGGGTGTGCCTTCATTCCCGAGCTGCAGGAGCCACTTTCCTTTTTGGAGTTGCTGCAGGGCTTGAAGGAGTGGGGCAGATGGGTGGTTGTCTCAGCCTCTGAAATCGGTGGGGTTTTGGGTGGCTAAACCACACGTTGGTGGAGTTGTKGATGGGAAAACCACAGGCAGCGCTTTCCCTGGGCTCTGGGAAAGCGGGAAGCTGCAGGGAAGCGGCAGGCGTGATTCATGTCTCTGAGCTGCCTGCAGAAATTCCCTGCTCGGCTTCAAGTTTGCTTTCCAGGCACTTCTGCAGAGCAGGGCTGAGTGCGAGCCAGGTCCTGGAATCAGAGGGACTGCAGTGAATCCTCCTTSCTGTCTTCCTTCCTTCCTTCCTCCCTCTCTGGCAGGACGGGATCTGCAGTGAGGCGCAGAGAGCTGCGGTGCAGCCCGGAGCTCCCGCTGTTCCCTGGAGAGCCATCGACTTAGTGGGATAAAAAAGGCTCTGAATCAATCCCAGGTAACTGAAGCAGGGAGGAGTGTCCTGTCTCACGAGGGGCAGGGCTGTGGGAGCAGGCTTCCCGCTCTGGAATAGCACTGGGATCATGCTGCCACCCCCCAGAGCAGCCCCAAACCCACGCGAACTCCTTCCCTCTTCTCCCTGCCAGGCCGTGTGCTCTGCCCGGCGTGCTCAACGCCCAGATTTCATCCAGATTTTCTTTTTATCCCTGTTGGGGATCCCTATCCAGCTTGGACAGAGAACAGAGGACACAGCTCCTCTGTGCTCCTGCTGCGTTTGGCTTTCAAGATGCTCGTTTGCATTTTAAACCCATCCGCAAGCTTTTTTTTTTTTAAATTTTTTTTTTTTTTTTTTTTCCACTTGGCTTTGCTTCCCGTGCTCCTGCCCCTCCAGAACAGCAAGGCCACTGCAGGCTTTCAAGGACGAGCCTCTGGTTCCTTTCCTGTTGAAGGAAAGATGGGAAAAGCAGCCATAAAAGCCAAATCCCCGCTGACCTTTCCGAAGGGCCGCCGGCTGTTTGCATTTTAAACCCATCCGCAAGCTTTTTTTTTTTTTAATTTTTTTTTTTTTTTTTTTTTCCACTTGGCTTTGCTTCCCGTGCTCCTGCCCCTCCAGAACAGCAAGGCCACTGCAGGCTTTCAAGGACGAGCCTCTGGTTCCTTTCCTGTTGAAGGAAAGATGGGAAAAGCAGCCATAAAAGCCAAATCCCCGCTGACCTTTCCGAAGGGCCGCCGGCTGTCTGCACATCTCCTTCCTCAGCCTGCCAAGCCCTAAATCTGCCCAAAACTGCCTGAATTATATAATGGAGCCTCAAGTGCTGGGTGGAAACCTTGCACCCTTGGAATTTAAAGCAACCCTGCTGGAGCAGGGCTGGTTTCTGGAAGAGGCTCCCTTTGATCCGGCAGATCCGTGCCCCTCGGCTGCGCTGTCCTGTTGTGCTGAGCCTCGGCTTTGGCTCAGTTCCTCTCCCCAGCCCAGAGCTGTTCCCTGCGTAGGTGTGAGGGAGGGCTGGGAGTGAGTTTTCCCTAAGAAAGCATTTTTTGGATGAGGAGAGGTGAATCCAGGGGAGGTCACGGAGCCCCTGCTGCCCAGGGGTGCAGCCTGAGCAGGGATGAACGCTGGAATCTTCAGTGATTCCCTTCCTCCTCCACATCCTCTTTGGAGAACCAGCTGATTCCCTATGATCCCAGAGCTGCAGGGTGCTCAGCCTCCCTTAGAGATTTGGCTTCTCCTTGTGACTCTTCCTATAAGATCCCAAACTCTTTCCCTCCCCTGTTTTTCTTTCCTGGAGCTCTCCATAGTGATCCCAACAAGGAAATTATCAACCTTCAACCTCTGTGCTCTGCTTCTCTCCCCAGGGCCCTGCTGCTGGCTGGAGACCACCATGACGGACTCCAAGTACTTCACCACCACCAAGAAAGGTAAGGGAAGGAGCTGGAATATCACAATTTATCCCCAAATCACCAGCTGGTTCTTACCCCTGTATAAACCATGCAGGGAGGGTTGGGAAGCTCCCGTGGGAATGCCCTGAGCCCCTGTGGGATGCTGTGGCTGGCACTCCACCCTGCTCCTCGCTCCGGAGCAGCTCCTGGGCTGCCGTGGGGTCAGGACACCTTGTCCCCAGCCCCCTGACCCTGGCCAGGGCTGGTGGCAGCTGGTGATCGGCTTTAGCGGCTCAGGAGCTCCCCTGGGCAGCACTCAGGGCCTTAAGCACTTTCCAGACCAAGGAATTAATGTGGAGAGAAGCCATGTGGCACCTTCCTCTTCAATCTGCCGGCCCAGGAGGGAATAAGGAGCTCAGCATGGCTTCAGGAGAGCAGGAGATGGTGCCCTTGGCTGGGGGATTGCTGCCACAGGCAGGGAGGGATTTGGGAGCCACCCTCCCTCGTATGGGCTCGAGGAGCAGTGCCCAAAATCCATCTGCCATCATCTCGGGAAGGGTAGAGCCTCCTGGGGTTGGGATAACCACCCCACAGGCAAAAAATACCCGCTGGATAACCTCATCCTGTGCCCGTGGGGTGCTCCTCGCTCCGGCAGCATCTGCCATCCCTGTGGGGCTGGAGGAGCCACGGGGATTCACTGGCGGGCTGGTATCCATTTCCATGGATGAGAGCTGAGCCCCCAGAGCAGCCCCAGCCCTTGGTGAGGTGTTTGGGAAGTTAAATCCTCCCACTTCCAGGGGTGGCAAAGGAGCCCTGGCACGCAGGGGGTGGGTGCCCCTTCTGGCAACCCCTGAGCTCCCACGTTTCCCGTTTTTCCAGGGGAGATATTTGAGCTGAAAGCTGAGCTGAACAGCGACAAGAAGGAGAAGAAGAAGGAGGCTGTGAAGAAGGTGATAGCGTCCATGACTGTGGGCAAGGACGTCAGGTGTGTGGCGGGGCTGGATCCTGGAATATCCCGAGCGGGAAGGGACCACCAGGATCATCCAGTCCAACCCCTGACCCTGCACAGAGCCCAACAATCCCACCATGTGCCTGAATCCATGAGTCCTGGCAGCCGTGGGAAGCCTCACTTCCCCTGTCGCTTCCAAGGGGTTTCCATGCTGGTTTTCCCCTCGGGATTGACCCAGGCACGCTCCTGGCTGCAGCTCTACCTCCTGGAGCGCAGTTTGTGTCCACGTGGCCGCCTGGCAGGTGGGGRCTCTCCTGGCTTGGGTTGTAATCTGGCTAAAAGAGGATTGGTCTGGCCGCCAGATCAGTTTGTTGGGATTATTCCCACTTCCTTCGTGTGTTACTAAAAACAAGCAGGACCCCCTCGGAGCCGTGGTGGCAGAGGGTTGCTGGCGGGGCCTGGATGCTGATTTTGCAGCCTCTCCAGTCCAAAAGGTCGGGCAGCTGCTCTTCCTGCTTCCCTTTATCCACCTGAGCAAGCAGCACGTGGCCCCTTCCGTGCCTTTTCCTGCACGGACCTGTCCCTGCACCCCTTTGGCAGCACAGGCAGCATCAGCAGCTTGGTTTTCACGGTGCATTGGAGAGTAAATGGAGGGAAAACACACTCAGTGTTGGGAGAACTGGGGCATCCCTGGCTCCCAGAGCAGCAGCAGGGAGTGTCTGTCTTGGGAGCACTGTGGAAATCACATGGGAATGGCAGTGGCTTCCAGTACTTGAAGGGGACTTAAAAAAAGAGGGAGAGAGGCTTTTTACATGGACAAGTGGTGACAGGCCAAGGGGAAATGGCTTTAAACGAAAAAAGAAGAGATTTAGATGGGAGATTGGGAAGGAATTGTTCCCTGGGAGGGTGGAGAGGCCCTGGCCCAGGCTGTCCAGACAAGCTGTGTCTGCCACATCCCTGGAATTGTCCAAGGCAAATTTGGACGGGGCATGGAGCAACCTGGAATAGTGGAAGGTGTCCCTGCCCATGGCAGGGGATGGCACTGGATGGGCTTCAAGATTCCATGATTCCTAACCCATTCCATGATTCTATGGCTGTGCCAGCCCATTTTTTTGGTGTGTGCCTATTCTAGGAAAGGACTTTGCTGAGTTTACTGCTCCCCAGGAGGTGCCAGCAAAGCCTGGTTTAGCCCGGGGTGAGACCAGCCCAGGTGGGTGGCAGCTCTGCAAAGCCCAGTTCCCTGGATTTAGGGGTGCCCTGGGTTTGATCCTGTCAGGGATGGCTGGGTTTGTGGGGGCGGAGAAGCTTCCAGGAGCCACGAGACATCTGTCAGGGTGGGATAACCCCTGCGTTAGCCCTGGGATCTTGATTGCCTCTCCTGAGGTGGTTTAATTGTCTAATTGATCTGTCTGTACTTTAATTGGTCTGTCTTTGGATGAAGCAGCGTCTTTGGCATCCCACAGCTCCGGGATGTTTGGGAAGGGGAGGCCGCAGCTCCGTGCAGGCAGCTGGTCCATTCCATTCCCCTCCATCCCAGCAGAGCATCCTTGTGCTCAGGACTCACCTGGGGGTGTGGGGCTCTTCCCTTTGGCAGCATCCCATGATGGCTGGGTGATGGAATCATGGAATATCCTGAGCTGGAAGGGACCCACAGGGTTCATCAGTCCAGCTCCTGGCCCTACACAGACACCCCAACAATCCCACCCTGTACCTGAGGGAATTGTCCAGCACCTTCTCCTGGGGCAGTGGACACGCCCTGGAGCGGGGATGCAGCAGAGCCGTGTGGGAGAGCTCAGTTTTAGTCCATCAGGGGCTGGTTTTGATACAGATCCATAAAGGAAAATCCACTAGGGATGGGCAATTCAGCCACATCTGCTGCAGGGTGGGCTCAGGTCATGGAAAGGGTTGGATGGGATGGATCCTTAAAGACCATTTAATTCCATCCCTGCCACTATCCACCTTCCACTATCCCAGGGTGCTCTAAGCCTCGTCCAACCTGGCCTTGGACATTTCCAAGGATCCAGGGGCAGCCACAGCTTCTCTGGGCAACCTGTACCAGGGCCTCACCACCCTCCCAGGGAACAATTCCTTCCCAATGTCCCGTCTAACCCTGCCCTCTGGCAGTGGGAAGCCATTCCCCTGTCCCTCCATGCCTTGTCCCAAGTCCCTCTCCAGCTCTCCTGGAGCCCCTTTAGGCACTGGAAGGGGCTCTGAGGTCTCCTTAGAGCCTTCTCCTCTCCAGGTGAATACCCCCAGCTCTCCCAGCCTTTCCTCCTAGTAGAGAGCCAGGGTTCTCCTGGCTTCAGGAGCGGGTTATCCGTGGGAAGGGGGATCCCATGGGCAGCGTGGCCGTGCCCTGCCTTCACGAGGAGCTGCTCTGTGTTCCAGCGCTCTCTTCCCGGACGTGGTGAACTGCATGCAGACAGACAACCTGGAGCTGAAGAAGCTGGTCTACCTCTACCTGATGAACTACGCCAAGAGCCAGCCAGACATGGCCATCATGGCAGTGAACACCTTCGTGAAGGTGAGGGGACAGGGCCCCGTGTCCCAGAGCCGCACGGACACCACGTGCCGGGTCACCGCGCCAGGCCGCAAATCAGGGAGCGTGGGCAGCTTTCCAAAGCCTCTCCCTTCGGGAGGAGGGGCTCTCCTGGCTCTGTTAAACTGATTGGATTTGTCCAGTAATGCAGAAACCCAGTTTTTGGCAGCCTTCCTGTGCCACTCGCTCTGTCAGGGGTGTGGGCAGCTCCCGTGATCGAGAGCAGTCATGTGAGTTTATGTGCTGAGAAAACCCTCGTGATCTTCCAGCTGGAGTTGGGGATGAAGAGTTTGTTAGCAGCCAAAATAGTGCCAAATCAGTCAGTGAAAAGATCTGGTGGGCTTTAGAGGGAGTTCGGGGTTTTTAGGGAGGATAAAACCCACATGATAATCCCAATATGTGTTTCCGGCATCGAGTTGGGTTCAGGTACGTGGTGTAAGTGATGAGCCCATGGGATTCCTGGAGGGAATGAGGAGTCCTGGGAGTGAGGACTGTTGGTGCTAAAACTCAGTGGGTGCAGAACAAAAGAGAAGCTTCTCTTGGGTGACTTGGTTTTGAGAACAGAGCGTGAAAACCTCGGGGTTTGAACCCAAATCCGCCTGAAGACCCCAAACCCACCAGTGATACCTGTGATTGAGGAGCCCAGGCTATCAAACCCCCCCTCTCCTCCCCGCAGGACTGTGAGGACCCAAACCCGCTGATCCGGGCCCTGGCTGTGCGGACCATGGGCTGCATCCGCGTGGACAAGATCACGGAATACCTGTGCGAGCCCCTGCGGAAGTGCCTCAAGGACGAGGACCCGTACGTGCGCAAGACGGCCGCCGTCTGCGTGGCCAAGCTGCACGACATCAACGCCCAGCTGGTGGAGGACCAGGGCTTCCTGGACACCCTCAAGGATCTCATCTCCGACTCCAACCCCATGGTGATCATGTTTTGCCTTCTCCACCCTCTCTTCTTCGTCCTCGTGGCAGTAAATGCTCTCCCTTCGTCTTCAGTCCTTTCCTCTCAGACTCTCTTTCTGGTGTTAACAGGCCACTTTTGGGGAATTTTTGCTTCCCGGGATTCCAGGCTGTGTTCCCTGCCCCATAACCCTGTCTCCTGGACAGAGGGTTTCTCCCATCCCTTGGCACTGTGTTGTTATTACTCTGTTCCCAGTGGGAAGGAGGCTGCTCCAGCTGGCTCAGGGCAGAGGGAAGCTGGTGCTTGCTTCTGATACCACACAGCCAGTGGCTTTTGCCCCTGGTTTTCCTGGCAGCTGGGCTTTGGCTTCCCTCCCTTTCCCCAGGCGTGAAGAACTTCAGAAACACCTTTCTCCAGGGTTTCTCTTCCCTGCTTTTCCAGTCTTGCCCTGGGCGTAGCGGCGAGCCCAGGAGCTGCGTGGAAAGCTCTGGGGCTCCTCGGAGCTGCCCAGGGAAGGGGAACTGGGCACGGAGCCAAGGCTGATTCCCGTGGAACACGTGGGAGCCGTTGGAGATGTGGCGTGGGCGGTGGGAGCGTGCCGGCGGGGGGGGCTCATTCCCTCGGATCCGCTGGTGGGAAGGAGAAGCTGGAGCCCGGATGTGGGTGGGRTGTGAGGGGCTGATAGTGAGGAGGCAGCTCATCCCCTCCCACCACGTTTGGTGTCACCAATCCATGCCCTGTCCCTGCTGGCAGGTGGTGGCCAACGCGGTGGCGGCGCTGTCGGAGATAGCGGAGTCTCATCCCAGCAGCAACCTCCTGGACCTCAACCCCCAGTCCATCAACAAGCTGCTCACAGCCCTCAACGAGTGCACTGAGTGGGGCCAGATCTTCATCCTGGACTGCCTGGCAAACTACATGCCCAAGGATGACCGGGAAGCCCAGAGGTAAGGGGACTCTGGGCTGGAAAGGGGAGGGGACAGCCAAGGCTTCGCACTGCCCCTTCTCCTCTGAAGTGTCCTGACCCTGCKGCAGGAGGTGGGACAGTGGGCATCTGCTGGACCTGTGCCTTGGGCACGGCCATCTGGAGCCTGCCCTGGTCCCGTAGCGAGCCCTGGCACTGGGATTGTGCTTCCAGAGCTGCTTAAAATGTGGCTGCAGGGGACAACAGGCACTGGGGAGCCCTGAAATGGGGTCACTGCCAGAGAGGGTTCTGCAGGGACTGGGGAATAACCTTCATGGGGGCATTCAGGAGCCAGTTCAGCCTCTTTGGGAAGGCCCCAAGTGCTGCTCAGCTTTCCTGCAAATCCTCCCTCCGTGCTGGCGGGAGTTTTTAAGCAGGAAGAAGGGCTGGGATGATTTCCTTTCCCTCCTGCTTGCCCCGCAGCATCTGCGAGCGGGTCACGCCGCGGCTGTCCCACGCCAACTCCGCCGTGGTGCTGTCGGCCGTGAAGGTGCTGATGAAGTTCATGGAGATGCTGTCCAAGGACCTGGATTATTATGGCAYGCTCCTGAAGAAGCTGGCCCCGCCTCTGGTCACCCTGCTGTCCGCAGAGCCCGAGCTGCAGTACGTGGCCCTCCGCAACATCAACCTCATCGTGCAGAAAAGGTGGGTGTGCAGGTGTTCCCTCCTTCCTGCAGGTGCTTCAATCCCTCAGCAGCAGGATCACAACCCGTTGTGTGGGGTTTTTTCTTCTCTGTTATTTAAAATCCKAGGGCTGAGTGCAGGGAGTCATGGAACCATGGAATGGTTTGGTTGGGAGGGACCTTAAAGCTYGTCTCATCCCACCCCCTGCCATGGGCACCTTCCACTAGACCAGGTTGCTCCAAGTTCCATCCAACCCGGCCTTGAGTCAGTCAGGTGAATGAGCAGGGAGCTAAGCTGGGATCCCCAGTTAGTTTAATTTACCCTTTAGTTTACTTTATTCCTTATTTTGGAGAGCAAAGGATGACAAACCCAAAAGCTGGGAGACTTTGGTGTAGTCACTCCGTGTCCAGGGAGGGATTTCTGTGCTGCCAGCTGGCTTCTCYGCAGTCGTCCTCTTTGAATCCTCCTCAGAGTCCTTTTGTCCCTTTGCTGATCTAAATCCTGGTGGGCAGGAGGTGGCCCAGGCCCCACACGTGTGCCTGGAGCAGAAGTGGCAGCTGGAGAGCCCCAGCCCAGTCAGATGATTTGTCCTCCTCCCAGTCAGCGCCGTTAAAAATAGCAGCAATTTCTGGGAGAAGTGGAAAGCAATTAGTGTCCCTGGGAGTGGGAATGTGGAAGGCAGCTTGGAGCTGGACCTGGCCTAGCTCTTTCCCAGCTTAGAGAGAGGATGAGCTGGTGGGAAAGGTCCAGCCTAGCCTTGGGGTCTGGATTTGTGTCCCTGCTCCATCAAAACRTCCCTTGCAGCCTTGGCAGGACAGACGTCCCCCGTTGCCTCACGTCTGGCCCGTGTTTGTGGCAAGGTTGTGCTCTGTCCCCTACGTGCCAGCAAAGGGGAGCCAAGGGACAGAATCCTGGAGGTGTCTTGGATCCCTTGGCATTGAAAAATCCCCCAAAACCTTGGGATTGTGACCAAGGAGCCTTGTCCTCCTGGCCTGGAGCTGCTCRYTCTCCGTGTTTCCCCAGCTTACGTYCATGGCACAGAATCCTGGGGGGATAACCACGGTGCTTTGGATTCCTTGGCACTGAATAGCCCCCCAAAACCTTGGGATTGTGGTGGAAGTGAGTGYGTGTCCCCCCTAACCTCTGCCTCTCGCTGCCCCCAGGCCCGAGATCCTGAAGCACGAGATGAAGGTGTTCTTTGTCAAGTACAACGACCCCATCTACGTCAAACTGGAGAAACTGGACATCATGATCCGCCTGGCCTCGCAGGCCAACATAGCTCAGGTCAGGATGTGGGGAGTGAGCACCACTGGGGCCATGCAGGGGCATCCCAATCCCAACCCCAGCTTTGTGGGATGAGGCCGGGAGCAGCTGTCCCACCCACCCTGCTTTTGCTGGGTCAGTGCCCCGCTCTCCTGGTGGCTTTTCCTTGCTGCCAGGCTCTCACTGGGCTGTCCCATCCGTCAGGTGCTGGCAGAGCTGAAGGAATACGCCACGGAGGTGGATGTGGATTTTGTCAGGAAGGCCGTGAGAGCCATCGGCCGCTGCGCCATCAAGGTGGAGGTGAGGGCAGGGACACTTCAGGTCCTGTGGCTGGGCAAGGCAGCCCTTCCCAGCACATGGYGGGCATGTCATCCCGGGAATTTGTGAGCTGGAGCCTTCCCGGGCCTGGGGATGAGCCATGGTTGTTCCACAGGGCTCATAGGGAGTGTCAGGAGGGTATTCCATCCCCTTACCCTTTGCCACCAGAGCTGCTTTAGGATCCCTGCCTAAAACAGAGCCAGCAGCTCTGCCTGATGAATTAATGCAGCAGTGGCTTGTTGGGGACCACAGTGGGGCTGGGAGGGAGCTGATCCCTTCCCGAGSGGCTGGGAGSGAGCTGATCCCTTCCCAAGGGGCTGGGAGGGAGCTGCTCCCTCTCCTTGAGGCAGGGAGGGAGTCAGTTCCTTCCTGAGGGGCTACAAGGCCATCGATCCCTTCCTGAGGGCTGGGAGGGAGCTGATTCCTTCCCGAGGGGCTGGGAGRGASCTGTTCTCTTTGCAAGAGGCTGAGAAGGAGCCAGTCCCTTCCCGAGGGGCTGGGAGATAATTGATCCTTTCCTGAGGGGCTGGGAGGGAATTGATCACTTCCCAGGGGGATGCTTGGAGGCTCTGGTTCCCTGTGGGGGTAATTTGCCGAAGGGGATTATCAAAAACCTCGCTGCAAGGGTGGCTCTGCATGGCTGGAATGCTTCCCACGGGCAGAGAGGAGGCTGTGGGAGCGTGCAGAGAGGATGAGGAGGAGCCAGACCTGGATGTGAAGGGGAAACCACGCTCACATATGCCCTATTCTGCTCCGGGTTGGATTTGTGGGAGGGGATGAGGGGGGTGGGAGTGGCAGCAGAGGGTTTGGGATGGGGGTGTGAGRGGGTCGGTGCCTGTGTGACCGGGTCCCTGCGGCAGCAATCGGCCGAGCGCTGTGTCAGCACCCTGCTGGACCTCATCCAGACCAAGGTCAACTACGTGGTGCAGGAGGCCATCGTCGTCATCAAGGACATCTTCCGCAAGTACCCCAACAAGTGCGTGGGATGTTCCCGCTCCTGCGCGAGCTCTCCCTGCCCCTCTGTGCTCGGGGGGCCGCAAAAACCCCGGCGTGGGCGAGGAACGAGCTGCCGCTCCCTCCTGGCGGGATGAACCCCTCGGAGCYTCCCTGCGGCACGGGTGGGTTTGGGGTTTTGCTGCTCCCAGGGGTCGGTGCTGCCCCAGGAGTTCGGCCGGAGTTGAGTTGTCCCCAGCCCCGGGATCACTCCGTGGTGGCAGTCCCAGATCCAGGCACTCGAACGGAGAGGAGCTGCCGGGGATGTGCAGGTCCCTTGCGTCAGCAGAAACCGTCCCTGGCTCTCAATCCAGCTCCTCATGCTGGAACAAGGGCAGCAGGAGGAGAGGGGAGGGAATGTTCCAGCTGAGCTAGGATGAATAGGCAACTCAGTAATCAGGAAGTCCAGGGCTAATAGTGGTAATAAATACTAATGAACTGAATTGGTAACGAGCAGGAGCTCTGCAGGAATAGCCAGCGGCTCCAGGCTGCTCCAGAGAGGAGCAGATCAGACCAGCAGGGTTAACTCAGGAGCCGGGAATGTGCTCTGGGATCGGTGTGGGCACTGCCCATGGGGACAGGGGACATCCCTTGGTCATGTCCCGGTYCTGCTGTGGGCGATGGGACGTGGTTTGGAGTGAGGGCGGATTAGGATTTGGGTCTCCTGCTCTCGGCGAGCGTCCCTCTCCTCGGGCAGGTACGAGAGCGTGATCGCCACGCTCTGCGAGAACCTGGATTCCCTGGACGAGCCCGAGGCCAGGGCTGCCATGATCTGGATCGTGGGGGAATACGCCGAGCGCATCGACAAYGCCGACGAGCTGCTGGAGAGCTTCCTGGAGGGATTCCATGACGAGAGCACCCAGGTGTGCCAGGGGGACCTGCTGGCTCAGGGTGGCGCTGGGACGGAGCTCCTGCTCGGTGGGGCRGGACAGTGTGCTCTGAAGGTGGTGTTTGTGTCCCACAGCAGCTYTGGGTGCAGGATGTGGCCCAGGAGTGTGGTCCAGGCTTGGAGCAACCTGGTCTAGTGGAAGTTCCTGCCCGTGGCAAGGGGTGGAATGAGATGGGCTTTAAGGTCCCTTCCAGCCCAAACCATTCCATGACTCTATGAAATGCCACCACAGTGTTGTCCCAAGCACCTTCCCTCCTTCATGGCGCCCTGTGCCAGCACAGGATTCAGCCCTTTGGAGCTGGAAAACGAGCAGAGGGAGCCGTGCCTGCCCCATTGCCAGGGTGGCTGAGGCCAGTGGGTTTGCCTGTGGAATTCTGGAGGGTTTCCATCTCTGGAAAACAGTGCAAAACACTGTGTAACCAAGTGACGGCGAACAGGGCAAAGTCTGCAARTGCAGAATAGCAAAGCCAGCGATTGTGGCTCCCTGAGAGGTCTGGAGGGACTGTTGTGGGGAATTCCTGCTGCTTATCCATGTGGAAGGCAGAGGATGCTCTGGCCTGTGCCGTGTGGGATTGTGTACCCTGCTCCCAAGATCTTGTCCTGTAATGTTGGGGTCAAGCAGTGTCCCTGAGGGTGTGGAAATGGGCTGGAAAGGGGCCAGGTGAGGTGCCCTGACACGTGTCACTGCCACTGATGTGGTCACCGTGTCTTTGTCCCTTGAAAGGCATGTTGGGGTCAGGTCCTGGGGAAAATCCATGTGTTCCTGCACAAACCCAGTGTGACCTGTCTGTCCCTGCAGGTCCAGCTGCAGCTGCTGACAGCCATCGTGAAGCTGTTCCTGAAGAAGCCCACGGAGACCCAGGAGTTGGTGCAGCAGGTGCTGAGCTTGGCCACRCAGGTGGGTGACGCCTGGGAGAGCTTCCCATGGGATTTCTATCCCCCGGGGCAGCGGGAATGGCTTGGTCATGTGACAGCAGGCAGGWAATTGGAGATTAATTAATGGTTTGGGTTGGGAGGAACCTTAAAGATCCTCTTGTTCCAGYCCAYRGGGACACCTTCCACTATCCCRGGGTGCCCCAAGCCCCATCCARCCTGGCCTTGGACACTTCCAGGGATCCAGGGGCAGCCACAGCTTCTCTGGGAAACTTGTGCCAGGGCCTCCCCACCATCCCAGGGAACAATTCCTTCCCAATATCCCATCTAACCCTGCCCTCTGGCACTGGGAAGCCATTCCCTGTGTCTGTCCTGTCCCTCCATCCCTTGTCCCAGGTCCCTCTGGGAACTGGCGAGCACAGACGCTCCCATGGCCCGAGAGGCACCTTGTAACCTCTGTTTTGATCCCTGTGATCCCTCCCAGCAAGGCTTAGATGGGAAAAGCAGCTCTGAGTGTCTCTGTAGTAGCTTCAGCTTCCCGGTGGCTTCCCACAGGACTCGGACAACCCCGACCTGCGGGATCGTGGCTACATCTACTGGCGCCTGCTCTCCACGGACCCCGTGGCCGCCAAGGAGGTGGTGCTGGCGGAGAAGCCGCTGATCTCGGAGGAGACGGATCTGATCGAGCCCACGCTGCTGGACGAGCTCATCTGCTACATCGGGACCCTGGCCTCGGTGTACCACAAACCCCCCAGCGCCTTCGTGGAGGGCAGCAGGGGCGTCGTGCACAAGAGTTTGCCGCCGCGGACGGGCTCGTGAGTGTTCCCGTGTCCCCTCGTGCCCCACGTGGGTGAGGAGGTTGGGATGCGGAGCCTGAGCRGCCGTGGGGCTCCTGGGTGTGTCCGTCGTGCTCGGAGCTGAGCCCCCGTTCCCAAGGGAGGTTCTGGAGGAGCAGGGCTGCGYGGGTTCGGCGCTGTCCTTAAAACGCTGGAGGGGTGATCCCGGTGGAGGGTGATCCTCTGTGAGAATGTGTTGGGAGCTGGGATGGGATGGGGGTCTTGCTCGCCATTGGAGTGTTGGCAACTATCCTGGGATGGGAGGTCCAGCTGGGTCAACGCCTGTCTGCAGCGGGACCTCTTGTCCCAGCTGGAGCTCCTCACCCTCTCCCGTCTTTGCCGTGCCATTCCCTGCAGGAGCGAGAGCGCCGAGAGCCCGGACGCAGCCCCGGCRGGGGGGCCGGCGGCGGATCAGCCCTCCGTGATCCCCACCCAGGGAGACCTGCTGGGGGACCTGCTCAACCTGGACCTGGGGCCCCCGGTGAGCGGGCCACCCATGGCCACCTCCTCCGTGCAGATGGGCGCCGTGGACCTCCTCGGGGGCGGCCTGGACAGCCTGGTACGTCCCTGCTCCCGTGCTCCTTCCCTSATTCCAGGGTATCCCGGCAGCGTCCTGCTGGGCTTGGTGCTGGCTCCGGTCTGGGGTGTCTTGGGGTAGGACAGACACGTCAGCYTGGGGACATGTGGGTTAGTTCTTCCCTCCTGCAGCGGGTGAGGACAGAGGGGCTGTGCCCTAATTTTTCCTGCTGTTATCCAACAGCCAGAGGGGTCCCACCCTCCGCTTCCCAGTGCCTTTTCTCTTGGTACATGGGATTGGTGTGGATGTTCCCACTCCATGTGCTGTGCTGCAGGGGTGGCTGCTCTTCTGGGCCCCTCTCTGACCCCCAAACTGCTGCAGGGCTGGGCCAGGATGTGCCCGCTCCCAGCTTGCGGGGTTCTTCACGGGGTGTCCCCTGCGCCAGGAGATCYGGAGGTGACAGCGTGTCCCAAGTTTGGCCTCGGGGTGAGGCCGGATGGAAACCTCTGCCTGGCTGGGAACACCTGCCCTGTGGGTGCTGGAGATGGTCCAGGCTCCCTGAAGGAATAGGGTTTGGAGTTTTCTCCATGACTCATAAAATCCAGCACATTTATCCCAAGGGGAGGGAGCGTCGCTGCCTTTCCTGCTCCGTAGCTGGTTCCTCCAGGCACTGGTTCCTCCAAGTGCTGCCCTGGCTCCTTGTGGGCTCACAGGATTTGGGCTGGCACTGAGGCTGGGAATGAGGTCTGGCTCTGTCCCCTGGCTCCAGGACAGCCATGGACAGACACACGGATGTGTCAGGACTAACCTCTGTCCCCTCCTCCCCTTCTCTTCTCTTCTCTCTCTCTTTTTGGTCTCTACTCTCCTGGCTTCTCTCTGCATGTGGCTGGCTCTTCTCTCCACCTTGCCTGCTTCTGCTTGGAGATGGGGGACGAGTCGGAAGGGGTATGGATCAGCCCTATTCCCAGCCCTCCACCCTGTGCCCACCTCTGGCTGCCCCTGCTTCCCACCTYGAGCTCCCAGTGGCACCTCGCTTCCCTCTGGGGTCAGCCACGTCCCCTCACAGCTCGTGGTCTGGGACCACTGGAGCATSCTGACTCCAGGCCCTTGCTGCCCCACACTGCTGCTTGCAGGGAGTGCCCGGAGGGGACATTTTGGGGGAGCCCCGTGCCCTCAGCCCCGCCCCTGCTGATGCCCCTTTCTTCTCTTGCAGCTGCGCAGCGATGTGGGAGGCAGCCCCGCTGTGAGTGTGCCCTCACACCCAAACCTTCTCACCCTCTGCATCCTCCTCCTCATCCTCCTCTTCCTCCTCCTGTCCCCCTCCCCGTGGTGCCCCCGTAACCCCGTTCCTTGTCCCCACAGATGGGCGGCGGCGGCACCTTCACGCCAGCGCCCGGCACCACGGCGCCCACAAACGTGGGGGCACCCCTTGGCAGCGGCCTGGGGGACCTCTTCGACCTCACCGGGGGCGTGGGGACCCTCTCAGGATCCTACGTGGCCCCCAAAACGGTGAGTGGGGCAGGGTTAAGGGGGGCACAGACCCCCCCTGTGCCCGCTGCCCACGGCACAGCCTCCCCAAGGAGGAGGTGGGGGAGCACCAGAGGGTCTGTTTTGGGCGACACCCCAAGGGTTTCTTGTGTCCCTGACCCAGGTGTGGCTCCCTGCCATGAAAGCCAAGGGGCTGGAGATCTCTGGCACCTTCAGCCGGCAGGTGGGCTCCATCTCCATGGACCTGGTGCTGACCAACAAAGCCCTGCAGGTCATGTCCGACTTCGCCATCCAGTTCAACCGCAACAGGTGAGGCCCACCTGGGCCGGGGTCACCTGCAGGTGCTGCCCCACKCTTCCCAAGCTCAGCCCTGCAGCAGTTTTGTGTGGAAAAGGGTGTGAGGAAGGAGCTGCAAGGGCTGGGAACAGCCTCTGGTGATGACCCTTCTCTCTCTGATGGCTGTGGTGGTGATGAGCATCAAACCAAAGCCTCTAAGAAGTTGACTGAAGAGGCTGTTCTCAGGGGTCTGACCATTGTCCCGTTGTTTGTCCCGGTGAACTGATGCTTCCTTTTCCCTCAAAGGCCCTGAGGGAATGCTGCAGGAATGCTAGAAGTGGGTGTGAGTCTGTGTAGGAGGAAGAGGGCAGATTTTGGGGCTGCCCCAGGGTGGGCAGGGCAGGAACCAGCCCCACCCTGGACTGTGCAGGGGCAGCAAGGTGATTCCTGGGATGCCTGGAGGAGCCCCAGGGTTGGATGGACAGTGCCTTGTGCCATCCCTGCTGTCCCCACCCTGACCCCCTGCCCTCCCCGGTGTCCCCCCAGCTTCGGCCTGGCCCCAGCAGCTCCTCTCCAGGTCCATGCACCTCTGGCTCCCAACCAGTCCGTGGAGATCTCCCTCCCCCTGAACACCGTGGGCTCCGTCATGAAGATGGACCCCCTCAACAACCTCCAGGTGGGCACCCCGGGGGTCTCCCCTCCCGGGGAGCTGGGCATGGGGCCGGGTCTCTTGGAGAAGGCCAGAGGGAGGTGTGACAGCAGGAGCCGGGTGCTGGCTCCAGAGGGACGGATGGGGTGRGGTGGGACACTTTGGGCAGCTGCTGGGGGTCGGAGGTGTTGAAATGGCTGTGTCCTTCCACCCCAGGTGGCGGTGAAGAACAACATCGACGTCTTCTACTTCAGCACCCTGTACCCCCTGCACATCCTGTTCGTGGAGGACGGCAAGATGGGTGAGTGGGGCCTGGGTGGCTCTGTCACCTGTSCACAGGTGCCATCCCAGCCCCTGGAACCCTCCTGACCACATTGGGACAGCCCCCAAAAGCGGGTGGCTGCCCTGAGCCTGGCCTCGGGGAGCTGCTGGAGTGGGCGGTGGGGTGACATCCCTTCGCTGCCACGTCGCCTGTGCCCCTGTGTTGTGTCACCTTCGGGGGTGGCAGCTCCATCAGCGCTGGTGTTCTSCCCTCCTGCAGAGAGGCAGATGTTCCTGGCCACTTGGAAGGACATTCCCAACGAGAACGAGACCCAGTTCCAGATCAAAGAGTGTTCCCTCAACGCAGGTGGGTCCAGTCCCCTTGGAGCCAGCTCGTGGCTGGCTGCTGGTGACCAGTTCATCCCAGTTATCCCAGGCTGTGGGGAGCTGAGAGCTCCTTCTCCTGTGCCCACCCTGGACCTCCAGGAGGGAGTGGATGCTTTGCCTGCCCTTGGCTCACTGTAGGAACTTGGCAGGTTGGAATGAGTGAGCTTTAAGGTCCCTTCCAACCCAAACCATTCTGTGATTCTGTGATCCGAGTGACTCTGCCTGGTAGGGATGTCCCTGCCTTGGGGACAGCTGCTGTGCCCACCCTGGGATCATAAAATCATAGAATTGTTTGGAAAAAGACTTCCCAAGATGACATCAAGTCCCTCCATTGCCCACCACTGCCCAGGCCACCACTGTCCCACGTCCCCCAMGTGCCACATCCACAGGGCTCTTAAATTCCTCCTGTAGCAGTTCCTGACCACCCTTTCCGTGAAGAAATTTTCCCTAATATCCAACYTAAACCTCTCCCATGACAAGGAGGGAAGGAGATGGGGCAGGAGCAGGTCCAAGGGGAGCAGGGGGTCAGCCCAGCCCTGGCAGCTCTCTCTCCCATCCCAGATGCCGTGAGCAGCAAACTCCAAGGCAGCAACATCTTCACCATCGCCAAGAGGAACGTGGAGGGCCAGGACATGCTCTACCAGTCCCTGAAGCTCACCAAYGGCATCTGGGTGCTGGCAGAGCTCCGGATCCAGCCCAGCAATCCCAGCTTCACGGTACATCCCATTCCCCGCCCGCTCCCAACCCCCCGGGGCAGCTCCCTGCCTTCCCTGCTCCGAGCTTAGGGCGGGCTGGGGGACACATCCGTGGTGGTGGGACCCCCCCCAGCTGCTGGTGGTGCTGGTGCCAGCCCCGTGTCCCTCTGGCACGGGGAGGGTGACGCTGCTCCTGTGGAAGCTCCGTGGGAGCAGCTGAAGGACGCGGAGGGGTCCCAACCCACCCAGCTCCGTCAAACCCCATCTTCTTCTCGGAGCATTCCCAGCTCTTCCCCTGAGCAGGGCTCTRCCCACATCTCATCCATGAGCCATCCCGAAGTCCTGCTTTCCCCGTCCCCTCCCCACCTCCCTGGCAGTCTGTTCTCTTGGGGCTGGGACGTGTCACCCTGACTCCTCTCTCTGTGTCTCCGTCCCCGCCGCCCGCCYGCCCTGGCCGGCCTGCCCGCTCGTGCAGGATTTGGAGGTTAGAGACTGGTTTTTCCCTGGCTTTGGGCTCTCCCTGGCTGCTGCCTGGATATTCCTCCCTCCCCTGATGTTTTTTCCCTGCCCTGCCAGTCTCCTGGTGCCTCTCCTTCCCGGCAGGGCTGGCAGGAGGAGGGGAACGTTCCGGAGGGTTGGGATGTCCCCACYGCCCTCGTGGTTTCACTGGGGATGAGGACAGCTGCAAATCCTTATCCCGGAGGATTCTCCATGAGCTTTCCCTGCTTGAGGAGCTAATTGATTTTGGAATCATTTAATATTTAAGCAGACACCCAAAGGGGGCTCGTTCCTCCTCAGAGAGGAGGATGTTTTTGGGGAACCTTTCACCCTGGAGTGCCAGGCACTGAATCCGACCCCAAAAGCTGGAGCRTTGCCCCTGCCTGTTCCCTGCCTGTGCTGCATGTGGATGGCTCTGCCCTGGGAGGCCTTTTAGGTGTTTAATATCCTTTTTCCAGCTGAAATCAGGAGCTGGASTGCCCTGTGGGGGGGATGCTGCAGCATGCAGGGCTCTGCTTTGGGGCTGGGCGCTCTGCAGTGTAGGGTGTGATGCCATGACCCYCCTCTTCCCTCTGTCCCCGCAGTTATCCCTGAAATGCCGAGCACCAGAGGTGTCCCAGTACGTCTACCAAGCCTACGARACCATCCTGAAGAACTGAGGTGCTGCTGCAGCCCCTCCTCCTCCTCCTCCTCCTCTTCCTCCTCCTCTCCTTCCTTTCCCGCCCGAGGAAGCAGGGCCGGATCCGTGTGCATGTCTCCTTTCCTTCCTGCCAAGGAACCAGCCCCTGGGATTCTCCCCTTCCCAGCGGGGCTGGGGATAGYGGAAGGGGGCAGGGGGGCTGTCCCTGATCCCTGCATCCCTGTAGCAATCCATGTGTGAGTGATGCCGTGTCCTCCTCGCTGGTGTTGCTCCCTCCAGATCCCAGTTTCACCCTCTGGCTCCCTCCGGCTGGCAGCTGTGGGGGGCTGCTCTCCCACCTCCCAAAAACCCAGCTCCTGGTCCTGGGTCTCTTGGAGTGGTGTCTGGTGGTGGGTTCAGCATTCCAAACCCTGGGAATTGCACCTGGGGGCTGGCTCCCGGCTCGGTTGGGGGGCCCAAAGTGCCGTGGGATTAGGTGGCTCTGGCTGCAGATCCTCCTGGAGCCCTGGGATTTGAGGCTGGAGCAGGTGGGAAACAGCTTTGGCTCCTTTCCCCTCTCTCCTGCCTCTCCCCGATTTTGTCCCCTGGTTCAGCAGAGCCGTGGGTGAGCCCTTCAGAGAGGGTCTCCTTCMCATGGGAGCCCTTCCCAAAGCTCCCAGAAGGGCTCGAGGATCCCAAATTTGAGGCTGTACTTAATGTGCAGGTTAAAAAGGGCTTTTCCAGCCCCCTCCAGCCCCCACCATGGGGCCAGGAGGGCTCTGAGCATCCCCTGACCCCAACCCCACGGCTCCCTCTGCTCCCCCTCAGCACCCCTGGGTGCTTCCCTGGGGGTCCCACTGCTCCTTCCMCCCCCCAAATCAAGCCATGGGTCCCCCCTCCTTCGAAGCAGGAAATCTCTAATATATGAAAGATAAATATATTGTAATGTTCACTGGTTTGAGGGGAGCGTTGAATGAAGGTGACAGCGGCCCACGGGGACACTGCCGGGGTCACCCCAGTGATCCTGAGGGAAGCAGGATGCTGGGAGCTTCCTGCCAGCACTGCAGAGGCAGATAAGCCTTCGCTGGGGCCAGTGGCCCTGTGGCCTCTGGCACGGCAAGGCCTGACACAGCGAAGGGCCAGGKCTGGGCCTGGGGCCAGGGGACACGGGGCTGGTCACCCCTCGGGGATGGGATGGGCCTGGAGAGCTCCTGGCTCTGCTCCTGGAGCCTCTGATGGATCCACTGAGGCATAAAGTGACCCTGCACCCCTACGTGGTGCCCAGTGTGGGTGCCCTGAGCCCCTCCTGGGGTTGGGGATGAGCGTGGGGTCCCCAGGAGGTGCTGCTGGTCCCTGTGGGGTGGGTGACAGTCCCTGGCAAGGATGRGCAGCACCACTGAGCCCTGCTCCGCGACATCCCACCAAGCACTGGCACCCCTGCCAGGCATCCTGCTGGGTACCTGCACCSTGCCTGAGCGCTGGAGCTGCTCTGGGACACCCCACAAATCACTGGTGCTGCTTTGGGACATCCCACAAGTCACTAGTGCTGCCCCACAACACCCCATGGGACACAGGCACTGCTCTGGAACATCCCATGGAGCACTGGAGCTGCTCCAGGACATCCCACAGGTCACTGGTGCTGTTCCACGATGCTCCATAGGACACTGGCACTGCTCTGCGCCACCCCACAGGTCACTGGTGCTGCTCTGGGACACTCCATGGGGCACCAGCCCCAATCCCAGGGGCGAGGCAGGGCAGGTATCCAGGGACCACAGCAGACACCCCACTTTGGGACCCCCAAAGTCACAGCAGGGTGGTCACCACCAGCAAGTYTGGACACCCCTGGTGCCCCACAACATGGATGTGCCCCCTGGGCCAGCAGCCCTCGGGTGCAGGTGCCCGGGAGGSGTCCCAGATGCAGCCAAGGGGTCCCAATGGCTGGAATGGGGTGCAGGACGTGGGGGCTCAGCCTCACCCCARCTCTTCACTGCTCCCTCCTCCCTCGGGCCTGGGGGGTCGGAATCCCCCCGGGACAGATGACCGGACACGGCGGGCTCAGCTCCGTTGGTCTTTACTGGCGCGGGAGGACATGCGGGGCCGCAGGGGCGGGGGCCACGGTGGCCTGGGCTGGGGGCTCCACACACAGCCCTGTCCCACCCTGGGGACAGCAACACGAGCTGGGGGCAGTGCTGCGGGGGCTGGAGAGGGAAAAGTGACCCCCCCCCGCACTGAAACAGGGGCTGTGGCGACAAACTGCACGTCCCTGAGCCATCTCAGGGGTGGAGAGGAGGAGGAAGAGAAGAGAGACACAGAAAGCGGCCCAGAAGGTGATGACAAGAGGAGGACGACACCAAGAAAAGGAGCAGGTGAAGGTCAAGAACAGAAGATGATGAAGAAGGATACAAAGACCAAGAGGAGATGAAAAGACCAGAGGAGGAGGAGGCAGCCCAAAAGAAGCAGAGAAAAAGAAGAGATATAAGAAGACGAGATGAGGAGGAGGATGACAAGAATAGCAAGAAGAGGAGGAGAAGACAAGAGGAGAAGGTCAAGATGAGGGAAACAGATGAGATGAAGAGACCAAGATGAGAAGAACTGAGTGCTCTCCAGCCCCTTCCCAGCTGCCAGCTCTGCTCCAGCCACCACCACCCTGACCACACCACAGCCCTCCCATGGCATGGGGGCACCCCCGGGGCCCTTTGGGCCTGGCTGGGGCCGGGGGCTCCTTGCGGGGTCCACCCCCAATGCCAACAGTCACCGAGTGAAGAGGTCCCAGCCACCCCAGCTGTGTGTCCATCGCCTGGCCGGACATCTCCACGCGGGTGCCACCTCCAGCAGCAGCTYGGGGATGTCCCCAGGGGCTGCCGTGGCCATCGACCCCTCACGGCCACGCGTCCTCCTCCAGCCCCTCGCGCTCCCGCGGGGCCCAGGAGGGCTCCAGGAGGGAGGAGAGGACGCTCTGCAGAGCCCCCCAGGCCTTGGGGCTGCCGTTGGGGGCCCGGTGGGCGCCCGCCCCGTACCCCCGAGGGGTGGGAATGCGGGACGGCGTCTTGTGGGGCTGCGTGTCCAGCCGGGGCTTGGCCCAGGGCCGCGCCGGGGCCGCGTGGACCCCCGGGGTCGGGGTCTCCTCCATCTCCATCAGCTCGTCCTCCCCGGTGGCCCAGTCGGTGTCGGAGCCGGGGTTTCCCGGYGTCTCCCGGTTGTCCCAGGAGGCCGGGAAGCAGCAGCTCTCGTCGGAGGAGCTGGACAGGGTGGACCGGCGCCTCGCATCTGCCAGGGTGGGGTTCGAGGGCAGCGGGGGGCACCCGCCGTTGTTCCCGGTATTCCCGTTGTTGTTCCCATCGCTGTTCCCGGCGGGCAGCCCGTGCTTGGCGAAGACGTTGAGCGAGGAAGACGAGGACGAGGAGGAGCAATAGGCCGAGTCAGCGGTGGCGGGGGGCGCGGGGGGGGGGCTCTCCGTGTCCCCCAGCTGCTCCAGCAGCCGCGTGTTGGCCAGGAATTCCTCCTCCAGCCGCTGGAACAGCCGCTGCTCCTGCCCGGGCTCCAGCCAGCGCGGGGCCCGCAGCCTCCGCGCCAGCTCCTCGGGGTCCCCGGGGCCGGGCCGGGGGTCGCGCCGCCCGCCGGGGCCGCCCCCGGAGCCGCCGGCGGGCGCGGGGGGCTCGGGCCGCGCCCACGAGTGCTGCCCGTCGGGCCGGCGGCGGATGAGCAGCAGCGGCGCGGGGCCGCGCCCGGGGCTGCGGGAGGCGCGGGGGGAGCCGCGGGGCGAGGCGGCGGCGGCGGCGGCGCGGGGGGCGCGGGGGGAGGCGGGCGCGGGGGGCTCGGCGGGGTCGCGGCGGGGCGGGGCGCGGCGGGGGCCGCTCTGCGCCGNGGGGCGCGGCGGGGGCCGCTCTGCGCCGAGGCGGCCGAGGAGTCGCTGTCGCCCGAGCAGCGGGCCGCGCCCGGGGCTGCGGGAGGCGCGGGGGGAGCCGCGGGGCGAGGCGGGGGCGGCGGCGGCGCGGGGGGCGCGGGGGGAGGCGGGCGCGGGGGGCTCGGCGGGGTCGCGGCGGGGCGGGGCGCGGCGGGGGCCGCTCTGCGCCGAGGCGGCCGAGGAGTCGCTGTCGCCCGAGCAGCGCCGGGAGCGCGCCGGGGCGCGCGGCCTGGGGGGCGCCGCGGGGGGAGAGGGGGGAAATCAGCAGCCTGGTGTACCCCCAGTTACACCCCCCCTTGGAGCCYTCCCCCCCGAAACCCCCAGTGCACCCCCCCACTGCACCCTCCCCCGCATGGGAGCCCCCCCATTGCACCCCTCCCCACTTTCCCCCATGGCACCCCAAATTCCCTCCATTGAACCCCATTTCCCTCCCCATTGCACCCCCTCATTCTCCCCTATTTACCCCCCATTCCTCCTCAYTGCAACCCCATTGCACCCCACATTCTCTCCCTTAAACGCCATTTCCTTCCCCGTTGCACCCCCCATGGCACCCCACGTTCCCTGCATTGATCCCATTAAGCCCCATTACCTCCTCCATTAACCACCCCATTCTCYCCCTTCACCCCCCACTGCTTTCCCTCACTGCACCCTACATTCCCTGCCTTAAATCCCATTTCCTTCCCCACTGCACCCCACATTCCCCTCACTGAACCTCATTTCCCTTCCCCTTGCCCCCATTACAGCTCTCCATTAACCCCCCACAACGAACCCCCATTCTCCCTCTTCACCACTCACTCCCCCACACTGCACCCCCCTTGCACCCCCCATTCCCTCCACTGCCAATTCCATTCACTCCTCATTGCACACCCCATTGCAYCCCCCTTTCAGCCCAAATTCTCACCATTTCCCCCTCATTGCACCCTTCCATTGTCCCCCCAGGACCTCCCATTACCCCCCAATGACCTCCTGTCATCCCCATGGTACCCCCCACTCCACTCCCATTCCCCTGCCCAGTACCTCCCATTTCCCCCCACAATGATTTCCCCATTGTCCCCCCTTGCACTCCCCTACTGAGCCCCCTGTTACCCACATTGCACCCTGCAGTACCTCCCGTCGCCCCCCCTTTGGCCCCCAATGATTCCCCCATTTCCCCTTCATTGCATCCCCCATTCCATCCCCAGTACCTCCCATAGCCCCCCCTTTCACCCACTGCCCCCCAATGCTTCCCCCATTCCCCCCTCATTGCACCCTCCC
>JACAXG010000071.1:622750-651097 GCA_018881555.1 Amblyornis subalaris
AATTACGCAGCCCGGAAAAAAATGCAGCGGGGCTGGCAGCGGCCGGGGGGGCTGGGGGGGACAACGGCGACCGGGGCCCCCCCCCCCCCCCCCCCAGCGGCACCGGGCGGAGCGGGGGGAGGTTAGGATGCTCTTTAAAGAGGGACTTAATGAGGAATTGGGGTTTCAATTAAAAAAAGGCTTAGGGAGTCAGGGGAGGGCAGAGCCCCCCTGTCGCCCCCCCCCCGTGTCCCCCCCGTCCAGGATTAATCCGCTGCCTCGCCCGCGGGACGGATCCCGCACCCGGCTTTAATCCCTTCCTGAGCTCCCGGCCCGGGGGGGGGTGTCCCTGCACCCCCCTTCGGACACCCCGAATTGTGGCTGTCAGCAGCCGGGATGTCCCCACGCCCCCGTGTCCGTCCCTGGGGACACCAGTCCCGAGATGCTGGGAGGAAGAGGAGGAGCAGGTCCTGGGGTGGGGACACTGTGAGTCACCCCTTCATGSGGAGGAGGTGGCAGGGCTCAGGTGACACCTGTGTCCCCCCCGTGATTCTGGCCACGGCCACCAAAACAACCCCTCCTGCAGTCAGGAGGCTCCACGGGTGGGTGGGTGCAGAGGAGCTCCCGTAGCCAYGGAGAGCTGGGATGGGTGGGTGGAGCACATCCTATGGATCATTGGGGCGGGCAAAAGGACTTCCCAGGGGTCAGAGAGACAGATGGGACCTCCCCTTGACCCTGTTGGGTGGGCAGGAAGGACTTCCTAGGGGTCACAGGGACAGGTGAGACCTCCCAGGGACCACAGAGCGTCCTGCTGGGTGGACAGGTGGGAACTCCCATGGATCATGGAGCACCTCGTTGGGTGGACAGACAGGACCTCCCAGGGGCCCCAGAGACAGAGAGGGCTCCCGGGGGCCACAGAGATGGGTGGGACCTCTTAGTGACCATGGAGGACCTTGTCGCGTGGACAGAGAGGTTCTCCCATGGGCCATAGGCAGGTGGGACCTCTTAGTGACCACAGAGTGACCATTGGGTGGACAGAAAGGACCACCCACGGACCATAGAGCATCCTGTTGGGTGGACAGACAGGACCTCCCAGGAGACAGAGAGCACCCAGTTGGGTGGACAGAGAGGACCTCCCACGGACCATAGAGACAGACAGGACCTCCTGGGGGCCACAGACAAAGAGGACCTCCCATGGACCACAGAGACAGGACCTCCTGGGGGCCGTAGAGACATGACCCATGGATCACGGAACAACCCAGTGGGTGGATGGACAGGACTGACAGGACCTCCCACAGACACAGAGAACCTCCCACGGACCACAGAGCACCCCGTTGGGTGGACAGACAGGACCTCCCACAGACACAGAGCGCCCCGTTGGGTGGCCAGCGAGGCCCTCGCGGTGCCCCAGCGCGCTGGGTGGCCGGCGAGGCCCTCACCCAGGCACAGGGCTCCCAGGGGAGCGCGTGTCTCACCAGCTCGTCCAGGTTCTTGAGGTCGCAGAGGGTGATGGGCCGGGCCCGGCCGGGGTAGGCGCCCGCCTGGGGGTCCCGGCTCTCCCGGCGCGTGCCCAGCGCGCCGTCGGCCATTTGGTCCCTCATCTCCTCCTCGATCTCCTCCTCCATCTGGATCAGCATGGGGGCCAGCATCCCAAACTTGGAGCCCCTCCTGGCCACCTCCAGCAGGCAGAGGACAAAGTTCTTCTCGTTCTTCTTCAGCACCAAATCGTTGGTCTCGAACATGAGGACGTCCTGGATGCCCAGGTCCTGCCGGCACCACTGGATGAAGTTGGAGACGTTATCCCGGGCGATGAAGGAGCCGGGCACCACGTTCTTGGCCTGGAAGACCACCTCGTTCTGGGGCACCCGCATGCCGGCGGCCGCCTCGGGGTGCCGCTCCTGGAAGTCCAGGGCGGTGCGGTTGACGTTGTTGGCGTGGCGGCACAGGTGACATCCCGTCTCCAGGCTCTCCAGGAAGGTGTCCACCTGGATGTCCAGGTCGTAGAGGGTGTTGAACCACTCGGCCAGGTCCTCCTTCATGGCCTCCAGGTACTCCTCGCTGGAGCGGAAGGGGCGGATGCTCTTGGAGGCGGCCGACTGGATGTGGCTGGAGTCGGCCATGGCTGCCTGTGGGGGGACAARGGGGACTGTGATGGGCAGGCAACCCCCCCAGAGCCCCCCAGAACCCCCTCAAACCACCCCCCACCTCGGTGACCCCTCCATGCCTCGGTTTCCCCCACCCCTTACCATCACCACTGCCACCACCACCCCTCCGGGACCCGCCTGACCCCTGCCAGGACCTGCAGCACCCCCACTCCGCGTCCCTCCACCCCGTGTGTGTCCACCCCCAGCCCAGGTCCCCCGACCTCATGTCCCTCCACCATGTGTGTCCCCCCCTCTGTGTCCCCCACCCCATGTCCCCTCACTCCATGTCCCCCCTGCCCACCCCCGGGTTAATGGGGGGGTCCACGTCACCCACGCCCACCCCACTGTGGGGCTGTGGCAGAGAGGGGACCCCCTCACACACCCCGCCCTAAAAGCTGCCCAGTCATGGTCGGTGTCCCCACCYCAGTGTCCCCACCCCGGGAGCAGGTGACACCCCCAGGGATGGCAGTGCCAGGGGCACGGAGACCCCCCCCTAACCCCGGGGGGTCCAGCCCCGAGTGGCTGCCCCGGAGGGGGGAATTGGGCCCCAACACTCAGCCATGGGGAGGGGGCTGCACCTGGGGGAGCCCCCCCGGCCCTCCCCGACCTGGGCTGGGGGTACAGGAGCTGGTGACACCTCAGCAGAAGGGGTCACTCCTTCCCGGGGGGGCCCAGTGACCTCCGCTGCCACCCCCCGGCCCAGCCCCACACCCTGGGGGGGGCACTCGTTCTCCTGGGGGTGCCTGTGCTGCCGGGGGGGTGTCCCTGTTGGGGGGTGTCCCCTTCCCCGGAGAGGGGGTGTCCCTTTTGGGTGGTGTCCCCTACCCTTGGGGGGGCACGGACCTTGTTGGGGGGTGGTCGCCATCCCTCGAGGGTGGGGGGACCCTGCTGGGGGGTGTCTCCTTCCCTCGGGCGGGCTGTCTCTATTGGGGGGTGTCCTTTTCCCTCGGAGAGGGGGTGTCCCTGTTGGGGGGTGTTTTCCTTCCCTCGGACAGGGGGGGGTCCCTGTTTGGAGGGTCCCTTTCCCCCGGGGGGGCTGTGTCTGTTGGGGGGGGGGTCCCTACCCTCGGAGGGGGTGTCCCTGCTTGGGGGGGTGTCTATTCCGGGGGTCCCTCTTTCCCGTGGCGGGGTGGGGGTCTGTGGGGGTGTCTCTTTCCCGGGTGGGGGGGTCCCTTTCGGCGGAGGGGTCCCTGTTCCGGGGCGATCCAGCGGGGCAGGCGGGAGGGGATCCGCACCTGCGGGGACACCGCGGGGGCACGCAGGGCCCAGGGCCACCCCCCGACCCCCCCGGCCGCACTCACCGCGCCGCTCCGCGCTCCGCTACGGCCGGGCCGGGCCCGCTCGCCGCTCCGGGCCGGGCCGCGGCTCCCAGCGCCGGGGGGGCCCCGCCGCGGCCCCCGCCGCCATCGGCCGCCGGCAGCGGCCCGGGGGGCGGCCGGGGGGGCCCGGGGGGCGCCCAACGAGGCTCGGCCGCCGCAGCCCCGCGGAGCCGCCGCCGCCGCCGCCGCGCCCCGGCCGGGAAGTTGGAGGCGGCCCAGAAAGGGCCGGGACGGGGGCGGCGGCGGCGGCGGCGGGCGGGGACGGGGGGGGGAATGGGAGGGACACAGACACGGGGTACGGGGCATGGACGCGGGCAGGGGGGGACACGGGCACGGGGAGGGGCAGGGGGACGCGGGGGAGGCACGGACACGGCGAGGGGGCACGACCTGGGGGCGACACACGGCGACAGCCCCCCACCCTCGCCCGGGTGTGGCTCCCCCCCTCCGTTGATCTGGGCCGCCCCCCGAGCTCAGACCGGCGGGGAAAATGAGGCACGGCGGGACCCACCGGGCAGCTCCAGCCCCACCCCTCCGTCCCATCCTACCCCGGCCCGGGCCCGGGGGCTGTGTCCTCCCAGGGATGCTCTCAAGAAAGGCCAGCAATGGTGCGGTTACAAACAGCGGGAATTTTATTTAAAAAAACAACCGTCACAACCGTTCACAGCGTTACAGGCGGGGTGGGGGGCGGGGGCGCGTTAAACAACCGGTTTTATTTTGGGGGAGGGGGGAGGGAAGAAAGAATTCATCACGCTACCGTTGAACTTGGTTTTAATGTTTCTCCACAAACGGTGAAAAATACTAAAGTACAGACAAGGAGGACTCATAATGTTGTGGCCAACATTATAAATATGGAATTATAAATTTAAAACATTTTTTTTTTTCTGGTTTAAAAAATAAATCTGGTAGTAAATSCGGCTCTGGGGGGGCGGCGTTAGTAGGGCCGGTCTCGGCGATCCTGGCGGTGTTCGCCCCTGTGGGCCAGCAGGGATATGGGGTCAGCTGTGGGGTCCAGGAGCCGTCCCCGGGCTGGGGAGGCTCCTTGGCCCCGCACCCGCTCACCCATCTACCCACCCCCCCCCACCCGTCCACCCCCTTACCCATTTGCCCCTCCACCCATTTGTCCCACCCCTCTTGCCCCCCCACCCTTTCCCCATCAGGGTCTCCCCTCCCAGTGTCCCCTTTCCCCTCCCAGCACTCTGCCCCGCCCTCCATCCATACTTGTCCATCTTGCCCGGCCCTCCGCGCCGTCCTCTGCCTCCTCCTCCCATCTGCTCCATGAGGGGTCCCGGGGGTCCCCCGGGGCCTCCTCCTCCTCCTCCTCTCCGGCCGCCTCCTCCGTAGCCGCCTCGGTCCATTCCCCGGCCACCTCGGAATCCCCCTCGGTCTCCGCCGCGGCCGCCTCGGAACATCCCTCCGGGCCCGCCTCGATCCATGAGGCCCCCGCCGCGCCCACCTCGCATCCCCCCGGGGCCGCCTCGGCCGCGGTCACCGCCTGGGGGGGGGAGGAAAGACCCTCAGAGTGACCCCAAGGGAGCACAGCCCGCTCTGGCGTTCCCAGCCCCACGATCCCAGGGCATCCAGCTCTGGCACGGGCAGTGGGAGAAGGGCTGGGAGCTGCTGGAAGCCCCGAGGGGATTCAGGGTTCATTAGGGTTGGAGCAGTRCCCTGGGGAGCTGGTGGTGCTGGTGGCAACCCCCCAAATCTGGGAMGTACAGGAGGAATGGTGATCTCAGCCTACACGTCATGGCTCACGGAGGGATGAGGACATGGCAGCTCCTGGAGCTGGCCCAGCYSTTCCCTGGGGAGCCCAAGGCCAGGCCTGGGGTTTCCAGCTGGGAAGGGGACTGTGAACTCCCCCCTCACGTACCTGGAGGAGGGAAGGGGGGTGGGAGGAACCCCTCTGGTTTGGGCGCCTTGCACTGGTTGCACTCTGTTCTCCAGGCGAAGTTCTGGTTTCCACAGCCCCTGGGTACAAAAACCAGTTAGCCCACAGTGCGACAGCATTCCTGCCAGGGTGACATTGGGAAGCACGAGARCAGGCGGAGAGCAGACATCAGAGCAGGAACCGGGGCACAGCTCCTGCAGCGGGGTGGGGGTCTGGCTGCCCATTCACCCACAGCCTCGGCAGTGACCCCATCCCTCCCTCTGTGCCAGGTGGGAGATCCTTGCTGGCAAGGCCCAGCAAGTGATTTTGGGAAGAGCCTYCTTGTCCTGGCCAGCTCCTGGCACGAGGAGCCCCCTTGGCACAGGGGCGTGGGCAGCAGCGGGGTACTCACGGGTTGGGGCACTGCCAGTCGCCGGCGCGGTGCTGGACGCTCCCTCCGGACGGGTTTCCCCGGGATCCCCGCGGTCCTCTCGAGGAGAAGCCACCCCTGTCTCCACCTCTTCCCCCCATCCGGCCCATGGGGCCGCTGGGTCCGCTGGGGCCCCCGGGGCCTCCGGGTCCCCCTGGACCTGTGGGATGAATCCCGTTAGTGCTGGGAGGGGCAGACAGGGTGGGGGGACGGGGAGCAGATCCGGGGGGCTGCACGGTACCTCCACGGAGAGGGGGGGGCATTCCCCGCTGCTCCCGGGGGGGCATGCCGCCCCTCAGGCTGTTCATSGGGCCCTTCTTCCGTGCCAGGGTCACCTTCAGCTTGCTCCCCTGGAAATCCTTCCCTGGGAGGGACACAAGAGCAGCAGCATCAGCGCCTGCTGTGAGTCGCAGCCCCGCAGCGCACACCTGCACCAGGTGCTTCCCACAGGCAATTCCACCCCAAAATGGCCCCCAGCACTCACCATCAAACCATTCCACAGCYGTTTTGGCAGTGGACGGGTCATCGTAGGACACGGTGGCATCGCCCTTGGGCTTGCCCGTTTCTTTGTCGATGTAGAGGTTTATCATGGGCTGCCCCGTCCTCTTGTTCATCTAAGGGACAGTGCAATGTCACCCGAGTCCCGTCTCCCCACAAGCCCAGTGGGGATTTACTCCCTGTGCTGCTTTCCAGACAACTCAGACTCATTCCAGGACTCCAGGATAAAAGAAAGGGCCCCCCAGGCCTACCGTGGGTGACAGCAACTGCCCAGACACCYCAAAAATGAAGGGACAGGCCCAAAACAGCACTGCCAGGCCCCCAGGCCTCTCCCAGTGCCTGTACATAATGGGCTGGAAGGATGTGAGCAATGGGCAGGGAGAAAGAGGAGGGTCACTGGTGTTCCCTCACCTTGACAACACCGCACTGTTTGAAGAAATCTGCCAGATCCTCCAGGGTCACATTATCATTGAGTCCCTGCACATAGACCGCAGTGCTGTCCGAGTCCTCCTCCGGGTCCATAGGGGGGCCTAGGAGACAATTCCCTGGGTCAGTGCGGGCAGAGAAGGGCAGGGATACCCCGGARCCGAGTTCTTTCCATCCTGTCATCCCCTCCACAGCTGCAGCTTCACTCTCAGTGACTGACAGGAAACCCCAGGCCCAAGGGAGGTGACTGTCCCCACCACGTGACACGGCCAGACAGACCCCACACCCGTTCTTGTGAGAAGAATCCCCTGGTTATACCAGGACACATCCCAGAGGAGAGGTGAGGAAGACCTTTGTGCCCTCTGGGCTTCCACACAAGGACATCCCACCCTCCTTTTCCGATGCTGGAAGGCTGACGCAGAACTTCCAGACACGCCTGCGTGACAGGAAGGGACGAGCCACGGAGCAGGCTCTGGGGGTGCTGCAGGCTCCCTGGAAAGGCTCCAGAGCAGCCCCCAAGCCCCCTAATTCCTGCAGAGAAGGGCGGGCATCTCCCAACCACGTGTGGTTTTCCACAGCCACGCTGTTTGGGAATGACGGAAACGGCCAGAAAGATTGGAAGCGGCGGAGCACTGTGGGGTGACGCTGCGATGGCCGCAGCCCTCGGAACACACAAGCAGCGTCCTTCTCACAACCTCAGCAGGGAGTTTGGCGGGAATTACCTAAATCCAGGTCGGGTCCTTCCTCCATGTGTCCTGCCAGGCGGGAGAGAAGCACAGGGAGCGGTGTTAGTGGGGGCCCTGCGGGCTGGAGAACCGACACACACAACACTAGCTACGACCTGCGCCGCACAAGCAGCAGCACTGCACCTTACTGGGCCATCAGGTGGCTACTTTTAGCACTTCTTCCAACCAAAAACCACTATTACACTGGTTTTAAGCATTTTTTTCCAACCAATAACCACTATCACACTGATTTTTTAGCAGCTTTCAAACCGTTAACCACTATTACGCTGATTTTTTTTTTTTAGGTTTCAAACCGTTAACCACTATTAACGCTGATTTTTTAAAAGGTTTTACCAAGCCAATCAGTTTTTAAGTTCATTAATAAAAGTTACTTAATACATATATATATATTAAAAAAAAAAAGATTTATTATATCCAAACCATTTCTTTTCCCCAAAATTACAGGAGTGGTTGCTCAACTCTTCCACTGTGTCCTGTGACCACATACCCCTGGGCATCGCCGGCAGTACCCATTACAGTCTGGTTGCACATTGTCATTTTTAAACCACTTAAAACGAATAAAAAATTACACTTTGTGCTAAAAAACTGACTGCACATTTCTTTTTTTTTTTTTTTTTTTTTTTTTTTTAACACTATCCATTGTAATGCTCAAAAACTTACCACCAGGCTTATTGAAGCCACCTCGCTCTCCAGCGCTGCTGGGGGGATAAACGAAGAAATGAAGGCCTTTCCCTTTACAAAGCCAGCACCGCTCTGAGCCTCTGCGGCTCACAGGGGAGAAGGGCACTGGCTAAACATCTCCAAACATCTCTCTGTCTCTCTCTCATCTCGGCACTAGGCCTTTCTTCAGGGCAGCTCGCTCAAATTTTCTTTACATATAAAGCAACCTTGGTGTGGTTTGAGGCACCGCTTTGCTGTCGGTGCCCTGGCGTTACTCGGGTATCATCAGTGCAATACTTGGCCAAGAAACGGGGGTTTGTGCTGTAAATCAAGGTGGGGTGGTTTTTTTGGTGTCGAAGAGCAATTTGGGGGTGTTTCAGTGGTCAACTCCCTCCCCTCGGTGTGTCCACCAAGGTGCACCCTCAGCCTGTGGCAGCGCCGGGCCCGCGGGTCCCTGACATTTAACAGTGTAAAAGGAGACAAGCCACACGCGAGACCTACAACACAGTTCAGCTGACATCGCCCCTACAACCCTCAAAATAAAGCCATACATTCAGTCACTACTGAATTTAACAACTCTCTGGAGGGAGAACTTACAGAGTACGGCRGGGGCTCCAAGGCCTGGGGTGCAGCTTTGTGGACACTCACTTTTGGGCAGGTGCCAATGCAAACAGGGCCACAGCTTTCACCAAAAGCTTTGGCTGAAGCATTCACAGCTAAAACTGCTTTGGAGCRTGGTGGTTAAGGAGGAAAATGCCACCTGTAAAAGGATTTGGGCTGTTTCTTGCTCTTTTTTTGGGTGAGCCAGCAAGCTGTTTGGAAGGAGCTGAGCGGAGGAGGGAGAGCACCGTGAATTTTTCTAGCAAGTATTGCACCTCTAATACTGGGAAAAAAAAGTCAATACAGAATTTCGAGCTGTTGCATGCAGCTTTGCCTCCTCTCGTTAAAGTACACACCATTTACGTAATGTCTCTCTTTTTAAACATAGACTTTTACACTTTTTTTCTTTTTTTTTTTTAACGTTACACAATTCTAAAGTAGTAGTATACCCTCCTCTGGTTTTATTACCAAACAACAAGTATGCAGTTACCAAAGTTACAGAAGGATTCCGTTTATACAATCAATACATTGGGTTAAAAATATTCTATGTATATTTTTCCTCTCCATATGGACACCGTGTCTAGTCCCACTTTTCATTATGCTGCCGGCTGAGTACTGAGTACGGGTACTTTTTAAGTATTGAGGTGTTTACAAGGCTCTCACTTTGTAACCTGTAGCATATAAATGCGACAAAGCATGTTAAAAAGTTTCCATTTTCATAAAAATATCAAATCATCGAGGCAATGAAAAAGGGCACGTTAATAACATCGAGCTCCTTACCTGCTGGAGACACTGAAATCCATCACCACAGCATGCTAAGGTGGGCCGAGTTCCCCTACCTGCCCTGGGTGTCCCCTGAAGCCACCTGTTCTATGGATCTACGTCCATAAGGCGGGGGGGGGGGGACCCTTTGTAAGGGTCTGGCCAGGTGGGAAATCGCTCGGGATGCAAATTTGAGCTGGGCTTAAGGTGTGAGATCAGAGAMAGGTGACAAATCTTTGGCAATGAGAAGCTCGGAAGGGGCTAGAAATTTGAAGATGTGATGATAGACATTTCAGGTGTCTACRTCTACTTTAATCGTTAAAGAGATCAATACAGCACGGCTGAAATCTTTATGCAGATCCCTGGAACTCTGTTCCACTCGAGCCAATTTCCAAGCTGGACGCGTTCCCACACGAACCAGCCTTTTCCACGTCTTTTCTTGGACTTCTCTGATAAAGATTTCATGCCACGTCAACGGGCTGCGACAGAGCTATGCAGAATGGGGCCRCCCACTGCCAAACTGGGCTCGTCACCGGGCTGTGCCACACGGGAAGAAGCTGCCTCTGGAGAGCAGCTGCCATCAGAGCCGCCCTGCCAGCACCGGGGCGGGCACAGCGTGCCCCGTGCCACGCCTGGGGACACTCTGCATAGCTCTGAGCAACGGGGTGAGGGGATGGAACACACACAAAGCTGTGAATTCCCTCTCGGAGGAGCCTTTGGGATTAGTTTTCCTCCCTCGCCTCTATCACAACGACCTCCACGGACGGGGACACGCCTGAAGGCACAGGTGGCACCAAACCAGGTTGTGCCATCAGGTGAAATGGCCAAACTGATTCAGAGCACCTGAACGCTCCGAGGGGAGCAGGCTTGGGAAGCAAAGCACTTCTTCCTCTCTGTTCTTGGGGTCCTTCTCCACGTTCCGAGTGTTCTGGGCACTCCGAGCTCGCAGGCTGCGCGGGAGGAGGCTCACACAAGGCTCCTGCCCTGCCAAAATCCCCGCTCCTGAGGCCCAGGGAGCACCCCCTGGAGCTGGCGGGAGGTTTGTGTGTGTTCCACCCAGAGTTACTGTTAAACCCCACAGAGGATTCCACCTCTGGGCGACCACGAAGGGAGCTGAAAGTGCCAGGGTCAGCATCATCCCCAATTTCCCCCTCCCCGGGGGCCCAACCAGCTGCAGGACAAACCAAACAATCCTGCTCCTATTTCCCTTAGGATAATGTTTCCATGGACGACAAGCAATGCTGCTACACAGAGCTGTTCTCCATGGAAGCACAGCTGGGAACGCCAACCTTTCAGTCCCTTCTTTTGCATTTCAAATCCTATGGGTAAACCAGAATTAGAGAAAAGGAGAAAAGCTTTGCTCTTACCCCATTCCACCGCGTCCTCCTCCCCGCCCACCTCTGCTCATGCCTCCACGCTCATATCCCCCTCGTCCCCTGCCCCGGCTATCGGGGCCGCTCAGATTCCGGCTCTCTCCGGGGCCGGAGAAGCCTCCGGATTCCTGCCCGTACATGTTCATGCTGCTGGGATGGTCCTGGCGGAACGAGCCTGGGGAAGGGTGAAGACACATTAGGGAGATGCAGCCCCTTCGCCCGCCCTCAGCTCCAGCCACTACAGCAGCACTGGAGTTGTTTAGGTGGAAAAATCCCTCTGAGAGCATCAATTCCAGCCATTCCCCCAGCCGAGGCCACYGCTGACCCATGTGTCCCCAAGTGCCACATCCACAGGGCTGTTAAATSCCTYCAGGGAYGGGGACAACACTTTTCATTAAGAAATTTTCCCAGTATCCAACCTGAACCTCCCCTGGCACAACYTGAGGCCGTTCCYTCTCATCCCATCTCTTGTTCCCTGGGAGCAGAGCCCGACCTCCCTCTCCTGTCAGGGAGTTATGGAGAGTGATAAAGTCACCCCTGAGCCTCCTTTTCTCCAGGCTGAGCCCCCTCCAACTCCTCATCCCAAGTCTTTTGTGCCTCTGTGTTTCCACCTTCCCTGAGGGGATTATCCCAACCAGCTCCAGGGAAGCCATTTTTCAGCGGGAAAGGGCAAACCCCAGCTCCAACCCTCCCTGCCTTCAACACAGCTCCGAGTTTTGGATCCAAACGAACACCAGGGCTCCTTCCCAGGGGTGCCACTCACTCTGCTGGCCGTAGCTGCTGCTCTGCTGGCTGTACTGGCTGGGGGCCTGGCTGTAGGATCCGGTGGGAGGTGGGTAACTGGTGGGAGGTGGCTGCTGCCCGTAGCTGCTTTGCTGGCCATAACTGGTCTGCTGGCCATAGGAGCTCTGCTGCCCRTAGCTGCTCTGCTGGGAGTAAGTGCTCTGATCGTAACTGCTTGGCTGTGTGGAGGAATAGCTGGAAGACARAAGCGTTGGAAAAGGTGGGATGATGAGGCAATTCCCTGGCAGAGCGCGTTTAGGCTGCAGGAGTGGCTCATGCTGGAAGGCAATGCAATTATAGGCTGTATTTAGTGTTGTAAATCACTTTAAAAGCTGAAGTCATCCTATRGAGGCCAGTCTGGAGGGCTGTGAAAGCATAAAAAACCACATGGCCAATCCCAGTTTATTCACATCTCTAGGAGAAGGCACGAARTGCCAGGGCAGAACTCAGTGGTAATGGAGGTAACAGGCCCTGGATAAAAGAAGCTCCCCTCATGCAGCTGAGGCTTTGAGAATTTCAAAGTGTACATTTTAGAAGTCACATTAAAGACACCTGAGGAGAGAGAGGAGCTCCTGGCCAAGCTCTTTGTGCAAGGAGGCAGCAAAAGGTCACTGCAACACATTCTAGGAAAATCCTTACAATTCTCAATTCTTAAAACTAAAAAAAAAAAATCCAGAAAACGTCTTAAAAACCATTTGTCACCATTTTCCCTTTCAGGTGTGCACACACAGACACTTCTACGCTCAGCCACAGCCTCCCCATCCTCACCACCACAACTACAGGAAGCACAGCTTCCCCTCCCAGGACGCCAAACCTCCTTTTCCATAAAATCCCTCAGGAAAAGCCCTTAGGCTGAGCATTCCCAAGGCTCTGGAGGCCTTACCTGGTCGGAGGGTAGGAGGGAGGAGCGGTGACGGGCTGCATGGGGTAGCTGGCAGGCACCTGGGGGTAGCTGTAGTTGCTCTGCCCGTAGCCCAGGCTGGGCTGGCTGTAGCCTGTCGTGCTGGACTGGGGCTGGCTGGTCTCTGCTGGTTTGCTGCCATCCTGGGGTCTGGGGAGAAATAAGGAATGACATCGGTGCCCAGCCTCACACCTGGCTGCAGTGAAGGGCTCAGACTGCCCAGGACCGATGGTTGTGACCTATTTTTTGGGGCAGCATTCAAGCTGGCTCTGAGTGGTGACAGCCACTCTGGCAGCAGTGAATAAATTTATTATAAACACAATTTTAGCACTCACTGCCTGGCTATTTGCACACTCCAGGAAAGGTCCAGGCAGTGTCCTGAGCAGAGAGCAGGGAACACCACAGCTTCTSTTTGTCCCAAAGCCAGGGGATCCAGACTCTGGCTCTGGGGCTGAGTGGAGGAGRTGGAGTGCCAGGAAGGAGGTTGGCAGCACTGCCCTCCACTCGAGCTGCTCCTGCACAGCCCTGGGAAGGCAGGAGCTAAAGCAGCCAGCAAGGCAGGCACTGAAATGCCCCATTGTTTGGCTCAGAATCCAGCTCAGGCAGATATTGCCTCACATACATTATCCTGGGGAAGAGGAAGGATGCTGGGGTTGGACTGGGTGACCTTTAAAGGTCCCCTCCAAGCCAAACCACTCTGTGATTCTGTGTTTACGATTAACTCTCAAGGCCTGAAAATYGAGAACCCTTTGCATGTGGTTCACACGTCCCCTTCCATCTGTCCCATAGTTTAAAAGCTGTGTGGATGTGGCACTTGGGGACGTGGGTCAGTGGTGGCCTTGGCAGTTGGACTCCGTCATCTCAGAGAGCTTTTCCACCCTAAAGGATTCAATGAGTTTATATTCTCTACGTGTTTCTCAGAGTGGAGCAAAAAGAGTGAAGCTACTTCTGCTGTAGAAGCTGGAAAAAATTATTCACAACGTCAGGATTCATCCTGAAAGTTTACATCCCTTTGAAGTGTAACCTGTCAGAGCCATGCCAGGCTCTGCCTTGCCTTCCCACAGTGCTTGCTACAAACACCAGGTAAGTGAATAAATCAGCTTTTGCTCACTTCCAAACAGGTTTCCATTACGTATTCTAAATTTTTCATATCCTCTGAGCAAACAATTCACCCAAAGAGATGACAGGCAGTGCCCAGAGGCGTGAGATTTAAAGAGGAAATGTTTTGCAGCCTGTGCATCCTGCCTGACCCCGTGACTCCGGAGCACAGCGGGCTCGGTTCCCTGCCCTGCCCTGTGAGTGGAGAGCCTGATTTCRCTGCGTGGTCGTTCCCTCATCCCGCAGGAACAGCGCTGAGTCACCGTGCTGGAGCACAGCCCTCCCACGCTGCTTCCCCCGGCCCTGGAATGCCGAGGGATCGGAGGCAGCGCGAGAGAAGCTCCGGCGCAACAGGCGGAGATGAGGTGCCAACAGAGTGGTGGGTGCTGAGGAGGGATGAGGAGGAAGAGAAGGAGGAGAATGAGAAGGAGGAGGAAGAGAAGGAGAAGGAGGAGAAGGAAGAAGAAGAGAAGGAGGAGATGGTGGAGGAGAAGGAGAATGAGGAGGACGAAGAGAAGAAGGAGAAGGAGGAAGAAGAGGAGGAGGAGGAGAAGGGAAGAAAAGAAAGAGATGAGGAGGAGGAGAAGGAAGAAGAAAAGAAAGAGATGAGGAGGAGGAGAAAGAAGAAAAGGAGAAGGAAGAAGAGGAGGAAGAGGAGGACAAGGAGAAGAAGGAGAAGGAGGAAGAAGAAAAGAAAGAGATGAGGAGGAGAAAGTAGAAAAGGAGGAGGAACAGGAGAAGAAGGAAGAGAAGGAGGAAGCAGGGGAGGAAGACGAGGAGGAGGAAGAAGAAGAAGAGAAGGAGGGAGAAGGAGGAGGAAGAGAAGTACAAAGAAGAGACAGAGGAGAAGAAGGAGGAGGAAAAAGAGAAGGAGAAGGAGAAGAAGGAGAAGGAGAAGGAGAAGGAGAAGGAGAAGGAGAAGGAGAAGGAGAAGAAGGAGGGAGAAGAAGCAGAAGAGGAGGAAGAGGAAGAAGTGGAGGAGAAGGAAGAAGAAGAGGAGAAGGAGGGAGAAGCAGGAGGAAGAGAAGTACGAAGAAGAGACAGAGGAGGAGGAGGAGGAGGAAAAAGAGAAGGAGGAGAAGGAGAAGGAGGAGGAGAAGGAGGGAGAAGAAGAAGGGGAAGAGGAGAAAGAGGAAGAAGTGGAGAAGAAGGAAGAGAAGAAGGAGGAGAAGGAGGGAGAGCAGGAGGACGATGCCGAGGCCGGCGATGGCGGGGGCGGGCGGTACCTGGCGGGGGCGGCCGGGGCCGGCTGCTGCCCGTAGGCCGGGTAGGCGGGCTGGGTGCCGTAGGCGGCGTACGAGCTCTGGCTGCTGGTCACCGTGGCCGTGTTGGTGTCGTAGGCGGCCGTGCCGTAGCCCTGCACGGGCTGGCTGTAGGCGGGGGGGGCGGTCGGGGCGCTGTAACCTGCAACACAGCACGACAGCACCTCAGCCCCTCCACAGCTCCGCAGGGAATCGGGAATTCCAGCGTGGGTCGCGTGGGAAGGGAGCTTAAAGCCCATCCCGCTCCATGCACCTGCCCACGGGACACCTTCCACTAGACCAGGTTGCTCCAGGTCACATCCAACCTGGCTTTGGAYGCCTCCAGGGATGGGGCAGCCACAGATTCTCTGTGTCACCTCTCTCACCAGGAAGAATTCCTTCCCAATATCCCATCTAACCTTGCACTCTGTCCACATGAAGCCATTCTCCTTTATCCTGTCCCTCCAGGCCCTTGTCCCAAGTCCCTCTCCAGCCCTCTTAAGAATCTCACTCTGGTGCTTGTGCCACTGGTTTCCCAGACCCAAGGCACAGACAAACCCACCACGAACCCACCTCAGACAACCCAAAACCAATCAATTAACCCAYCAATTAACCCACCCTGCTCCCTTGCCTTCCTCACAGAACCCCCTCACCCAGGGAAGCCTCAGCCTCCAGCCCCTCAGCATCCCAAAACCCCCACTCCCAGGAGCTTTCTGGAAGCCACCCCTGGACCAACATCCAGAGGTGGATTGTTTACAGCTACCAGAGCTCAGGCAGGGCAAGCTRAGACATCTCCTCCACAAAGGCAGGGTAACAACCCCCCCTGAGCTCCAAAGTAAAAGAAATCCAATTGATTTAGCAAGTACAGTCCCATCCTTTCAGCTTTGCTGAAAAATAAAAGCACAAAACCTGACCTGGGAAGTCTTTCAGAGGCATTTCTGAAGGCTTATTTTAAATCAGCAATGATGGAAACAAAAGAAAAGCACTTTCCATTTGCCTTCACATGAGAAAAAGGTCAAAAGAGACACATCAGGCAGCTCCTGATGTTTTATGTACKTTCCCTTTTCTTAGAATTTCAGTTCGGTTTAGGGAAAAAGCTGAGAGCTCACAGAGTTCYTTTTGACCAGTTTTATAACATCCAAGATCCCAAAACAGCTCCTGCATAATTTAGTAGTCGTTTGCCTTGTCACAAAGGTGAAGTGGCATTAACACAGTGGGTTTTTACTCTTAAGAACCTTCCAAGCAAGTTTTCAAACTAAGAATAAGAGACTTAGGTGAGAAAAATAGCAACAAAAAATGCTGTCAGCAAATCTGACTCACTGAAAAAACAAGGAAAAAGAGCAGTGAACTGGTCTCAGACTCACGGCTGGGATCAGTGAAGGCAACAGCTTCTCCATCACTTCTGATTTTTAATAAACATGGGAGGCTTGTGACATACTTTCCCTTTAGGCAAATTGTGCTGCAGCGTTTTATTTCAATTCCCTAATTTGCAAAGCAAACAGCACTTCCAGCAGCAGAACACGGCGTGCCCTCACGGAGCAGCGCGGCACGGCCGCATCTCCCGTCCTGCCATCAGGCCAGGGCCCTTCCCAGGGGGCAGGAAAGAGGAACAGGAGGAGGGCAGGAAGTTTGTACAGCAGATTAATTAAAAAACCCCCCAAACTTCAGCTTTCTGGTGACCTTCAGCATCCTGATGAAGACACAAGGCCAGCCTGGAACCCCTGACCACTGCTCTGTCTTCCTACCCCTGGCCCCCAACCCAACCCAAGGCTGTCCGTCTGGGAATGCAAGCTGGACTCCCACTGGGAAATACCTTGTAGTAATCACTAGAAAATCAGTTTTTATGGTCATTATTCCTGTTTGCTGTTCTCTGAAAAGCAAAGTCCTGAGTGCTGCTGAGAAGGGTGAACAGGGTGATGCCCAACGGGATGATTTTTAAAGCTTTGGACAAATTTGAGCAGCCCAAACACTTCAATGTGATTCCACCCTGACACCAGCAGTTAAATAAACYCTTATTTTAACTGGCCAAAGCCTGACCACACACTAAAAAAGCCTCTTCTTTGCCTAAGTACAGCCTGCAGTCCGTGYGCTGCAGCCACAGCCCTGCCCTGGGCTGTTCCCCTTGGATTTGGAGCCACAGGGTGATCCTCCCACAGCTGAGCCCCCTTTTCCCAGTGCTGTTACTGGGAGCAAACAGCTTTGCTAACACCTGGCGTTGCACAGGCAGCASGATAAAAGGGAGGGAAAAAAAATACGTTGAATTTTAAAGCTTCAGCTCTAGATGGAGCATTTCCCTCGTGGAAGAGCGTGCTCAGCAGGAAGGGTTTGTACCAAAGGAAACGCAGGGATTTACCAGCCCACTGGTCTTGATTTCAAATCAAGATGAGTTTAGACACTCTGGGAACCCTCAAGGGCTGTGGTTTTGAGGGTGGTATTTATATTGCATCACTTCTATCTCCTCCCCTCGCTGTTAGGAAGATAAAAGTTGACTCAGCAGAACAGCTGCTGTCAGAAAAAGGTAACAGAAGAACTGAAAACCKGCTTAAAATGTCTACATTCCCCTCAAAGGATCCAAACAGACTCCTTACTGAAGTCTAGGAATTCTCCAGGTGGAGGGGAAGGTTGCAGGATTCGATCCTTGGAGGATATCAACTAAAAAGGCTGGATCGAGAGACATTTATTCTGGAAGAGAGCTGATTCCTGCTTGGCTTGTGTATGTCCCACCAGTAAGGGAGGCAGAGGTGATCCTCTCTCCGCCCTCTTTTGGGATATTTTGGGGTTATTATGGTAGCTATGAGTGTGTGCATTAATTCTAAATCCATCAGAAATTTCAATATTCATACCCATGAATTGCCCAGGTAAAGCGAAGCGAGGGCTGGCAATTCCCACTTCCAAGAGATCCCCACCTGGACACTTAAATGCTCTTTATTTCCTCCAGTAACTCCTGCTCATTCCCCACAGTCATTAACAAGCAAACCACAGGTCTGGGGGTGCCCAGAGACCCAGATCTGGGAGAGCTGCTCCCAAATTCCTCTTCTCCAAAGCGACTGGGTGGCTCCAAGACACCTTTCCCTACAGCCCCTGGGAGGGAAGGAGGGTGGTAACTCTCTCCTGGGGTATCCCAGGAGTTGGTGCAAGGTGGGATGACAGAGYGCTGGGAAGGAAAGATCCATCTCTGCCATTCCCACCGAGTCCTGAGAGAGTGCATCCACACAGACCTTGGATTTCCAACATCTTACCCCAATCCCAGGCTGTTCAGGCGAAAAGGGCATTTTGCTTTAAGGAATTACAGACATCTCTCCTACAAAAAGGAGATTCTTGGGAAAACAGGATTGGGATTCAACAAGAACTGCATGTCTCTCAGGGCATGACAGTGTCTGGCCCAGGGGTTTATTGAGCGTGAAAGGCAGGGAGAGAGAGAGAGGGAGGAAGGCTGCAGTCTCCTTTCCACAGCCCTGGCTCCTCAAGGAGAGGCAGGTGGAGCAAGGATAAATCCAACCTGGCTCCGTGCCCGGAGCTCAACAGCAACAGAGCTGCCACAGCCCTGCTCCGTGGGCTGAGAGGATCTTTTGCTTGACCACTTCCTGAGTTGAGGTTTTTTTAATGGATGAAAAGAAAATGAAGGTTTCTGGCCTATCAACACAAAAAAAAAAAAAAAAAAAAGCAGCTGTGCAGGAAAAAAATGCCTGATATTATTATTATTATTCCTCCAGTAAATGTCCTCTTAAGGGAGAAGGAAAAACATAGACAGCAGCTTCCTGTGACCCCCGTGGGACCGGAGTGCGTAGGAAGGATTAAGGGACATAAATATTTCTAAGAAAGGAATTTTGGAAGTTCACAAATCCCTTCTGCTGCCAATTTTTGTCTAGATACTCTTGAATGAAAGGAAGAAGACCTGGAGATAACCCAGAGTGACACYGGCTAATGGATATGGATCTCACGTGCAGGAATTTTCCTCATCCATGTAAAGATGTTGAATACTTTAATTTTGGTTAATTTCTCTCCAGCTCTTCCCTGTGAAGAATTCCTCAATGGATTCTTTAGCCAGATATCCCACTGTCTGTCTGCCTGGTATTCCCTTGCTTTGGGAAGTGTTTAATTCCCACTTCTAAATGTTTATAATGTCTCTCCTAAGAATCTGCAGGACACGGTACCCAAGGAATCACTGGGAGGAAAATTTACTTTCCAAGTCTCCTGAATATTCAGCCTAAATATACATTAAATAAACATGAATATACATGAATTAAACATTGTCTCAATAGTTCTAAACATTAGGACACTTGTCTGGAGGAAATTCCAGCTCCAAGAGTACACGTTGGGACAGTTTATAGAGCATTAAAGAACATSTATCTGCACTGGAAATCCATGAAAAACAAGGGACATGCAAAGGTGGAGGGCAGGATGCTGTTTATCCTTTAGGAAATKGTGGGATAATGGGGTTGGAGTCACCTAAAAGGTCTTTGTTGGTGCTCAGGATTTTATCCACGAAGATGGCACTTGGGAGACTTTGGAAATGGCAAAGAGCACTGCAGCCTTGAAAATTCCTGCTGTCCCTGCCTGTGTGAGCTCTGACACTTGAGGGTTTTAGCACTAAAACCAAGTGACACCTCAAGGGCTCCCACCTAAAGGGGACCCCGAGTTCTGACAGGATGAGACAGCATCTTCCATGCAAGAGTGAGCAGGACAGTCCAACCTGGACTGGTCCYTTCCACTGTGGGAAGCACAAGATAAGAAGTGGGAGGTACAGGATCAGAACAGGCACGTCACTGCCAGTGACAGGACTGTCAGGGAAGGGAAGGGCTGAGGACAAGGGGTGTGGAGCAGCTGGGGACACTGTTCCCTTTGCTCTGAGCACAGCACGTCCTGCTCGGTCCCACAGCACCCAAACCCTGCCCTGAAAACTCAACAGTGCAGTTATTCATGTTTGTACATGGCTGCCCCATCCCTGAAGTGTCCAAGGACAGGTTGGATGGAGCTTGGGATAGTGGAAGGTGTCCCTGCCCATGGCAGTGGGTGGGACTGGATGGGCTTTAAGTTCCCTTCCCACCCAAACCATTCCATGAAGGATGTGGAGCTGCTGGAGCCAGTCCAGAGGAGGCCAGAGAGATGCTCCCAGGGCTGGAGCCCCYCTGCTCTGGAGCCAGGCTGGGAGAGCTGGGGGTGTTCACCTGGAGAGAAAGTGGCTCCAGGGAGACCTCAGAGCCCCTTCCAGTGCCTAAAGGGGCTCCAGGAGAGCTGGAGAGGGACTTGGGACAAGGGCCTGGAGTGCCARGACAAGGGGGAATGGCTTCCCACTGCCAGAGGGCRGGGTTAGATGGGATATTGGGAAGAAATTCTTCCCTATGAGGGTGGCCACACGAAGCTGCAGCCRCCCCACCCCTGGAAGCGTCCGAGGTCGCGCAGGGTTTGGAGCAACCTGCGGAAGGTATCCCTGCCGCGGCAGGAGGTTGTCCTAGATGATGAAATCCCCTTTCCCAGCCCCAGCAGGGCTGCGGGCCGAGCCCAGCCCCGCTCTCTCTCTCACCTGTGGGGGGCTGCCCGTAGGACGTGGCGTAGGCCGTCTGCCCGTAYGTCGCCGTGGTCTGGGGCTGTGTGTAGCTGACGTCGCTGGGCTGCCCGTAGGTCCCGTAGCTCTGCTGCCCGTAGGTCTGCTCCAAAAGGACACACATTCAATCCACGAACACAAGTGACCCCCAGGGGTTGCAGGTGCTCGACACGCTCAAGAGCCAAGGCTGCTGGGAAAGTTTAGGTGCCGCGGGAAATTCCGGGTCAGCTCTGCAAGGAGGTTATAAAGTGGTTTTTCCCTGCCGGGATTGAAGGAACGGGCTCTTTCCGTTCTCGCCACGCACCTCTGCTCTGTGGAAAGCAAACAGGAAAGCTCCCAGCTCCTCACAACTACCACCAGCACCCACAGGTACCATCCCAGGGTTAACCTGAAATACGGGAGTGGGAGCGCTCCGAGGGTGGAGGTGCACGAAGGAAAAGTCACTTCAGTGTACAACTGCTTTGGTGTTGGCTAAAAGAAACCTATTGAAGGCTTCAATTAAATTATTTGGAATATTTTTCATGCCCTCCAGCCTTTAATTTGAAAAATAGGTGTTGGTGTAGGCATGGAAGGATGGGATCCACAGGATCCAGTGCTGCTACTCCCATCCCGGTACCTGTGCGTTCAGTGAGGGATCAGCTCCCACCTCACCCATTCCCTGAGCTTTTTTCCAAATCCAACCTGAAAATCACTGAGGAAGGGACAGGAGCAGCTCTGCCCAGCAGTGTCACCAGGTGCCCAAGCCATGCCCTGCCAGCTCATGCTCCAGGCACCAGTGAACTTCCAACAGCTCCCAGCTTAGGATAAAACTCTGGCTGCAGCTTGAGGGGTGACACGGAGACAGCTTTAACCTCCAGGGATTCAGACTTCCGGGGATCCTGGACCTGAAACCTTTCGGGATATTCAGCCTTCCTAAACTCCGGGCACAGGTGTGAAGCAGGAAAGCCTTGACCACATGAACACGTCCCTGTTCCTGGAAGCTCCCTACACCAGGAAGCAGGGAATGCTGCAAACTACCCACGGACATGTGTCTATAGCTGAATTTAGCTGGTTAGGTGTTTAATTAGCTGGTTAGGTGTTTCATTAGCTGGTTAGGTGTTTAATTAGCTGGTTTTAGTTATTGAGGCCTCCTGTTCCTAGACTTGTCATCCTGCTCCCACCTTCCACCTCACCTACAACTGGGAGCAGCTCTTCCAATTGTTGTCTCCAAACACTTATTGAAAATAAAAGTCACCATCACCTTCCTTTCAGCCCACACTGAGCCTGCCTTCCTCCTCTTGGAGGGAAAATGAAACCTACAGCACTTTTTGAGGACAAAGATTTACCTTTGGAAACATACTTGGAGTTTGCAGACAAATGTGGTTGTAGTAACTTGAATTCTAAAGGTTAAAAATAAGCATTAAGTTAATCTCTTAAACATCATAATTATTTTGCAGTCCAGCCAACTGAGAGTATGAACAGTTACAGCAATAAAAACTCCAGGAAAAAATTTATTCCCTCCTCCTCCTTTGTCCAATTCTGCAATCTCCCAAAAGGCAATTTCCCCCCCTTTTTTCCCAGTTTTTTCCTCTCCTACACCTCTGATTACAACACCCACCAACGTGGTGGTGTCAAACATACACCAGGAACTTGGCTTTTCTGGGATCGGGATTGAATAAATTAACAAAAGGGGGATTGTTGAGGTTATTTCCACTTTTAAAAAGCACTTTGGGCTGGGGGCAGAAGCTGCAAGACAACTTTTAACCACGGATTTTGATGCTGCCGCTCCGAGTTTCTCACATCTCAGTGTTTTCCTGGAAAACAGGTGATTCAGCAGGAATTCCACCCCCTTCCCGTGTTTTACCTGGGTGGTCTGTGCATATCCTTGGGCTGGCTGAGGTGCATAGGCGCTGTAGCTGTGGAATGAATGTAGAGACATTTATAATCTTGCACCAAATCTGCATCACGAGACAATTTTCACGCAGCCCGATGGGTTCTGCTGAAATTCTAAGGGAATACAAAGCTCAAGGAAAACCCTCAGGATTTACCAACATACCTGAGTTAAGCCCAAAGCATAATTATTATATACTTTTATTACATCTTTTTAAAACACGGAGGATAAGCTACTTACCCCTGCTGAGCTGCAGCTTGGCTATAGGTACTGTAATCTAGAAGAAAAGGAAAAGAAAAGGAGTAAAAACGTTGATAAAGACTTAACAAAATTATAGGGTCTAAGAGCACAGCAGCTGGAATTTCCTCCTGCAGCTCGCTATAAACCACTGGAATTCCAGTTTCCCAAGGGTGGAAGGTAAATGCACTTTTTCAGTCCCTTTTTTGAGGGAAACAAAACCTCTCTTCCCCTCATTGTTCCTGCCGTTCGCAGCAGCGGCTTTGATCTCAAATGACCCCGCTTCAATTTAACTGCCACCTTGGATGAATCCCAGGGGGCTGGCAGGGGGGGATTTGGGTTGGAACAAAGGAAAAACAGGGATTTGAGGCTTACAAACCCCCCACACCCCGCTTTGAAAGGGCCGGGCTGGAAGGTTTCACCACCTTCACTCTCTGCCTTTCAAGGACACAAATAAATGGCTGGAAAGCCACTTGTCCCCTGGAAGCTGGGAAGCAGGGAGTGACTCCCTGCTCAAATCCTCAATCCATGTCAGTACACTGATTGAGAGGAGAACCAAAATCCTGAAAATCCAAGCRGCAAAGCCTGTGCTGAACTGGTTTGCTGGCGGGGATGGAAAATGAATCCACATGGCAATTAGGAGGCTAAATTTGAAACGATTACAGCTCCCAGTTCCCTCAAAGGCACCAGCAGCTCCAGCTCCCATCCCAATGTCTGGAGCAAGGATGAATCCATCACTCCAACCAGACCTTGCCAGAGATCCCAGCTCTCCCAGGACCACCGAAATCAGGAATGAGACCAGAACGKCCTGGTCAGGGCCACGGCACCTGAGCCAGAGGCAGGAGCTGGATCAGTGGAGTTGTTCCCAGATATCCCTGTGGGGGACGAGGTTCCAGTGCTCTTACCACCATCAGAYCTCAGTCAGAAATCCCAATTTATCCCAGAATCATGGAATATCCTGAGCTGGGACAGACCCACACGGATCGAGCCCAACTCCTGCCCCTGCACTGGGGAATTTGAGGAAGCAACTGAACGGGTTTAATGCCATTATCCTGCCTTTCCAAAGGCAATGAAGCCCCAGGAATCACTTAGGAAACACAGCTTTCAACCACCACAACCTCCTGTTCCTCAGCCTGTGGATTCATCCCTACCAAACCCTTCCTCCCAACCCTCCACGTGCGCTCCCAGCTTTCCCTGCTGCTCCCGGAGCGGAGCCCCCGGATCTGTGCCGGTGGCAGCAGCGGCCGTGCCGTGATCCCGGCAGGAATTCCCGGCAGTTATTAATTCCTTTGACCTTGCTCAGAACACCGGGAGCTGCTCGAAACACCTCACACAGAGAAAGAAGACACTCCGAGCTCTCCAAAGGCTTCCCCGCTCCCGGGACACATGGCACGAGTTGTTAAACTCCTCTGGCATCATTCCCACTTCCCTCACAGGTTGGCACGTGGAATATTCAAACATTTTCCTTGTTCAATTCAGGGTTCTGTGGGKTTTTTTTTAATTCACTTTACACGTGGCTCTGCTAAATCCTGTGTTCATTAATGCCCATTCCCCCTCAGCCAGCTTCCCTTTCCCACCACCTCCTCACCCCACTCCAATCTTTTCCCTACTCACTCTCCAGCCACCAAAACCTCCATACTCCTCATTTAATTCTCAATTTTCAGCCCTCTTTTGGCCTCAAGCTCCACACAGGGGCATCAATTAAAGCCCTCCTCACAGCCCTCCCCCAGTCCCACCTAAACCCAACATTTTCCCCTTGCAGGATTTAATTCCAGGTGTGGAATTCGCAGTTTGCCTGCGGTGATGCCTCTCTTTTAATTTGCTCAGATTTAGATGAACGTGAAACATTAATAAAAAACTAATATTATGGTTCATTTAGTTAAACCCATCGCCTGGCTTTTATTTCCAGAGGGAAATTAATCTTCATCCTTTTATTTCATGAGGCTCAGGAGCACAACAGCAGCTGAAAATAGCAGCTCCCAGGAGGAACAATTCCATGAATTAAGGGAAAACACAGCTGTGGTTTTAAMCCCCATTCTGATGATTCTGTTGGCAGATGTTCCTTTACCAACTTTTCTTTCTCAAGCTCTCCAMGGTGCTATTGGTGATATTCCCTCACACTCCATGGCCTGGGACATTTTCCTTTAAGGAAAAGAGGAAAAYCCTCTTCTCCCTCTTTAAGGAGAGGTCAGATCTTGGGCTTTAAAGTACTTTAAAGGTGACGTTCCCACAGCTGGGGAGTCTCAGTTTCCAACTGTTCTTATCCAGTTGGAGCCCTCGTGGAAAAACATTTCATTCTCTGATGGTTTATTCAAATAAATTTGGGGCCATGGAGATGACGGAACACCTCATTTTCCTACGGGGAAAAGCTGGCGGTGTTCACCTGGAGGAGAAAAGGCTCCAGGGAGACTTTATGAGCCCCTTCCGGTGCCTAAAGGGGCTCCAGGAGAGCTGGAGAGGAACTTGGGACAAGGGATGGCGGGACAGGACAAGGGGGAATGGCTTCCCACTGCCAGAGGGCAGGGTTAGATGGGATACTGGGAAAGAATTCCTGGCTGTGAGGCGCTGGAATGRATTTCCCAGAGGATGCTCCATCCCTGGAAGTGTCCAAGGCCAGGYTGGAAGGGGCTTGGAGGAACGYGGGATAGTGGTAGGTGTCCCTGCCCACGGGAKGAGCTTTAAGATCCCTTCCCACCCAAACCATTCCACAATTCCATATTGCACCAACACCCGCCCTGCACAGCCCGGGAGGGCCGGAGGCGCCCTGGCTCGGTGCTTCGCTCCTGGGAGCGCGGAGCTCCGGGAATCCCGCGGGGCCGGAGCACCGAGGGGCCGCAATTGAACCAAGGGACACGGAGGAACACCCGCGGCCCCGGCGAGGCCCCGGCGGGCGGCGCGGGGGGACACGGGCGGGACGGGCCCTGCACGGCCCGACCCCGGCGGCCCCCGGGCGCGGCGCCACGGACCGGCGGCGCGGCCCCGGCGCCCCTCCGGCCACCCCGTGCCGGGGGCGGTGTCGGTGCCGGGGGTCCCGTCCCGTCTCGCCCCCTGCCCCGGGCCCGGCCCGCCCCGGCCCCGCTCACCCGTCGACGCCATTTTCTCGCCTTCCTCCTCCGCGCTGCCCGCCCGGCCCCGCCCCGCGCCGCGCATGCGCCGCCCGGCCCCGCCGCGCGCACCACCCCGCGCCCGGGGGGGGACCGCCGGGAGAACGGGCTCCGGGAGCTCGTCCCGCCCCGCTCCGCCGCCCGCTCGCCGGTTTTACCGTCGGCGAGGAACCGGAGGGGCCTCKCGGGCAGCGCCTGCCGCTCCAGAGAGCGGTTCTGCGGCAGAGCTGGGCGTTATCCCCCCCGCCGGGCGGTGGGATGGTACGGCCCGCGGCCGTTAGGGACCGTCGCGCAAGAGGAGCTCGGGCCGCGAGGCGGAGCGGGGGGCGCGGCATGGGCGTGACGTCACGGCAGGCGTAGTGATGTCATCGTCGGCGTAGTGATGTCATCGCCTGCAGAGCGGGYGGGCGCGGGTGACGTCACACACCAGCGCGTGCCCGCGCTGTGCCTTGGGTGTCATTCGGTCACCTAACAGGACATCCTGGTGTGTGACGTCACCTGGTGTCACCTGCTAGCACCTGCCCACGTGGGTGAACATGGCAGAGTGATGTCACATGTGACATCACTGTGTGACGTCATCCTGCCACGCTGCTGGTGGCACGTCCCATGAGGCTGCAGGTACAGCCTGTCCTGCATGGGGTAGGGGGGTATCCCAGGGGTGTGGTGGCACAGGCGGGTGTCCCATGGGTGGTGTGACATGGGTGGGTGTGCCAGGGGTGACACATCGTGGGTGGGTGTCCCAAGGGTGACATGGCACTGCCGTGTGTCATCTGAGTGTCCCTGCATGTCCTCCCACCCCGTCCCATCCCATCCCATCCCATCCCGTCCCGTCCCGTCCCATCCCATCCCCCTGTCACCGCCTCCCACCCCTCTGTCAGCCCAGGGCCACCACAGGGACCCCTCTGCTGTCCCCAAGCCACCCCCTGTGAATGGAGTGACCCCCCCAGCCACCCACCCCGGGGGTCGCCAGGGCACCAAGGGACACCACAGGACTCGGATTTGGGGACATTTAATGACCTCGCGGGTCCCAAAGCAGTGAAGCGTGCGGCGCAGCGGGGTCCCACCCGGGGGGTCCCAACCGCCAGACCCCCAATCCCCTTCCCCAGCCTGGGGTGCCCGGGTGGGCTCGGACGGAGACAGAATCCATCCCCCTCCGGCGCTGCACCTTGGGTGGGGGCGACAAAAAGGGGGTGGGGGGCACCCCTTGCCCTCCCTGGGGGGCTCRAGCAGCAGCGATGGGGGCGAAGCGTCGGGAGGGTGGCCGGTGCCGTGCCACCAGTAGCACCAAGAGAGGGGACGAGGGCTGACCCCACCCTGCCCCCCGGGGTGGCACGGCGGTGGGCGCGGCGTGGGGGTGACGTGGGTGACCCCCAGGGTCCGTCACGGCTCTCGGGGGGCCCGGCGGGGGGGGCTGACGATGCGGTAGGGGGGCTGGCCACTGCCACGCTTGCCGCGGGGCACCACGGGGGTCGCCGTGCCGGGGGGGCCGCTGCCCGAGCCGGGCTCCGGCTCTGCGGGAAGAAAGGAAAGGGGTGTCAGGGGGTGGGATGTCACCCCCCCTCCCCAAAATCAGCGCTGGGGGCTGTGGCTGGGGGTGTCCTGCCCCACACAAATGGGGGTCGTTGCCCCCCCCGTGGCTCTGGGTGTCCACCCACCCGAGGACCCCCCGGCTGGCACCCCTGCCTGGCACCCCCGGCGGGAACCCTGCGGGAAAGCGCAGCTGGAATGGGGAGGGGCAGGGGGGATGAGGGTGGGGGGCACCCACTGACCCCAGCTGGGCACCCTGGCACGGGGGGGTGGCACCAGAGGACCCMTTGGGACAATGGGAGCTCCGGGAGCTGCTTCAGCCCAAGAGGGTCTCCATGGCCTCCTCTGAGCCTGGGGGGCTCCGCGAGCCTCCCTTGGTTTGAGAGGGGCTCCATGGTCTCCCTTCTCCAGGGATTCCAATCTCTCAATCCAAGAGGGTCTCCATGGTCTCTCTTGGTTTGAGAAGGGTTCCATGGTTTCCCTTGATCCTTGGAGAGCTCCAGGGTTTCCCTTGGCCCGAGAGGGGCTCCGTGGTTGCCTCTCTCAATCCAAGAGGGTCTCCACGGTCTCCCTTGGTTCCAGAGGGGTTCCAGAGTTTCCCTGGGTCCTGGGATTCCCTCCAGGGGTTCCCTTGATCCAAGAGGGTCTCCATGGTGTCCCTTGGTTCAAGAGGAGCTCCAGAGGCTCCTTAGATCCAAAGAACTCCAAGGTTCCGTCCACCCGAGAGGGTCTCCATGGGCTCCCTTGGCCTGGGGGGTCTCCCTTGGTCCAAGAGGATATCCATGGCCTCTCCTGGTTTGGGAAGGACTCCATGGTCTCCCTTAAACCTTGGGAAGCTCCAGGGAGGCTCTTTCAGTCCCAGAGGGTCTCCGTGGTCTCCCTTGGTTTGAGAGGGGCTCCATGGTCTCCTTGGAATCCTGGCAAGATCCAGGGTTCCCCTTGGGCCCAGGGGGTTTTCGTGGTTGTTTCTTTCGATCCCAGAGGGGATTCTGGGTCTCCCTCGGTTTGAGAAGGGTTCCATGGTTTCCCTCGATCGTTGGAGAACTCTAGGGGTTTTTTTGTCCAAAAGGGTCTCCATAGTCACCTCTCTCAATCCAAGAGGAAATCCATGGATCCCTCCCTCAATCCAAGAGGACCTCCATGGCTGCCTCTCTCTATCCAAGATTCTCCACGGTTCCCTCTTTCAGTCCAAGAAGATCTCCATGGTTGCCTCTCTCAATCCAAGAGGAAATCCATGGTT
>JACAXG010000071.1:651462-662927 GCA_018881555.1 Amblyornis subalaris
CCAAGAGGATCTCCATGACTGCCTCCCTCAATCCAAGAGGACCTCCATGGTTCCCTCTCAATCCAAGAGGATATCCACAGTTGTCTCTCTCGATCCAAGAGGAAATCCACGGTTGTATCTCTCGATCCAAGAGGATCTCCATGGTTGCCTGTCTCGATCCAAGAGGATCTCCATGGTTCCCTCAATCCAAGAGGATGTCCATGGCTCAATCCAAGAGGAAATCCATGGTCATCTTTCTCAACCCAAGAGGATCTCCATGGCTGCCTGTCTCATCCCAAGAGGAAATCCATGGTTGTCTCTCTCAATCCAAGAGGATCTCCATGGTTCCCCCTCTCAATCCAAGAGGATCTCATGGTTGCCCCTCTCAATCCAAGCAGGTCTCCAAGCTCTCCCGTGGCCCCGGAGCTCTCCAGTGCCCCGTTCCCGGCGGCCCCAGCCCCCCGTGCTCCACGCCCGCTCCCGGGGGTGCCGCGGCGCTCCAGGCTCGCGCGGGGCGGGGCGGGGGGTGGTTACCTGGCCAGATGATGGCTTCCAGCAAGGTGACCCTTCTAGCCAGGACCTCCAGCCGGGCCTGCTGCCGCAGGAGGGTTTGGAAGCTACTGGCCTGGGGGAGAGGGAGAGAGCAGAGCAGAGCAGAGCAGAGCGCGTTGGCCCCGCGGCGGGCTCGGGACGGGGACGCGGCACGGGGACACGGGATGGGGACGCGGCACGGGGGCACAGCGCAGCGGGGGGGGGGGTGTGGCGGGGGTGCAGCCCCAGCGGGACGGGGGTGCCGGGGCACGAGGAGGGGGTGCCAGGTCTCCCAGGAGGGGTCCTCCCAGTCTCGGAGGGGTGCCGGGGGCTCCCCCATCCCTGCGGGTCCAGGGGGACAGGGGGGTCCCTTGCACTGGCCCTGACAGTGCCCCGATGGGGACACTGATGTCCCCTGCTCAGGGGTGCTCCCTCTGCCATCCCCCAGCACGCTGAGCCCCCCGGTGCGTGGGGGGCCATGTCCCCAACCTGCCCAGGGGGGGACACTGATGTCCCCTGCTCGGGGGTGCTCCCTCTGTCACCCCCAGCACGCTGAGCCCCCCAAAACACGGGGGGACGCATCCCCAACCTGCCCGTGGGCCACCGGCTCGTCCCCAACACCGAGACTGTCCCAGGTGTCCCTGCCCGAGGTGGGCAGTGCCCGGGGGGGCTCTGCGGTGCCCAGTTGTGGGGCAGGGTGGGGGGGCCCTGGTAGCCCTTCCTTTTAGCGGTCCCCAGTGCTGGCCGTGATGTCACCGCGTGGGTGATGACATCATGCACGGCCGATGTCATGATGGCCAAGGGCCACCGTGATGTCACGGGGACCCGGGGACCTGCCGGTGGGGATGGGGGGTCACCCCCTGGAGCGGGGTCGCCCCGCTGGCCCCGTCCCCCCACGGCAAAGAGGAAGGGCTGCCGAGGGTCCCCTCCCCGCAGCTCCGTGACACCGGCGAGCCGAGGGCCGCCGTGACGTCACGGGGACCTGGTGACCTGCTGGCGATGGGATGGGGGTCACCCCCTGGAGCGGGGTCACCCCAGGGGGCCCCGTCCCCCTACTCACCGTAGAGCCCAATCATTGTTTCCAAGATTAAAACCCTCTCCGCTAAAATCTTCAGCGCCTCGCGGAGCTGGTGCAAACCCTCCCCCTGGGGAAGAGAGGGACGGGCTGAGGGGGGGCTGCACCCCAATCGGCCCCAGGCCACCCCCAAGGGGGGAGCACGGAGGGGACACGGGGACCCCCCCACCTCCTGGCACCCCCTGACTCACCGCAACACCAGGGGAAGGAGCAGAGGTACCCCCGGGGGGGTCTGAGCCCGCCCTGTGCCCCCCTGGGCTGAGGGAGGTCCTGGGGGGGCTGGCGCTGTGCCCTGTCACCCTGCTCAGGTGACATTGGCACTGGGCACAGCCAGGGACCCCCGGGACATCATTGGGGTCCCAGGGCCAAGCTGTGGGGCACTGGGCACAGACGGGGACCCTCAGTGCCACTGTTGGGGTGCTGGGGATGAGACGTGGCGCTGGGGACCCCCAAGCCACCACTGGGGGCCCAGGGACAAGCTACRGGGCACTGGCACAACTGGGGRGTGCTGGGGAGCACTGGGGACCCCCAGGCCATCATCGGGGTCCCAGGGATGAAGCGTGGGACACTGGGCAGAGCTGGGGACCCCCAGGACTTCATGGGGCCCCAGGGAACACCARAGGACCCCCTTGCCATCACTGGGGTGACAGGGACAAGCTGTGGGGCACTGGGCACAAGTGGAGACCCTCAGGACATCATTGGGGTCCCAGGGATGAGATGCAGAAGACAGCAGGGAGGGGGCCAGGGGTCCCCTGTGCCCATCACCCCCCAACCCGACCCCTGCGAGTACCGTGTCCCCCTCCCGTCCCCGCTGTCCCCGGGGCCACTCACCCAAGTGCCCCGCTCGCCCGGCTCGCCCCGGGGGCCCGGCTCGCCCTGAAACACAGAGAGGAGAGGGCCTGGYAGCGGGGGGCACGGGGGGCAGCGGCCGGGGGGGGCCCCACCCACCCACGTACCTGCACCCCGTCCTGCCCGCGGCTGCCCGGGTGGCCCTGGGGACCCTGCGGGGGGACAGAGCCCGTCAGCACCGGTGGGGGCAGGGCCAGACCCCCACCACGGGACATGCTGGCAGAACCCCCCAGCTGAGCCCCCAAAACCCCCCCATTACCCCTCACCAGACCCCCCAAACCCCTCCATGACCACACATCAGATCCCCCCAACCCACAAAGCCCCAAACCCACCCATGGTCTTCAACCCGACCCCCTCAAATCTCCCCACGGCCACACACCAGATCCCCCCATCTCACCCCCAAACCCAGCCCCAGAAGCCCCAAATCCCCCCCCAGTCCTGAACCCCACCCCCCCCAAACACCCCCATGGCCCCCAGCCCCACTCTGGGGAGTGGCTTTGGAGTGGGTGGCACAGTCCTGGGGACACTGCCCACAGCCACACCCCATGGCGGGGTCCCAGCCCTCTGTCCCCACCCAGGGACCCCGGGGACAGCGGCTTGGGGCCACCCAGCACGGCAGGAAAGGGGTGTCTGGAGCAGAGGTGACCCCCCTAAGGCCCCCCGCGCTGCCACCCCGCCCCGGCACSGCCACTACAGGGGACACCAGCGGCTGCCCGAGTGGCCCTGGGGACCCTGTTGGGGGGACAGAGCCTGTGAGAACCCGGGGGGCACGMCCAGACCCCCCCAGCTCGTGTCAGGGTGCGGGGCTGGGGGGACTCACCCTGTCCCCCTTCTCCCCGGGGGGCCCGGCAGCTCCGGGCGCTCCGGCTCTGCCCTGTGGGRGGGACACGGGGACATCAGCGCTGGGGGACACACCAGGGGTCAGCCCTCCCCGTGCCCCCCACCCCAGCACTTACGTCGGGTCCTGGGGGGCCGGGGGGGCCGATGGGACCTGGGGGGCCGGGGGGACCTGCAAGGAGAGGGGGCAGAGCTCAGCCCCGCGCTGGGGCACCCCCGAAGTGTTGGGGGGGGAAAGGAAGGGGGGACGCTCTCACCCATTGGCCCCACGGGTCCGGGGGGTCCGACGGGACCCACGATGCTCCTGGTGGCTTCGGTGAAGGTGTTGGAGAGGAGGGGGTCCCCTGGGGGAGAATGGGAGGGGGTGTTTGGGGCCGGGCCCCCCCGTGGCTCCCAGCATCACCTGGGGACACAGAGGGACCCCCATTCCCCTCCCCTGCTGTCCCCCGTGTCTTGTCCCTGTCACCCCAATGATGRCAGGGGTCCCCAGCTCTTCCCAGTGCCCCACATCTCATTCTTGAGACCCCAATGTTGGTGGGGTGTCCCCAGCTCTGCCCAGTGCCCCTCACTTCATCCCCGGAACCCTGGTGGGGTCAGCAGGGCCTGGCTCTGCCCAGCACCCCACACCTCATCCCCAGGAACCCACYAATGGCCTGGSGGTCCCCAGTGCTCCCCAGCAYCCCACACCTCATCCCCAGGACCCCAATGACAACCGGGGGATCCCCACACCACCCCAAGCCTAGGTGATGTTTGCCCCCCCATCCCATCTCTGCCCCAGTGCAGCCCCCAACCCAGCCCCGTTCTTGGGGTCACAGTGGGGAGGGGACCCCCCCAGTCCCCCTTACTGGGCTCGGCCATTCGGGGGATCGCTGGCCCCACAGGGGCTGGGGGGCCGGGGGGGCCGGGGGGCCCGGGTAGCCCCTTCTCTCCGGGGAGCCCCCTGGCTCCATCCCGGCCGGGTGGTCCTGGGGGGCCGGGGGGACCTGCAGGGAGGAAGAGGAGGTGGAGATTGGGGGGTGCCCAAGCACCGACCCCCCAGGATCTGCCCACCAGGAAGGGGGGGGCTCGACTGGGCCAGGCGCCGGGCTGGGGCCCCCCCCACACCGTTCCCCCTTACCTGGTGGCCCTATTGGACCCTTCACTCCAGGAATTCCCGAGGGTCCCCGTCCTCCCGCGTCACCCTTGGGGCCGGGGGGTCCCCTCCAGCCGGGTGTCCCTGCGGCAGAGCAGCACCCTGAGGGGGGGGGTGCAGCCCCTCGGGGGTGCCCCCCACCCACAGCCGGTCCCCACCATCAGCCACCAGCGCTGGCCTGGTCCCCGCGGGTGGCTCGGTGTCCCCGCTGGGGGGGCTGGGGTGGGACAGCAACCCAACCCCCCAAAGCGAGGGGTCCCAGAGGGGGTGCGTTCCCAGCCCTGTGGGTGCTGCCACTGTCCCTGTCGCTGTCACCCTGCCTTACCCTCGTCCCCGGGGCTCCCGCGGGCGGCCGGGGACCCCCAGAGCTGCCCGGACTCCGTGCCCCTGCCCGGGGCGCTGCCTTTGGGTGCCGCCGGGGTGAGGGGCTCGGCCACCGCCAGCCGGGCCACCTGGCAAAGAGACGGGAGGGGTGGGTGACGGCAGGGGGGCACAAGGCGACCCCCCCAAGGGCTCCTGTGCCCCTCGTGGGGCTCAGGGGGAGGCGGCCGGACCCCGAACTGGGACTTGCCTGCGCCTCGAGGGTGGCGAGCCGGGCGGTCAGCTCCCCGACACGGCTGCAGTTCAGGCACCCTGCGGGGGGAGACGGGGGGGGCACGGGCGGTGGGGCGGGGGGCACACACCCCTCTGTGCCCACCCCGGCGGGTTTGGGGAGGGACCCACCTGAGAAGGCCGCGGGGCGCAGGGGGGGCCGGCGGGCGGCGGTGCCGGGGCGCCCCGTGTCCCGCACGGTGAGGAAGGTGTGAGCCTCTGCCGAGGAAAGGGGGGGTCAGGATGGGGGGACCCCCCCGTGGGGCGTCGCCTCCGGTGGGAGACCCCCCACGGGCCGCAGGGCTGGGAAAGCCCGTTGCCCCTCACTCCAAAACAGTGAGTGGGGGGTGCAGGGCCCCATCCTCACTCTGGGTGAGGCTCAGCCCCCCAGTCCCACCCATAACCCTGAGTCAGGACCCCCCAAACCCACCCATGGTCTTGAACCAGACCCCCCAAACCCCTCCAGGACAATGCACCAGATTCCCACAACCCACAACCCTCCAAACCCACCCATGGTCCTAAACCAGACCCCACAAATCTCCCCACAATCACTCCCCCCATCTCACCCCCAAACGCAGCCCCAGCCCCCCCAAATCCTCTCCCAGCCCTGAACCTCACCCCCCCAAACCTCCCCCATGGCCCCCAGCCCCASTCTGGGGGTGGCTTTGGAGTGGRSGACACAATCCTGGGGACACTTCCCACAGCCACACCCCATGGCAGGGTCCCAGCCCTCTGTCCCCACCCAGGGACCCCGGGGACAGMGGCTTGGGGCCACCCAGCAYGGCAGGAAAGGGGTGTCTGGAGCAGAGGTGGCCCCCCCGAGCCCCCCCACGCTGCCACCCCACCCCGGCACGGCCACCGCSGTGCTGCAGGGGACAGCCCTAAGTGGGGCCAGATGTGGGGCAGGCGGCCAAGCACGCAGCGAGGAGGAGGAGGAGGAGGAGAAGGAGGTGGAGAAAGAGGAGGAGGAAGAACTCCCGGCCCCCCCCCAGCGCTGCTCCCACCCAGCTGCCTCCAGACCCCGCGTGTCACCCSCTGTCCTGCAGGCCCTCGGTGCCACCCCACTGTCCCCAGCCCTCGGTGCCACCCGCTGCCCCCACAGCCCCGGATCCCATGGAGCCAGGGCCGGGCTGGGACCCATAGCGGGGTCCTGGGGGAGAGGGAGGAGGAGGAGCAGGAGGAGGATGTGGTGACAATGGGGACAAAGACCCCCCTGTGAGGAGGTGGCAGCGCCCGTCCGCCCACGCACGGCACAGCCTCGCACCCATTCAGCCGCTGCCCACCCGGCCCCGGCCACTCCTGGGAGGGGCCACASCCCCCTCGTGGGCATTGCCACGCCGAGGAATGTCCGTCTGTCCRTCCACCCACACCCATCCATCGGCTGTGCCAGCTCCCCGCCCCGGGCACAGCCCATTGCCCACCCACCCCTGTCCACCCAGCTGTCCATCCACTCCCCCACCCACTGGGATCTCTGTCCGTCCATCCACACACAGGGACACCCACCCAGGAGGACCCATCYGGCCATCTATCCATTCATCCAGCTATTCATGGGCACAGCCAGGCTACACACGGGAACATCCACCCACTCACCCGCCCATGGGAACATCCATCCATGCGTCCATCCATCCATCCACCCACCCACAGGGGAACATCCACCAAGGAACATCTGTCCTTCCATCCATTCATCCTTCCATCCCTTAATCCTTCCATCCCTTAATCCATCCACCACCAGGGAAGATCCATCCATCCATCCATCCATCCATCCATCCATCCATCCATCCATCCCACCCTCCATCCATCCACCCACCCATGGGAAAATCTATCCATCCACCCTTAAAGGAATATCCATCCCTCCCACCCTTCTCCATCCATCCATCCATCCATCCATCCATCCATCCATCCATCCATCATCCATCCATCCACAAGGGAACATCCGTCCCCCCTAACCTCTATCCATTCATCCATCCATCCCATCCACCCACCCATGAGAACTTCCATCCATCCATCCATCCATCCATCCCTCCATCCACACACCAAGGAACATCCCTCCATCCATCCATCCATCCATCCATCCATCCATCCATCCATCCACCCATCTCTCCCACCCCACCGCCCCCACCCCCACCCGTGACACCGATGGCCGCGTCCCACGGGCCCTGTGTGTCACCACCCCACCCCGGCCATGCAGAGGCCTCCCATCCCTGCCGGCTCCCACCTTCCTCGCAGTTGACTCCGGCGTGGCCGGGGCAGCACCTCCATTCCAGAGCCGTCAGCGTCCTGTAGGTCACCCTGTAGAGGGGCCGGACCACGGCGCGGTAGCTGCGGCACAGAGGGGCGGCGCTCGGTCACCATCCCGGGGGATCCCCGGGTGTCCCTGCCCCCAGGGGACCCCGGTGGCCCCGCTCACCTGCCCCCGCTGCAGGCCAGGGGCCAGCGGCAGCCCTGGAAGACCCTCTGGAGGAAGGTCCCGTTCTGGACGTGGCACGACACCKTCCGCGTCACCGTGTAGGAGCACCAGTTGCTGGAAGGGAAACCACCCATGTCACCAGCCCCACTCCTGCGGGGACACCGTGGGTGTCCTGCCACCCGAATTGCCGCCCTGGGAGATGCCCATCCCCGATTTTTGGGGTGCCCGTGGGGAGCCCTGCCGCGACACGTGGGGGGAGCTGGGGCCCCGCATTCCTGCTGCATTCCCGGCATGGCGCTGGCGCCGGCCGGCCTGGAGCGGGGCCCGGAGCCCCCCCGCACCCCCAGCCCACCCCGCACAAAGGCTCCTTTCTTCTGCCCCACATGCCAGGCTCTGCCCACCCCCGCCCCGGGCACCCCCAGCCTCAGTTTCCCCCTGCAGAGAGGGGACACCGGTGCCACGACTCCAAGYGTCCCCGTCCCCATAGCGGCGGGACGGACTCGCCGTACCCTCGGCAAACTCAAAGGCTGCACAATTTGGGTCAAAAACGAGCTTTCCGGGACCGCTGCAGCGCCGCGAGGAAGGAGGCGGTGGCAGCAGGGACAAGCGGGCGCCGCGGGGGGACAATTGTCTGGGAGGTGGCGGGGGGGGGGGGGGCAGGGGGGGGGCACAGGGCTTTCCGGCTGGGCAGCGTCCCAGGCGGGCACCGTGCCAGGGCTGTGGAAGCACAGAGCCCGCCGGAGCTGTCGCCACGCTCCCGCTGCCACCCCGCCGTGCCAAGGGGGTCCCGGGTGGCACCGTCCCCCTTGGGGGGGGGGCACCCAGCTCCTGGGCGGTGCCAGCTCCAGCTGCGCTAGTGCCTGCTGGGAATGGGATGGGGATGGGTCCCGGCTCGTTTCCSAAGGGGAATGCCCTCCCGGGAGCGGGGCAGGAGCTGGCAGGCGTCGGCATGCGAGCGCCCGCGTGGCCTGGCGTGACCCCGGCCCACCCGTCCCCACGCTGGCACTGGTGCGCCGAGGGGGTCCCGGCTCTGCTGCCAGGGCTTGTGCCCACCCGGGGCAGAGCCCACACCAGGCTTGGCTCCGAATCCCAGCGCCATTCCCAAAACCAGCCGCTTGGCTTTGTGCCCCCGACTCGGGCGCGTGGGATCCCAGCGATGCGTCCGGGAGGGACGGGGGTCGTGGGTGCTGGGTGCTGGGCTGGGGCATCCCGGGGGGGGGGGCACGGCAGGCTGGTGCCAAGGCGCCGGGGGCTTCCTGGGCTTGGCCGGGAGGGGAAGGGGAAATGAGGCGGCTTCTGCCCGTCGCCTCACCGAGCCGAGCGGAACCGGGAGGTCCCGGCAATCCGGTGCCGGAGACACGGCCAGAGCCAAGGGTTTCCTGTAAACAACCCCCCCCGGCCACCCCGCCTGTCGCTAGGATTGGGACAGGGACCACAGCCCCCCACAGCCCCCCACAGCCTCCCACAGCCCCCGGGCTGGGCCATCTCCCAGGGACGGGCAGGACCCTGGGGCTGGGGACGTTCACCCCGTGCCTGCTCCAGCAGCTCCAGAGTGCCCAGCATTCCCAGTAGTCCCAGCAAGCCAAGGCAGCCCCAGTATCCCGATATGCCCAGGCAGACCCCGTAGCGTCGGCATGTCCCAGTATGCCCAGGCAGCCCCAGTAGCCCCAGCAGCCCCAGTATGCCGAGGCAGCCCCAGTATCCCAGTATGCCCTGGCAGCTCCAGTAGCCTCAGCATGTCCCAGTAAGCCCAGCAGCCCCAGTAAGCGCAGCAGTCCCGGTATGCCCAGTAGTCCCAGCAGCCCCAGTATGCCCAGGCAGCCCCAGTAGCCCCAGCGTGCCCCAGCACCCTGCTAGCCCTGGCGGCTCTGATAACCCCAGCAGTGACGCCAGACCAGTAAGTACTGCTAGACCCAGTAACCCCCAGTAAGCCCTGCTGGCTCCAGCAACTCCCAGCGGCAGTAAGTCCAGCTAGCTCCAGTATCTCCCGGTATCTCCCAGTACCCCCAGCCTTCCCAGCCCCAGCAGCCCCAGCAGTATGGCCCAGTAACCTCTCCTTGGAGCCCTCAGCAGCCAGTGCCCCCCGGTCCATGGTGCCCCCCACGCCTGGTACMCAGAGCCCTCCAGCCCCCACAGACCCCGGTGCCTGATGCCCCCTATGCCCGATGCCCCCATGCCCGGACCCCCGGAACCCCCCCGGTGCCTGACGCCCCTGGTGCCCCCCGTGCCCGGAGCTCCCGGGTCCCTCATGCCGCCGGTGCCAAGCACTCGGATCCCGCCGTACCCGCAGCCCCCGGTGCCTGACGCCCCCCGGTACCCGGTACCCACAGCCCCCGGTACCCGGATCCCCCCCGCAGGCCGTGCCCCCCACGCCCGGTGCCCGCATCCCCGTGTCCCGGTGCCGGTACCTGCGGGCGGCGGGCGGCAGCAGGGCCGGGCTCCAGGCGGCGGCGGGCAGCGGCAGCAGCAGGCAGAGGCACAGGCAGAGCCCCGGGGCCGCGGGCAGGGCTGCGGGCAGGGCCGGGCGGCGGCGGCACCCCCGGCCCCCGGCCATGCCGCTCCGCGGGGCTCGGCGCTGCCCGGGCACCGGCACCGGCACCGGCACCGAGCGGGCGGCGGGGGAGGGGAGGAGGAAGGAGGAGGGATGGACGAGGAGGAGGAGGAGGAGTGATGGAGGAGGGACCCCCCGCCTCCCCCCCCGCCTGCCCCTCTCCTTCCGCCCCGCCGGCACGGGGGTCCCGCTGGCGGGGCGGACGCGGCGGGCGGGGGGCGATTTGGGGATTGGGGGGGCAAACCGGCCCGGGGGGGGCAGGATCGGGGGGCCGGGGGAGGCTCGGCGCGGGGAGGGGGCGCGATGCGGGGCTGGGCCCGGGTGCGGGACACTGGTCCCTGTGGGAGCGATTGGGGACGRGTGTGAGCCGCTCCGCGTGGGGACACTCGCGTGTGTGTGCCCCTGTGTGTGTGCCTGGATTCGCACACACGTGTGCACACAGAATTCACGTTTTTCCACGGATTTACACACGCCTGTGCGCACAGAATTCACATTTTTCAATCGTTTTATGCACACATGTGCGCACAGAATGCACGTGTGTGTGTCCGTGGATTCGCACACACATGTGCACAGAGAATTCGCATTTTTCCATCGTTTTACACACGTGTGCACGCAGAATCCACCTTCGTGTCCACGGATTCACACAAGTGTGTGCACACAGARTCCACATGTGTGTCCATGGACTCACACAGGTGTGTGCACGCAAAATTCACATTTTTCCATTGTTTTACACGTGTGTGTACACGGAATCCACCTTTGTGTCCGTGGATTCACACACACGTGTGCTCACAGAATCCGCACGTGTGTATCCATGGATTTACACAGAGGTGTGTGCTCAGAATCCACATGTGTTTCCATGGATTCACACACACGTGTGCTCACAGAATCCACATGTGTGTATCCACGGATTCACACACATGTGTGCACAGAGTCCACGCGTGTTTCCATGGATTCACACASGTGTGCACACAAAATTCACATTTTCCCAYTGTTTTACACGTGTGTGCACACAGAATCCACCTTTGCATCCATGGATTCACACAGGTGTGTGCACACAGAATCCATGTGTGTCCTTGGATTCACACASGTGTGCTCACAGAATCCACCTTTGTGTCCATGGATTCACACAAGTGTGTGCACACAGAATCCATGTRTGTCCTTGGATTCACACACACGTGTGCTCACAGAATCCACATGTGTGTATCCATGGATTTACAGAGAGGTGTGTGCTCAGAATCCACGTGTTTCCATGGATTCACACACATGTGTGCAGAGAGTCCACGTGTGTTTCCATGGATTCACAAACGTGTGCACACAAAACTCACATTTTCCCATTGTTTTACACGTGTGTGCACACAGAATCCACCTTTGCATCCATGGATTCACACAAATGTGTGCACACAGAATCCACCTTTGCATCCATGGATTCACACAAGTGTGTGCACACAGAATCCACCTTTGCCTCCATGGATTCACACAGGTGTGCACACAGAATCCACCTTTGCCTCCATGG